>LDEE01000016.1:36180-376134 GCA_001021365.1 Stachybotrys chartarum | reverse complement strand
CTCCCCCCGTACCTCGAAGCATTGTTCGGGGATAAAGGAAACCGTTGCCGTTCTTTCGTTATATCAGTGACAAGCGAGAAGGCACATAACGAGCTTTTCCCTTCTTTTCTTCCATTGCCTTTTCTTTCCTTTTCTTTTTCGTTGTATACCCGTCAATCACCGCCAACATGCCTTTCTGGTCCAGCCTCCTGAGCGACGTCGAGCTGCCGCAGATCTCGCAGACGACCTACGCCGTCGCGGGCGCCACTGTGCTCGTCGCCGTCGTCGGCAAGCTCACCTACAACTACCTGCATCTATCCGACATCCCAGGTCCCTTCTTTGCCCGCCTGACCAACTTGTCGCGCGCTAGCTGGGTCGCCTCGAACCGCGCTCACCAGATTCACATCGACCTGCACAAGCAGCATGGCGACATCGTGCGCTTCGGGCCCAACATGGTCTCCATCGCCGACCCGCGCGAGATTCCCAAGATCTACAAGATGCACAACCCTCTGGTCAAGGTACGGCTGTCCCTATAGAAGCTCTAGAGAAGGCGTGAAAGAGTCGAAAGCTGACGGCATGCCTAGTCCGATTACTACCATGTTATCCTCCCCCGCGTCGACGGCGAAATCATGCCCTCCCTGTTTCCGACCCAGGACGAGACCCTGCACCGCAAGATGAAGCGCCCCATCGGCGGCGTCTACTCCATGTCCAACCTCACCTCGTTCGAATCCCTCGTCGACAACACCATCGAGGTCTTCCTCGGCGAGATTAACAAGCGCTTCGTCAACCACAACAAGTCCATGGACTGGGGTCTGTGGCTGCAGTTCTTTGCTGTAAGTGCAAACACAACAGCAACGTAACTCTGCACGTGAAAGAGGTCATTGACATTTCCTAGTTCGATGTCATCGGTGAAATCACCTTCTCCAAGCGTCTCGGCTTCCTCGAACGCGGCATCGATGTCGATCACCTCATGGGCTCAATCTGGCTGTGGTTCAACTACACCTCCGTCGTTGGTCAGATGCCCTGGCTCGACTGGCTCCTCGCCAAGAACCCCCTCTTCGGTCCCATCATCTCCATGATCCCCAACCCGCTCATCAACTTCACCGTTGCCCGCCGCAAGGAGCGCGCCGACGACGTTGCCGCCGGCAAGGCCGTCAGCGACCGCGACTTCCTCGCCCGCTTCCTCGAGGCCGCCCAGAAGGATCCCTCGCTACCCCCCTGGTGAGTCGTCGCATTCCCGTATGAGATGGTGAGAATTGTAGTGCTAATGAACCTGCAGGAGCGTCAAGGCCTGGACCATCTCCAACGTTCTCGCTGGCAGCGACACCACCGCCATCTTCCTCCGCACCATCTTCAAGAACCTCGTCGAGAACCCGGCCACCCTCGCCACCCTGCGCAAGGAGCTCATCGAGGCCCGCGAACGCGACGAGCTGTCCCCCATCGTCACCTGGAAGGAGTCCCAGAAGCTGCCCTTCCTGCAGGCCGTCGTCGCCGAGTCCGGCCGCATCCACCCGCCCTTCGGTCTGCACCTCGAGCGCGTCGTCCCCAAGGGCGGCATTGAGGTGCTCGGCAAGCACCTCCCCGAGAACACCGTCGTCGGCATGAACGCCTGGGTTGTGCACCGCAACAAGGCCGTCTTTGGCGAGGACGCCGAGGTCTGGAGGCCCGAGCGCTGGATCGAGGCGGACGCCGAGCACAAGAAGCTCATGGAGTCATGCCTGCTGACTGTAAGACACCCCAACCAATTTGGCAAGCCCCTGTCACTGACACACAAATCACAGTTCGGCGCTGGCCACCGCACGTGCCTGGGCAAGCACATCTCCCTCCTCGAGATCTACAAGCTGGTTCCCACCCTCCTCATGCAATACGACGTACGTAAACCCCCTCCCCTCCAGCACCGTCCCTCGTCGCTAACAGTCTATGTCTAGTTCGAGTTCACCAACCCCGAGAAGCCCTGGAAGGTCATGAACCGCTGGTTCGTGCCCCAGGTCGACTTCCACATGCACCTGACCAAGCGCGCCGATGCCCCCGCGGCATAAGCGCACCTCGGGCTTTAGCCGAAGTAATGGTGGGATTGTTGGAGCAGGTCGTTTGTCTGAGACAAATACTCTAAAAAGAGTCGTTACCCTTTATTGAGCGATGGGGTCTTGATTTTTCTTTGTTCCTAATTTATTGATGTACAATGGAAGAAGGAAATTCCTACATGATTAGAGGAGTTGGGCATAAAGCATAGTCGCCGATTTACGCTACAATGATATTTATTACTTCACTCACCCTTTTCTGCTCGCCGTGACTTGTCGCTGTGGTGTTGCAGGGTCGGGTCTGGGCCACTGCGCACACCCTCAACACCTGGTGTCGCTTGGTATACGGTGAGACTCAGACGCCAGACAATGGCTTGGGTAAATCCTTCCTGTGGCACGATGCAATTATTGGTCCAAGTCAGCTGAATGCCGACGTCTTTTTGTTAAACTGTCTCACTCTCAGGCCCTACCACTGGATGCTGGCAGTCGGCATGGTCTCACCTCACAATGCTCATTCCTGAGACAGGCCGTCGGACCCGGGCTTGCTCCCCGACACGTTGCGTGCCCCTCCTCCGAAAGATTGCGCCGCAATCCCTTGAATCTCCCAGGACTCTGCTTGCTAGGATTTTGCACAGGGTCTTTGTTGCGTTCAGCTAGGCTATGATCCAAACACCCAGGGTGGCCTTCAACCGCCTATCTATGGCCCCCAACAATCCTTCCACATCGGATCCTGCAGCTTATTTTCGCTTCCCAGGAATCCTTGTAGCGCTTGTAAGCTGTGTAATCACCTCCAGCATGCGCCTCGCGAAGGCGCCTGGAACGGCTGCGGACACGCTCGTTGACCTGCCTAATCCAGCCTGGACAGGACAGGATAGTCCACCATCGCGATCTGTATCGCTCTCGCTTGAAGTCTTCCCCATGCATCAACTCCAACCGCTATTTCTTCCTGGGGCCGAGATCCGCTGCGGCATATGGCGATGCATGGGTTCTTGCCACATGGATGAACATTTAAAGCATCGGGCTTGGCGCTGTCGGTGCCGGGGCTTCCCGTAACCCGTAGAAAGCTAAGTGACGACTGGAATGAAGCTGGCACTTTTGGCCCTGGCCGGCATTGTCCTCGTAGCACACGAGACCAGTGCCGAACCCATCCCGCCTCCAACCGGGCCGTACCAGGTCGGCATGCGCCGCTACGCCGTCCCCTTCACCAACCCAGACGGACCCCTCTCGCCAAACAACGTCTCGACCGAGTACCTCGCGACGCTCTACTACCCCACGCGCGAGTGCCCTGGTCCGCCCGTGCCCTATTTCGAGCCCGAGCTGGCGTGCATCTTCGAGGACTACTGGAGCTACAACATCAGCCACTTGACCATGGCCGTCCGCTCCGGTGCCGCATTCCTCGACGAGCCGGTTGGCCCTTCGCTTGTGTTCGGGCCCGGCGGGTGGGGGCCGCCGACGGATGGCTTCAGGATTCTGCTGACGGATCTGGCATCGCATGGCTATGCGGTTGCGGCGCTGGACCATGTGTATGAGCAACCGTTCCTGCGGTATCCCAACGGCACGGGCGTGTATGGCCTGCCGCTCAACTTCACCTACCCGCCAGCCTTCCTCAACGTCTTCCACGAGGTGCGCGTGCGCGAAGCCGTACACTTCGTTAGCTACTGGCCCTCCCTCGTGCAGGCCATCAACGCGCCCTTCGAAACGCACCGCATCGGTGCCTGGGGCCACTCCTTCGGGGGCTCGGCAGCCCTCAACGCCGCTCTGCGCACACCCGTCATCGCCGCCGCCGCCAACCAGGACGGCTCCCTCTTCGGCCAGGCGCCCGCAAACCTGCCGTCGTCGGACCTGCGTCGGCCGCCCATGCTGCTCGGTCAAGCCAACCACACGTCCTCCAGCGACGCCGGGTTTCGCAACTTCACGCAGCAGCAGACGGGATGGTGGCGCGCCATGCACGTGGCGGGGGCGGTGCACCAGGACTGGAGCGACCAGACGTTCTGGAAGATCTGGGGCACGACGAGGCCGCTTGGGACCATCGATGGGAGGAGGATGGTGCAGATTCGTAGTGCGTTCGTGCGTGCCTTCTTTGATGAGCATTTGAAGGGGGAAGAGTCGCCGTTGCTAGACGTGCCGGCGGAGGACTTTCCCGAGGTGACGGTCTCCCATGGCAGCGATCTGTAGCTGTAGCTGGATGGGGTGTAGTATATGTACCTATATATATATATATAAATATGTATATGTGAGAGGTATTGATCAATGTTGCACAAACCCCGGGTCCTACGGCATCAGGCGTTGCTCCATGCAACAACTCATCGCAGAAGCGCTGTCGACGTGAGCTGGCCTGAAGCCATCGCCGAAAAGAATCCGTGCCGAACTTGCAATGGACCGTCTTGCCGTCACTCATGTGAACACGTTTTCGTTTACACCCGGGAATGAGCTGGTGAGGGTCTACCCCACCGAACTTGGGGACCCTCGACGCCAGTTATCTTCTAGGGCAATGTCGTGATCAACCTCCGAATTTACCGCGAGGACAGTTCCACTCTACCATCCACCTCCAACAGTTGGCCTTATAGCCCGTTTCAGACACATATATCGTGAGGGCAAGCAAGCTGTGACATGATGGCCAGCACGGAGAAAGACCCCGCCATCATCGCCCACGCCAAGACGCTGGAGAACACGCCTTGGTGCGACGACTACGAGAAGATGATCAGCGGCGTTCTGTGCGTCCATCCATGCCACCTCGTGCTTCAGCTTACCAGCCACTGCTGGCATGAGACTGACAAGCAAATAGCTACGACTCCATGGCGCCCGAGTTGGTCAACGGCCGCTTCCGCGCCCGCCGCCTCATGAACAAATACAACACGCACTTCCCCGACGATGCCACCGTCGAATCCCTCTTCGTGGAGCGCACAGACTTGCTTAAGCAGATGTTTGGCAAGGTCGGCAAAGACGTTTATATTGAGCCGCCTCTTAACATTGACTACGGCTGCAATATCTCTGTCGGTGACAGCTTTTACTCCAACTTCAAGTCTGCATCCCCCCCCCCAACATCCTAGTCGTATTTTATTCCTACAAGCTTCCTTCAATATTTTCCTATCTCTGCAGACCCCCTCAACCTTTTCTTGCTACTTTGATGTGTTCGCCTGTTAACGTCAGACAGTCTCGTCATTCTCGACTGCGGCATGGTCACCATCGGCAACTGTGTCATGTTCGGCCCCTTTGTGTCCATCTTCGCCGCCACCCACGAAACGGGCGTGCAGTCGCGCCGCGACGGCGTCGAGTACGCGCGCGGCGTCGTCATCGGCGATGACTGTTGGATCGGTGGGAACACTACCATCATGCCCGGCGTGACCATCGGCAAGGGTTGCACCATTGGCGCCGGCAGCATTGTCACCAAAGACGTCCCCGACTTCTCCGTAGCCATTGGGTCTCCAGCTAGGGTCGTGAAAAAGGTCGATCCGGTGCCGGATTTGTAGCCGTTCCTGCCCGTGCAGCAACTGAGGACCCAGCGTCTGCCGTCATTCCAAAAGAGGTACATGCTCTCATGTCAGTGATTGGATCTTTTTTCCACGGCTCATGCGGTTGTCATTGGAGCAAAGGCACGAACGAGATGGCACTCTGCGCTTTTCACTCCGTCCAATTGAATATTAGCATTACAACCGCAGAAGAGTTTGGCTAGTTGTGGTGCTAGGCTTGCTTTCTTTTCGGGTAATGCTGGCAATGACCTGTCCTGGTTGGATTTGGGAGCGTTCATTAACCTCGAGGATTGTACTCTAGACAGTGGCGGGTGGCGTCCGCGTTTAATGAAGTACAGTGGATGTATCAGAGTGGAAGTTGCGTGCTGTTGGAAAGGCCACATCCGTCCGTAGCAATGGTTCGATGCTGGTTAGCACTGTCGAAAAGGTAGCCAATTTCATTGAGGTTTGGGCCCGAATTCCATATCTGGACCGGTTCAACGTCGGCTACGTAGTGTGTCCTAGATGCTTCCGGGACATGATAGATCTCCTTGTTCTAGAGCTTCTCCGGAAGGGCATATGTTCTTGTTGGGGAGATGGTGCCATTCGAGAAACGATCTGTGGCCATGGGCAAGTAAGATTGCTCGATGAACATGAAGGTAGCAGCACAGCTCTCAGACAAATTCTCAGTCCCAAGTCGAAGCATGTCGCTTGAACCGGAACGATGAATTCTCATCTACACATCTACCGGTCTTTGTTGATCTGAGGGGGAAACAAAAGAAAAAAAAACCTCATGTTCGCTTCGCCCCCCACGTATTGTGGTTCGAATAGCAAGTTCTAGGTAGCATACACAATTGTACATTAATCAATACGCCATTGCTCGACAACAAAATCCGAGAACACTTTCGGTTGCTTGGCGCACACAAAATTAGTGTCCTCAGCATCGTCAAGTCACCAACTTCACTATAAATTCTGCTCGAGCATTCATGATACGGGTGTCTTGGTATACGGACTAGTCGTACAAGAGGCATCCCAATTTCGCGCAGCCTGTATCCGATTATAAACAGTATAAAAATAAAGGATTACTATGTACCACCTCGAAAGCATGCAATGTCTGCATCAAAAGAACGGGTGGAAAGAGCCAAAACCCAAATCTATAACACTGCGTACTAGGAATATGTCAAATAGGTGTGTGAATGTGGTCCTCCTGAGTAACCGTATTGTAAATTTTTAATCTAAGGAAAATAGAATATGCTTACGGTAAGTAGAAGCTCCAACGGGGTCCCAATCATCTGCTGTCTTCGGACATATTCCGCAATGACAAGGAAGAATCTCATTGTGCCCACGAACTGACTCCAGGATTTTCTTTTTGAAGAATAGACCTCAGGTGCGATCGGAAGGAATCCCATTCATACCAAAGCATCGCAGAATTACATCACATTAAAATAGCCTTCATAGAAGAATGCTATATTCTCTTAAAAAAACAGATCCTACTGCAAGGATGATGCCTACGAGAACACTCAGCCCAAAATGATAAAGTTGTACGATGCGGAAGCAGACGGCATAAAGGCTGCTACTATGGGCAACTCTTCATAAGCGGTGATCGATGCTGCACATGCAAGAAAACATTTTCCGACAAATTTTTCTTCAATTGATCCTGCGTCTGCGAGAAAATGGCTCCACGACAAGTTCTGGTTGAATACAGTCTCTAGGTTGGGTAGTAGCCGAAGGATTGCCAGGACAACATGAACCCACGTGTACACACGGGGCAGAGTGTAGAGAGGTGTTTTGAGATAATACATCACCATGGCCTGAGCTCTTCACAAGGCATGCGTATGTCGCCTGGTTGTCAAGTTGAATATGACAGGGCAGACACATTGCATTATACGTTGCGAATTCGACGGTTTGATGCTGATGGTAGCGATGATGGTGGGCTTTCCCATGATGCTTTCTGTCGTACATTCCGTATGGACAAATTGATCGTTGATTCAAAGATAATGAGGCATCCGTTCCACGCTCCTACGGTAACCGAAGCCGCCCATTACGTTACTGCTCGAAGCTCCTAGGGCATAGAAAGTACTGAGTCTAACCGAGCTCAAGATCGGTTGCCACAGCAATGGAGACCTCCAAGGCTCTAGGTACACAGCAAATGTAGCTCCTGAATTCTCGAGCTCTAGAATAACTACTGCTGCAAATATCTTCTTATGGCTTACTCTGCTGCGTATGTTGAATGATATGCGAATATTGTCCAGGTCATGAAACCATCCATCAGCGGTATGTATACCAATAACATTGACAGGCCTTTGAGGTTTGCGAATTTGGATGAAGCAATCATGTTCCTCCAACCGCCCCAAAGCTATGATCCGGCCTGCAGTGTTATGTGTCATCAAGTCTATACGCCGCTACTTCCAAGTCTGCCAAACACGGTGATTGACACGTGGCCGAGCAGCCCACGCGTGCATAGACGCCCTCGCCATGTGGTGCAAGAGGAATGGCAAGGAAATTCTGCGGGTGATTACTGTCGTAGCACGGCAAAACCATGTAGGGGCACCTATTTATGGATATGGGTAGGTAAAAGCCAAGCCCAACGCTGTTAAAGATCACTGCATGTCCTTGGTGGAAAGAGTAATGTTTCCACAGCGTGTGAAACTGACGGGATCAGGTGCTAGCAGGGCAGTGATCGGAACCTTTCGATTTCTCTCTGGCTGACCTATTCGGCACGGATGATCGAAGTGAAAGAGAACCCTTAACGCTGACAACCAAGCGGCTCGTTGAGGATGACGGATGGATTTGAATGGCGCGTTGAAAACGATAACATCCCAGGCTAAAAGGCTAACGATAACATCCCAGGCTAAAAGGCTGGGGTCGAAAACACCTGGGTTTCTGACGATTTCTTCCTGCAATCGAATAAACGCATGCCCTCTTTCACCATGCAGAAGGGGCATGTTAATCCAGAATATTCCAAGTAGATAGTATGCCGTATTTTCTTTCCTTGTGGTCGTCCTTTTAGCTGCCCAACTCATCCTCTCCGCAATGGAAACTTGCTTCATGAGTTTATATCGACGAGACTTTCTCGGATTGTGCGGGCTACCGAAGCCCTGGGATTCATTGATCGCCTGCCTCAAACCCTCGGCAATCGAATATTCACTCAACGGCTTTCGGCGCATCGTACTCAACAAGGTACCGCCTTCTGATTCCGGTCATAGAGGAAACTAGATCCCTAAGCTCGTGGCTACTCGCTATCCTAGACCAATCGCAGATGAAGAACACCAGATGACGAGGAGCGAGAAGTTCCTCCAGCGTCCACCCACGACTGAACCCACGGCTCGTAGCAAAGGAGGCTTTGGTCGCCTCTATATTCGAAATTGGGTGGACATTTGAGAGGTAGGTAATACATAGCTCGGCTTCCTCGTACCACTGAAACATGCTATTCCTTGCTTTAGAGTTCCGCACTGCTCGTCTTGTCGATGCAGCACGTATCAATCCAGATGTAGCCGGAGCCCACTCTTGCGGGCTTGTACGCATGCGCCTCAAACCTTTTCTAGTGAATAGGGTTGGGTTAACACATGTGCTATTGGCATTTTATGCAAATTGATAATGGACTCGATAAACAACTTCGGAGCTGGAGCTCATGGCATCCACGGCTCAACGGAATTGTTACGTGTCGAACAATAGTCGCATCATTATAACGTTGGTTTGACCTAGGAATCCAACCAAACCGTGTTGTATGTTCGCTTCGCACTCAAATTTTGAACTTGCAAATCAAACAATGCCTGAATTGTTGTAATTCCAAACTAAAGGCAAATAAAACCGTATATCAACAAAAAGATGTCATGAGGAAAGATCTTATATCGTGCAAAATGCCACCATTCCATACTTTCGCCCTCATAATTCATGACATATGCCCAACTTCATCAATCAAAGGTTCAGGTATCAATTCCCGTCTTGAAGGGTGTATGGAGCAGTGCGGGCAAAGACTAGCGGTACGCCGGCTGAGGAGCCTGAGGGCCGTATCCGCCTCCGTACCCAGCCTCGGTCATGCCGGGATGCGTTCCACGGTCACGTCCGCCCCGGAAACGGCCAAAGAGACCGCCGCCGCCGGACGCAGGGGCGGTATGACCGTGGCGACTAGCCTTCTTGGCGCGACGCCTTTTGCGACAGCAGCAGAGGTAGCAGCAGAGGAGTGCGGCGATGAGGAAGACGACGCAGCCGACGACGATGCCGGCGATGGCGCCGCGGGCGAGGCGGCGGCCCCGGCTGCGCTGCCGGTATTGACGGGTGACGAGGCCGGCGTAGCGTACAACGGGGTCCATCCTTTCTCGGTGTAAAGGTGAAGGTGTTTGAGCTGTAGATTTATGAACGTGCTCGGCCAAATTGATGTGAAGCTCTTGAGTTGAAACAAGGCGTGTGAGTGATGCAAGTGTTAATGTTGGAACAGCCTGGTCCGATTTTAGCAAACGAAGGCTTCCGCATCTCTTTTATGAGTGAAAACTGGAAGTGTTTGAATCAAGCATCTTGGCCTCCGTCACGTTTCGAGATTGCAAAACCAAGAAATCTAGATAGATCTTGAAGCCAAGCTTCACGATTGCTACGTCAAAACGTGCGCCACGCGTCAACAGTCGATTCGCGTCAGTCGTCGCAAGCGCGGCACTTGGCCCATGTCACCTCCACCGCCCTCCGGTCGGCAGCCGGCACCCAAGAGCCTCAGACACCAGTGGCTAGATTGCGAACGGACAGGGCCCAAGACGGCCAAGACGGCGTCGCTGAAGAAACTAGACGGGACCCGGTTTGGAGGATGGTGATGTGCGACGTTGGGGGCGCGGCAGACTCTCATAAATAGGTCAAGGCCCTCGATGCCTTTGTCCAACGATCTCAATCAAGGAAACCTTGATGCCAGTCGCGCCTTGAAGTGTTAGCGATATGAATTGTTCGTCATCGCTCTTGTTCGCTAGAGGTGGCAATAGTTCTTGAAGGAATCAATTGTGGGTGATTTCTTGAGGTTTACAGGCCGTCCGATAGCCTACCACCCATCAAATGTTGGAAGCTCCTGATCGACCTCACAACTGTCACAGTCTCTGAGATTATTGTCCAGTCTCACGATAGTCACGTTGTCTACAGCACGATTCTGGAAACTGGGGTGGCGCGCCGCCAAATGCCGTGTTCCGTGGACAGCCCAAATTAATTACGGGGAGCTAAGCTCGTATCCACCTCGACCCAATGAGTAGAGGCTGTTAACTAAGTCGAGTGAGCGACGGGCTATGTCATGGTCGCTCGCGCTGACCCGAAATGGATCAATGCGGCGCCCAACGAGCCCTGTGAAATTGCTTGGCCCCGCGGGCATGCCGTTCGGACCGGCTGGCATCTGCCGTCTGGGCTCTCGGCATTCATCCAGACACTTGGCTGATGAAATCATTCAGGCCACGCTGTAGCGAGTGGAATGTTCCATGCGGTCGGTGTCGCCTCCTAGCTAGAACAAGGCCACCAAATCCCTTTTTGCGCTCGCCGCACTTCATAGGAGTCATCCAACCCCATGGATCATCGCCTTCGCTTACACACTTGCACGGCTCGCGTAGACTAACGGGCTGCCGTCACGGCTTCCCCCGCATTCTCTATATCGGGCACCCTGCATGGCCCGCCTGCACTCCACTTAGAGGCAATGCACGAGAATACGAGCAATTGTTCTAGGCACTTGCCAGAACCGCTCCACCAAAGTCCCGCTTGTTCGTTCTGTGCTGGTCATTTCTTTTCCTCGTATCCTGCCAAATTATGCGCTCCCGTCATGTGCCCATGGGACAGGGCTGACATGAGCCCAGGGATGACTTCATGTTAGTCATGGAAAATGGGCTATTCCCCAGTGAGATGCCACTGGGCTCGGCCCGGCTTGGGGACTTCCGCATCGTGAGCTACGGGGGATGGATTGGGTTAGCTCAGACATGTAGATCATCTCGTGTTTGCAACGGTGAGCAGAGGTCGTATCAGGAACACGGAGTGCCATGAACAATGGTTCGTTGGCAACAAGCCTAGGGATCCCGTGCGAGTCCGACTCTCCGGCATGGACTTCTGACGGCTATATAAACCTGTTCTATCCGTTCCCTTAACCTCTTCACTCAAATCAACAAACTCTACATTCGCTCAAAGCCAATCATCAGCTCTCCCATCATATCACCCTTCACACTCATCTTCACCAACAAGTCTCTTCCGCCGCAACCATGCAGCTGACCAACGTCTTCTTCGCCACCCTCCTGGCCGCCACCAGCGCCGTGGCCGCCCCTACGCCCGCCGACGTCTCCATGATGGCCGCCGCGCCCGAATGGATCATCAAGGACCTCAAGCGCATCTGCAACTCGGCCGACACCCAATGCACCTGGACCTTCGCCATCAACCCTCAGAACGCCAAGGCCACCGACTGCACCTACGTCGTCAAGGGCACAAAGGCCTCCCAGGCTCTGGCTGCCGGCCCCGTCACCTGCGGCAACTACCAAGTCACCTCTGGCTGGAGCGGCCAGTTCGGTCCCGGCAACGGCTTCACCACCTTGTCTGTGGTAGACACGAAGCAGAGGTTGATTGTCTGGCCTGCTTACACGGACAACGAGCTTGCTGGTGGGAAGACTGTCTCCCCCAACAAGAAGTACGCTCCCGCTGCTCTTCCCTAAACAGTGTCGAATACATCTCGAATAACTGGCAGCATCGACGAAGAGGAGGTTTTAAGTCCACAAGTGTATGGCGAATGATGAGCATATGATGCATAAACCACATGGATTGAAAACAGTACACACCATAAATAGTAATTTAATGTTGACAAAGGAACACTACCCATCTCGCTTTAATGAGACTGCTCCGTTGGGCCCAGTATAATGGCCCTTCAATTGTCCCAACGCAAACCCGCCAGTGAATTAGCGTAGGCCTCCTAGAACTCCCATATAGACCATCTTTTTGACAGCATACGCAATATTTACAAATAAAAGATTAGGAACGATGCGATGGACCTCGATGCAGTAGATCCGGCTAACGAGTGGCCTCGAATCGGCTTCAATGGTCATCATTTGCAACTTTAGAGATAAATATTGTCAGCCTCTCCATTTTCTTGAGTTTGTAGTATATGCGCCAGGGTCTCCATCCTGATCTTTGGCATAAGAATCCCTATAATACGTCGGCCTCCTGTTCATAGCCACCGGATACACCAGCGCCGTTCAGCAAAAGCAAACCGAAACGAGGAACATGCCACACTACACTTTTAGAACCACGAAGTGTTGCATGGATTACCATTGGACTTCCTTTTGTTCTTCCCCGCAATATTCCGCATAACTGTGTTACGAACTAATTTACCGCCTGTTCACCATCACGAACCGCTCAATGAGCCTCAAGAATCACCGAACAGTGTGCACTTACGCTGGGGTACTATCACGACAATTGGGTTTACCGGCCTCGATGGAGAAGATCATGATTGTTAAAGACTCGGAATTGGCGTGGAAGGCCTTGTCCAACAACCATTACGATAGAGCTCAGAGCGCCTCCAGTAAAAGTCGCGCTGATCTTGAGTGATCTTGCTGGAAATGTCCCTGTTCCAAAACCAAAGGGGGAAAAAAAGAAATGAGCATATCCAACGCTACGAAACGGTGAAGCGTTATTACCATTACCACAGAGTGTATCTGTGCACGAAAGGAGGCTTGCCATGCTTTTCCTTGTAACCTTTTCTGAAGCTCTCTGTCGCTTTGTACGAGTCGTGATAATACGGATAAGCACCAGTCTATATGGATTGGTCAAAATTTACAGAGAGGGGCTGCGAAGGTTTCTTAGGGTAATCTTACGAGATCAAGGTATTTGGAAAGATCGATTTTCTCTAGCCCATCAGGCAGGTCAGTTGTTCACTGGTCGGCAAGGGATATTTCGACTCTCTGGACACTCAGGGAGTCCTCCAAGCCACGGACAAACGTGTCAATGACAGCAGTCCGATCTCGGTTTTTTGGTAGGAAGATAATCATAAGGGTAGAGAATCTTGACCTTGGCCTACCAAGTGGTCTTGATCAGTAGATGCACCCAGGGTGTTTGGGGGATCTAGCATACCTAGCTTGGGATAGGTTTCAATCCCGGGGATCCGCCATACCACGCAGCAATCAAGTCGTCGGATGTGGTGATGTCTCATCCAAAAAGACAGGCATATCAAACTTGCTGTGTGATATCCGTAGCTAGTCATCCGAAGAGCTCAATTTACTACTCAAACTGGCCAACAACCCCAGTGGTGTCCAAGATCCCGGTCGTGGGACGAATCGAAAAGCCACCATTGTAATGTGCTGGTTTGCGTCCGCTTCCATCGGCATGCAGAGACCAGTAACCGGGTACCTTCATTGGAGGGATGGTATACGAACCATCTGATCCGAAGGAGTAGTCAAGCCACTCGTACGAGGCGACTCCGGCCGCGCTGGCATGGCTGCTCCCAGAAGGCGCTTGGTTTCCATCGCCCCTGGGGTTAAGGGGCGCAAAAAACTGAACGCACTCCAGAGACTCTTCCCTCATAATCATGGCCTGCAACTTGACCTTACCCACGATGATGGCACTGGCATTGATCATGGCCGAGACACAGGCCGCATGTTGATCGGCAGGTGGGTGAAGATCCTCCCCCCGTTTGCAAAGGGTATTCTTGTGGCCCGCGACATCGACATTGTCCTTGACGCTAATCCTAGCCCCGTCGAGCGGTCGTTCTTTACTTGGCTTGGAGTCGCAGCGGGAAGGCACTATGACGGGAGCATCCGTGCCGCCGTGACCATCAAGCAGACCTAAAGCAGTGCGACGAGGTTAGCTCTACGAAGAACGGCGGTACACTTGGTACAACTTATCCTCCTTGGTCATGGGATTTGGACTTGAAGGTCTTGATGAAGTAAGCATTGAAGTCGCGGTAAACCCTCCAAGGCTGCCAAGTTGTTTTGTGTGCGAGGAGATATGGCCCGGCCGCCATTGTGCTATCGGGGCTCTCTTGCACAATGTACCAGTTGTGCCACCCCCAGGCAAGGAGCTCATCGATGGCATCATTGTCGACTTGTATCTTGACTTTACTGGCCCCGTAGAATATGAAGTTGGCAAGAAATACGTCTTGATGGATGTCATCCTTGTCGAGAACCGTGGAGCGAAACTCTTAGAGTGAGTCCTTAGAGATGATTTGACCCGACTTGATCTTGTACACGACGGCAAGCTTGGGGGCTATGATCGTTTGCGTCGACCGAGGGGGGAATGTTCTGTAATTGGGGGTTAAAATGGGTGTGTGGAATGATAGAGAAGGGCATGGCCATCCATGCGGCCAGGTGGACGTAGGATAGCATAAGGATGTCACAAGCTACCTCTTTGTCTGATATCAGGATGTATTCAACCCCCTGCACGGTGATGGTGCGCTCGTTCTGAACTGACAAGCTGATTTGGCTCTGCTGCATGGCGAAGGATGGCTGGAGATAACGTAAGGTGATTTGAGCAAAGACCATCGATGTCTTGGACCAGAAATCTACAGGTCACTGGCACTTGCGGTCGATATCAAAGGGCCGACGGAGGGGAACGGGAGGGATTTAAAGGAGGGGAGAGGAGAGGGTAGGGACCTTTATGCGCGTGCATTGAGCACCTTCGGCCAAAGCAAGTGATCCAACCATATTACGTAGTGATCCTCCGTGCACCCAATATGCTGTGACCAACAGCCACCCGCCTTTAGTCGAATTGTTATTCACATCCACATGAGACACGTCACAACGACGGCATGTAAACAAACATGGCAAAACGAAACCAACCTTGTGCGAGAAATATTAACACGACAAGAGTGTTTTACCCGAACCGAAGCCTGCTCACTCTTCTGCATTGTCTCCAGCTACACGGCCATAGCTGTCCAAATTGGCCATGCCGAGAGCTCACAGCGCTCGAGTCTCAGAGAACACTCCAGCATGAAAGCGATTCTCAGCATCAGCAGTCACGGCATCAAGCGACAAGCGAGCGTAAAGACCGTCGTTGGTCCGCGCAAGATTGGTTTGGGCGCAAGACTGGCTCTGAGTGCCATGGCGCAGTGCCACCATCCGGATGGCCTCCTGGGCGATCATCAAGGCGTTCACGGGTTCAATTAGCGGGCAACGACCAGCGCAGTCTCAAATTGGCCAGGGAGCTTCATGTGAGAATGATGGATATGGATTCCAGAATTGTTCAATACCTTGATTTCCTCCATCGCAGCCAAGCTCTTTGTTCCTAATCCGCCTGTCATGATGTACCCAACTGTCCCATCCATGGCAGGGGCAACTCTGTAAGTTTTGCAAGGAGTACAAGTTCTATCTCAAAGCCGACTAGAGCATCCGTGGCGTGGTCTGATTGGAGCAGCTCCACGGCTTCGGACTATACCGCCCTTGGACACCTTGATCAGGGGTTTGGCAGTCCAACGGTGATCTCGATGACTGAGCTTCGAAGACTCTGCTCCTTCGTCAAGAATGGGCGAGCTGGCAACGCTGGAGATAGGTTCCGGCATCCTGACTTAAGCAAGAGATGTTGTTTTCTTCACTGTCCGTATTTGCCTCCAGAGCCTTTGTTGGGAACACGGACTAGAAGTTGTTGGATGAAAGTAGGCCAGTTTAGGTTCGACAGCCGGGGGAAGCTAATTTCAAGCCTCAATTTAGATTCCAACTTCGGTGGAATGCAAATCTGAGTGCAATCATCATCTGCGAATTTCCCTTTGACGGACATGGTACTTGTGCATCGACGCAGCAATGCTTTATCATTACGGCTGCCAAGGCGGCCTCTGATGCTTGCTCATATTGGGTGATCTGCACATCCCTATATGACCCTCCTTCTGCGTTGAATACGAGGATGATCAAGTTGGCCATTGATTGACCCAGCACCGGTCCACTCGCTAAACGTTCAATGTTTCCTGCACGCCCACCATGCCTTCTTTTGTACAGCCAGTTGATGATGCCGCCAAGAGCTCGCGTGATCGTAAAAGATGGTGTGTTGTAAATGCCTGTTCACTCGTCAGCTTGGGTCGAGTCAGGCTAGGTCCGGGCGCATTCCCAGTCGTTCCACTAAGGGGATTGTTTGTCTTACCGATTGCAAACGCGACGCCACTCGGGATGTACTTCTCCCACTTTCTGCCAACGAAGACCATTTTAACCATAGTAGCGGTCGCAGAAAGAATGGCAGAACCCCAAACAAATGGGGCAACTCCATCAGGAAGCCCTCATCCCATCAAGAGCCTTGCTATACTGAGAATGAGGAAAGAAGAGGGTATCCGGAAGACGGGACCAAGGACCGGGCTTCTCGCGGTGTAGAAACGGTAGGTGAGGCAAGATATAATCGCACCAAAAAGCGAACCAATGATCTGGCCTACGGTTTGGGTGTTTGGTACTACACCTATACCTATGATGCTCCCGACTTTGAGATCAAAGGACAGATCACCGGCTTGATTCGCCCCAGCCTGTGCAGTCGCGGCGGCAATAAGCTTCATAATTATCCCATGTGTATTCGAATGAGAGGTTAGCCAGGCAAATACAAGCTGTGAAACTATTCACCGTGTTAGCAAATCATACTTGGATTCAGATGGACGACATTATACTTACCTGGTGCGCTTTCCGGGTTATAATCAGTCTCTGCCAGCGATCGAATACCAACCACGGCCGTAAGTAGCGATAGAATGATTGCGAGAAGGGTATAGTACCATGGTAGAATATTGCCAAATGTGAATTTAATTGAAACCAGACATATGACAACCGCTATAGAGAAATTAATTAGGGGGTAACTGTCCCGAATGGTTCTATGCTCCCTTTGCATCGGCCTATCCGACTGGTCCAAGTTCGCTTCCGAAGGTTCGATATTCTCGTATCCGGGTGCTCGATTTGAGCCGGGCCACATAGTCGCTAGTCGCGACCACATTGCCTCATCTTGAACGGCCCAAGCAGAGTAGAGTGGCTTGATGAAGAGCCAGGAGAGCTTCACAAAGGCATCTGCGAGTAGGGCGGCTAAGCTAACCGTGTTCCCAATCATCTACTGGGCCAGGAGCATAATATTTGGCCTTGGCATAGGGTGAAAGTATGCCCCAGCCGATTACAGCCCCAGCGAGCATGTGTAATAGAATGACCGGGCCGGTGATGAATTGGCCAATGAAGCCAGGGGAGAGGCCAATAGACCAAAGCCAACCCCTACTGGCACCGGCCCCGAAGATAGGAAGCTCGTACAGTATGGGCACATAAGACATAATAATCGTCTAAGATCACTGTGGTTAGCTTAAACATAGACCACATGATACACTAGGTGAGTGTCTTACTAGTAAGCTTGAAATGAACCCACCCGTCAACAAACTTTGGAGTGCTGTGTCTGAATAGTTGTGCGTGGATTGTTGTAGCAGTGATTGCTGCGGCGTCGGAGCGTCAGGGGTTTGGCTCGAGTCAGGATTCTCTTGCCCGGCCAAGACTCCAGGTGGTGAAGGCTCGGCCAAACCTGAAGGGAGACTGTGCAGTGTCTTGACAAGCTGAGCAGTGACTTTCGCACCCGGCCATAGTAGGTGTTGGATAAGTTGATGAGGACTCCGATCAATTGCCCAGCGAGCACTGCCCGAATGGAGATGCGACGGTCCATGATGAACGATACTCCAAGCGGCGCTAGAATCACCCGGCGGGCGGCGAGCGAGGCTCAGTGTCATCGGCCACAAAGCGGTTCGGCCAATCGTTGCCAATTGAAGATGCTTACCAGTGAGCAGTTGAACCTTGACCTGGTGGTGGAGGTTAGACTGCCTTTGTTGAGGTGAGCGAGGGCCTTTGATTCCGCGTGATTCACTCCCATTGGGCACGGTCATGGTTGATGGCCAATTGTTGTGACACGTGAAGCCAGATTATCCGATGTGCACCGCGTTCCTGATCGACTTACTGTTGCAATGGCTCTCCATCCTACATCAAATCTACTGGATCCAATATCCTTGGAGAGGTTCGCGGGTGCTCCGTTTATTCCTTTCAGGGGCTGACGAGGGTGTCACGAGTAAATGCGTACATGTATACGTGTACATATACCTATGACTATAATATAGTACTTCTACACTGAGAGCTTTAACTCGTGGTTAAAGTCAAGCTGTATAAGATTAGCATTTCATATGTATCGTCTTATAGTTCTCTCTGGTTTAATTCTATCTAAACACAATCAGCCCAGTACATTACTTTAAAAATACGCAAAGTTCGAAGGATGAGTATGAGGTGCATACCCATGTTTTACCGGGTGGCAGTCAGCTCTTATATTCGAAGTACCTGCTCTGGTTATGCTGATCCGTAGTCCGTACTTTCTCTCTGATTAATAGTTTATTATGGTGCTTGAAAACTGACGAACTGTTGACAAAGTGCAGCACAATTGCCAAGAAGTCATCATAGTCAGTATGCCAGAAAGCGGTATGCCTTGCCGTCGAACTCACGCAAAAAGAACAAAAACATACAACAGCCGGTGTTCGCTGGTCGTCACCGACCCAACTACTAATCTGCCCCTTACCAGTTTAATTAAGGGAGAGCGGACGGGATCCCATGTGATCTGATAGGTATGGTCGTATGTATCAGAGGTGGAAATGTATCGCAATATATACTCCAAAGTAGTAGTGTGCTTAATCGTCTCGGCAGCAATAAATTCCAAGTTGTCATCGTGACCACCCTTCTGGTCCATCTTGACCCACGCCGTGCTTTCACCGTCGGCCCAGCAATGAGCACGAGGGTGACTCGCCAGCAGATCTCTTGCGTTTGTGTCATGATCACTGAATGGTGCATTGATGCTAAAGGACAAAGGTCCTGCTCCAATCCGGATCCATCAAGCTTTCTCTTCACGATTTATGAAGGCATAATTTCTATGAAATAAAAGGCCTTCGTCAGGATAAAAGTACTTTCACCTTCCGTTCAAGACTGCTAGCCTGTGCGTTACTTTTAAATGAGTCCGTTGGTTGAGATCTCAGGGCCGCTCCAATAGTTTTCATGCAGGGAGCTGTCTCTCAGACCGGCGAACCTGAGACTCCAACGACTACCAAGCGGCTGTTATGGAACATATGTTGGCAAGAGTTCTATATGTTCGATTGTACTTGGAAGGGCCGTATCTCTTTCGCTAAATCTTCAATGACTGTACTTCGGTGGACGGTATTGTCAGCTACTAGCCAGTGTGCACCGCTCGCTATCAGTCCTTTCTACAGCCCCCTATAGCTTGCCCGGGCTTGGTAATATCTACGTAATAGGAACTTCAAGGTCATGCAAATCCTGTATGATCAAATTAATTTTCATCCTCAGTGTCATGTATAGCATAATCAGTTCAGGTCGGAGCAAATGTAAGTGAGACTGTTTTGAGCTCTCCGCTGCTCCAAACACCCATGTCTACTGTGAGTTCACTGAGTGAAACACTCACGTCTTCTCGACCACTGCCACTCATTCCTCCCAACATTGATATATTCTCAACAAGTCCAGGTTCCTTGAAGCTCTCTCTCCGAGCAACACTCGACGTTGCCGAGCTACAAAACGCAAAGCTTGTCGAATCTGTAAGAAGCTGGTTCCAATTCTAGCAATGTATTCCAACATACGGCTTCGAAGGTCAATGGTGATCAACTCACATATGATCAAACAGACATTATTGTTTTTTATCAATGGCCACCAAATTGGGGCCGTAATTACTTATCCCACGCTCCAGTCTCTAGAATTTGAGAAATCCGAGGCTACTGGCATAAAGCTTCGCACAACTCCTAGTCATTACCTTTGCGATGCTTTTGCACAGGCGTATGTAGCGTTGCTTATGCCCCACCCATCGAACGTGCTCATGTCATCGATTCCCATGTCGGGAGGGACTCGCCCGGTTTGTCTTGTGGTCGAGTCATTAACATTGAAGACCTTCTCCGCAAATGAGGTCTAGGCCGAGCTGAGGCACATTCCATATCAAGCCTCCAAGCTTTCCTTCTACCCCGAAAGCACATTGCACCATGCGCTAGGAAACGCGGCTGGCGGGACAGGGATATGCATGGGCAAAGCAGATTATTTGTTGCAAGCTGGCAGATTAGTGAATAGAGGCACTGCATGAAGCTTGCTGCTTAAATGGATCTAGTACAAAGAAATCATCACGTTTCAAAACAATTGCATTGAACCTCATATTTCTTGTGCGAACTTGTGTTCTTGCAAGTATTTTTTGTGATATGTCTCACGTCTATCAATGGCGGACAAAGGATGCGTGCAGTGACTTGGTCGTTTGAACATGACCAACACAACAAGATATCGTGTAGCCTCATGCAAAACCACTAAACTATTTGAACACCAAAGGTTTTGATCCTTGATCTTTTGCAAATGTGATTGTCAAGCCAAGCTCCAATACTTCAACGCACCATTAAAGTTGTAAGCTACGCTTGCGTCCGAATCTCAAGGCCGGTGCTGGTAGAGAAACTGATCTTTGCAGTTCACCTTTGCGAAAAGCATCCAACTAAACGGGCACTCCGCGATGCCTTACGTGCTTACGGACTCAGAGGAGAGGAACCTCCCAATTACCGACATCACAGACCTCTCCCACCGAACAATCAAGTCCTGGGAGTGTCTGCAGCAGAGTCCAAGGTTTGGAAGACCAGACTTCTGCTACGAGGTCAACAGAGTCGAGAACGGCTGCTGTCGCAAATGCCTTGCCACACGCGGTGCGAGGGCTTACGCGATAAACGACCGCTCTGAGAGGGTTGGGCGCTTTGCAGCCCATGCAGACCCACTGGACAAATCCCCGAGCATGGGAGTGCGCTTTTGGGGTAAGAACAAATTGGGGTGTTATCTTGCCGATATCTTTGGAGGTTCGAGGGGAAGTTGAATCCGGAGAGTGGGAGCACGGGGTTTTATAGGCGGCGCTGGCTCAGGGGTTCGTAGTCCAGGCAGTCATACCGGCTGAGCATTCGATGCACAATCATTGAAGTTTATCAACAGATCAAAAATTGGCAAGTCTCTAACCTACTCTTTTTTTCCTTAACAGTGAATAATGTTAGCTTCATGTTCCATGTATATGGGCTGGTGCAAATGTCATGATGCAGCGTCATGCTTTTCAGACGAGGGAACAAGCTGGCACAACATATTGAACCGGCTGTGAATATCTTCGATCTCTCCAAACCCTCCTTCAAGTTGATGACTTTGGCAAGACATTAAGCCATTGACGTAACAGAAGACTTTGAATCTAATCGAAGTCTGCATCTTAGAAGAGCAGCCCCGAAGTTCTATTCTTCCTGATGGACGAATAGAAGACTGAATGAAATATGCAAGCATGATCAAGTCAATTGACGGGCCTAGGAGTGTTTGGTGAGTTCCATCTGTGGTATTCTGGTTTATTCTGTCGTTTCGATATGATACAGGCAGGCAAACCGTGATGCGTTGTCAAAAGTCCAGAGTGAGGAAACAGTAACGACGACAGGAAGCCTGCATAGGAGTGAGCCAAGATTTTAAAGCAATCACTGCCCATGACGATTTTGCTGCATTGAGATGATATAAGACTCGGACCTTGATGAACAACGAACAGCGAGCACATAATCGTGATCAAGTGCTAGACGCATGGGCGCCATGGTTGGGGATCAGCAGCGTATAAGTTGACGGCATCGCCATTCTAGGATCCGCCTCTCCATGCCACACTTCTCTGTCCAGCCACCTACTTTACTTCTTAAAGGTCTCGAGCCTCGAATCAAACAATCACAAAGCATAGCCATCTACAGGTGACCGCAACATCCAGCTTGTCGTGATGCCCACTTCTGAAAAGCCGCAGTAAACATCTTCACCAAATTCCACCAACAGAATTGATCATCACTAACGCAAGAGGCCATAATAGACAAAAACCAGAGGCTCTTACGCGGGGAGGGGAGCGCCTACTTCCCATTATCAGCATAGAGCGCTTCGAACTTAATTTCACAAATGAGTACTACCAATGGACTCACTGGCAATGTCGAGAGAGGTTCCTTGACACCAAAGAAGTATGTCACCATATCAACTTGAAGCATTGTATACGTTGCTGGAAATGTAATACGATGCGTTGTGGGGGGGCATTTGTGATAAAGAACGGTCTTGCCATTGGCCGCTTCTACTCTCCGAATAGGCTCAGGGCCTGGCCCGAGAATACTATGGGTGATGAAAGTATCACTACTGTTGATGATTCTTCCTAGATTGCAACAATCGCCAGGAGTGTTGTTGGTTGGCTGTGCTGATGCAGGTCACGAACAACACCAAGAAGAATTCTCAGTTCACTAGTAGCACTCTTGCCTGGTTGCAATTTTGCAGCTTCGATTGGAGGAGTGGGTGGCCCTTGCGGGACGACTTAATTAATAGCGGATACATGATACATTTGTCTCTGCGTCTTTTGCCATACGGCCCACGGGCTTTCCAATATTGCACGAATGTGAAGACGGGATATAATGATAGACCATACTCTACCACCTCTAAGTTTCTCGACACCTCCTTCATTTGCTAGGATTTGTGGGCTCTTATTGTCGCGAAACTCTCGCTAACAAGGGGAATGCTGTCGGTTTCCTGGGCGACGGGCATATGGCGTCACCTGGGAATTAGCTTTTGAGCCGGTTCATCATATCTCGGCGAATGGCTGCTATTGCTGTTATCCATGACGTCTTTCATCTCCACGTACGTCCAGAATCAGTCAGGACTTGCAGATGCAGGATTCCATGATGGAGCAACTACAGCGCGCATGATTTATAAAGATCCCATCCACTACCATTGGCTGAATTCAACGGCATAACATAGCTCATACAACGATAATATGTCTGCAGAAAGCCACCTCTTCTTCAAGTGCGCCGTCATCACGGGCGGCGGCGGCGGCATCGGCAAGGCTATTGCGGAACACTTCATCGCGCAGGGCAAGATAGTCCTCTTGGCTGGCCGCACCGAGTCCAAACTCAAAGCCACTGCGGATGAGATCGGCGCGGCTGGATACTACGTCCTCGACACCGGCAAAGTCGCAAACATTCCGGGTTTCGTGGAGAGGGTTGCCGCAGACCACCCTGAGCTGGACTGCATCGTCAACAACGCCGGCGTGCAAAGGCCACTGGAAATCGTCAAGGACGACTTCCTTAGCAAGGCAGACCAGGAGATCGACATCAACATCCGCGGCCCTATGCACCTAACACTAGCACTGCTGCCTCACTTCAAAGCAAAACCAGCAGCGCTCATCATCAATGTTTCCAGCGTTCTGGGATTCATCCCATTCTCCATCATCAACCCCGTGTACAACGGCACCAAGGCCTTCCTCCATTTCTGGAGCATGAACCTCCGTACGCAGCTGGAGCAGGCCGGGACCAAGATCAAAGTCGTCGAGATTGCGCCTCCAACGGTGGCGACAGATCTGCATCGCGAGCGAGAGAATCCGGACGACAACAAGAAGGAGAACAACCCGAGTGCTCTGACAGTGGACGAATTCATGAAAGATGTGGCCAAGAAATTGCAACGTGGGGATGATACAATATCGGCTGGGATGGGCGAGGGAATAGTGGATAAATGGTTTGAGGCTTTTGGACCAAAGTATCAGGAGTCTGCGGCGGGTAAATAGAATATGAAGGATTGAATGTCACTGGACGGGACGCGACGGGCAACTGCACTACGGTTACCACTGCCAGATTCTTATGAGTCATAACGCGAGGCTTTGGATCGATGTATTTGGATTATATAGTTTCAACACTTTGGCTACCCCTGGCATCGATATTATTCGTCGGTTCAGTCAATACGTTGGAATTCTCGGCTCTTGTCTGGCGATTCAGGTCCAGCCGCGGGAGAACTGCTTTGATTCATATGCATTTATCAAGAAATAAGAGAGGATATTGCTTATGGCAAAGCAACCCCCGCTACCTTGGGGAACCTGAGCCTCACGGCTCGTCCCCGCCATTGATGCAACACTCAAAGCAGCAGAAGAAGTTGGCAGCCGGCCAGGCGTTGTACCCCGTTCAACGGGAGCGCAGAGCTCTCTCGAGTTGTGCGCGGTGAGATTTCTATAAGATGTGCAGCGCGGCCGATGTACATGTAAGACACGATGGGAAGCGCAAAAGAGCCAGCGGCACGAATCATGACAGTCCTCGCCATCGCTCCCAGTCACAGCAGCGAGCGGACATCTCCCGAGCGTACGACGACTACACAGTCGCTTGGGTTTGTGCGCTCGCGATAGAAATGGCTGCCGCTCAAACAGTCTTGGACGAGTCTCACACATCCTTACCAACACGGAGGGACGATAGCAACACGTACGCCCTTGGCAGAGTCGGGCAGCACAACGTGGCCATTGCGTGTCTTCCCACAGGCGGCTATGGCATGAACAACGCGGCGATAGTGGCGAGCAACATGCGGCGAACCTTTCCGTCCATCCGCCTGGCTCTCATGGTTGGGATAGGCGGGGGTGTGCCTGGGAAGACGGATGTGCGGCTGGGCGACGTTGTTGTTGGTACCAAGATGATCCAATACGACCTGGGGAAGACGTCGAGCTCGGGGCTGACGGTCACGTCTACGCCACGGATTCCTCCTCACGAAATCATGACGGCCGTAGCTACATTGCAGGCTCAACATGAGCTGGGGCTCAGCGACATAGACTTCATTCTGGCCGAGATCCGAGCACGTTGGCCAGATTATGCGGATTGCACTCAGCTCCGAGATCGGTTGTTCCAGAGTACCTACCCTCACCCAGACAGCAGCAGCACCTGCGACGCATGCGATGCGTCCAAGGAAGTTGTCCATCAGCCTCGACGCACTGCTGGTCCCAAGATTCACTATGGGCTTATTGCTTGTGCCAACCAGGTCATGAAAGACGGGGAAACACGAGATCGGCTGGCGAAACAGTTTGACGTGCTGTGCTTCGAGATGGAAGCCGCAGGCGTGATCGACAGCCTCCCGACCTTGTCGATCCGGGGGATATGCGACTACGCCGATTCACACAAGAACAAGGATTGGCAGAGATATGCGGCCGGTGTGGCTGCGGCGTACGCAAAGGAGTGGTTAGGGGTTGTCACTCCCATGGAGACTAGGGAGCAACGTGCAGCGGCAGTTGTAGGTAAGATTCAGAGGCCCTGATGCGGTACTGGAATACCCGACTTCTACTGAAACTCCTTAGATCCACGCGAACGCCTTCTGCGATCGCTTCGTTTCGAGCAGATGGACTCTCGAATGCAAGCCGTCCAGCGTGCGCAGACTCGTACGTGCGAGTGGTTGTTTGAACTTGAGACGTACAAAAGCTGGCTGGACGACACTCGGATAGAGTCGCACCACGGGTATCTATGGCTCAAAGGAAAGCCGGGTACGGGAAAGTCAACACTGATGAAGCACGCTCTCTCCCGCGTTAGGGAGAGTGGTAAGGCTGACGCACTTCTCTCGTTTTTCTCCCACGCACGAGGTCACGAGCTGGAGAAGAGCATTCTAGGACTACACCAGTCATTGCTGCTTCAACTTGGCGAGGCGCTGTCTGATCTTCGCACTGTCCTGGACGTGAAGGCTCGCCAATACGAGAAAGACGGCGACGTCTTGTGGACGGTGGACACGCTGCGGGACCTGTTCACGGCCGCAGTGGAGCGACTTGGTCGTAGGCGCGTCGTGTGTTTTATCGATGCCCTGGATGAATGCGAAACTAGGCAGGTTCGTGACATGATTACGTATTTTGAGGAGTTGCAGGAGATGGCGCGTGTCTCGGCGATCCCGCTGTTTATATGCTTCTCGAGCCGACATTACCCGACCATTGTCGTCGAGCACGGCTTGTCGTTGACGCTAGACGATCAGGACGGTCATTCCCGCGACCTGGAAGCCTACGTCGACCGTCGCTTGCGGATCGGCAAGGGCCCGGATGCTCAAGATGTACGCTCCAAAGTCCTTGCCAAAGCAAACGGAATATTTTTATGGCTCGTGCTGGTAATCGACATTCTCAACGAAACCTATAGCGATGGTGCGCTCTTCCGGGTGCATCGTCGTCTGGAAGAACTACCGGAAGGTCTGGGGGAGCTGTTCATGGCGATATTGAGCAGGGACACGAGGAATTCCGACCAGTTGTTGGTCGCTCTGCAATGCGTGCTGTACGATACATGTCCAGGACAAGCTCGTCTCATGGAGAACGTTATCTTGAGCAGAAGACAGACGGGTCTAATGAAGATTTGTGCTTTAAAGGTGGGCCAAACACATGGATCACCAGATGCTACGCCGAGGATTACCTGTTACATCATGCTGACCAGGCCGCGCGAACAATTCCCCAGGGCGATCTCCTGGATGAGTTGGAGACGACGAACAATCTCGAACCCGCGATAGACAAGTCTGGCTCCGGCAACATATTCATTATGGGCAGCATGGCCAGGAACGGCTATGCTAGGTTGCTGACGCAGCTCATTGAGCGCAAAGCACGATGGGCGGGATTCGACAAGCAGGTTGCCGAGGCGATGTTTGAGGGGATCCGGTGGTCACGGCTGGAGGTATTCCGCTTACTGTTGGCGCGGCTAAGTGCCATGCCGGGCGAGCACAACGTCAACCGCCTCGACATCTACCGAAGTCACAAAGACGGCACTACCTTGCTATTACACGCTGTGTTCCTGGGACAAACCCTCATGGTGAAGGAGCTGCTCGAGGCAGGTGCCGACCCAAGCAGTGTGTTCGAGGTCAAGGTGCGGGGTTGGACACCGTTGATCTATGCGGCGTCGTATGACAAGAAAAAAATGGTCGAACACCTTCTTGATCACGGTGCAGAGGTCAACGGGTTCAATCTAGCCCGGGAGACGGCCCTGTACTGGACTGCGATGCGTGGTAACGAAGAAACAGCGGCAGTCCTGCTGAATGCGGGTGCAGATTGGACGATTGAGAGCGCCGAGGGGCGGACAGTGCTTAGCTTGGCAAAGAGCGGAGGGCACAATGGCATTGTGCAGATGATTGAAGACAGGATTGCGAAAGCAGGGAAACGTGCTGATGGGAGTAGTCGATAGTTATCGTCGACGTGTGTATAGGGTAGGCTTGTGGAGCACGGAATCGAAGGTCCACCTATTACTATTCTGGGTACAGCGACTGGCTATGGAACTTGATGATTGGCTCGGGCCGAATACGAAGGGTGCTAAAAGTGGACGTTGAATCTCACGGCTTCGTGATGGAATACGATGTTTTTTATGAAGCGAATTGTGCAAACGACATCTTACGAAATGCCCACCTCTCTAGCCACTCGTAGACTCCGGCGCTCTTCAGGGCGCAACCCCAGAGGAAGGAATGTAGTGGGCAGAAACAGCATGCATGGCACACGCATGGCCGGCGGGCCATTCCAGACGCTCAAAACGTGTGTGCGCCTCCCTCCGCCTTAGGCCCAAAACAGCCCATCGCGCGGCGCATGGGACTTCCGTCTCGCGGCAAACGCCATGCGTTTCGTGGGATGCGCCGCGACCTAGCAGGAATGGAACAACGGGATGGAAGCGCTGCGCGAAGCGGTCACGCCAGCAGCCCAGCGCTAGACGCCACTGCCAGAGACGACGGGTCACCCGGCCGGCCGCTGCACGTGCGAATACGGCAAGGCAATGGGCGCGGCCTGGGGTGTTGACGACGATGGGGAATCCGTACGGAATACGATGCTGCGGTTTGTGCTAGCCGCCTGGACTTGCGCCGGCGGCAGCGTCCGCCCAAATGGCATTCCTGAACCAAAGCCCTCAAATACCCTCCCCCGCCGCCCGCGCGCCTAGGTGGCTCGGTGCGATGTGCAACGCGGCTTATTTGCCGGGGGTGCTGGGAAGGGCCAAGACCCAACGCCGCGTGTGCGTCAAAAGGGTGGTATCTGCTCTGTGATCTCATCGACCCCTGGGGCGCGTGCTGTGTGTCGGTTACGGTGATGTGATTGAGTGTGTGTGCTCTGTAGCGGGAGGGAAAGGGGCCTAGTTTGCAGGCTCGGGCAGGCCGCCAAGCCCACACTGCTAGCATACCCCCAGCCCCTCCATGCCTCCGGTCCTTCACTGATCGCCTTTTAGCTTCGCCCGCGCCAACGTATGGGGTACGCGTCACCAATGCGCCGCAAATTACAGCTTAACCTAGACCTCGCGGGCGATTCCCTCGCTGCCCTGCCCCCTTTTCTGATTTTTTTCCTCATATCCCGCAACGGGCCCAACCCCAACCCACATGGGGATGGGGAAAGGGGAACGCCCGTTACCTTAATCCAACCATAACGAGTATGCTTAATTCTTAGCCTCATCTTTCCATTCCAGCATCGCGAAGCCCACGACGTTCGCTCCCCGACGGGCTCTGCTCCAAGGTGCCAAGCAGCCAATCCATATCTGGACGACAGATGTTGCTTGAATGATGAGCCTGGGCTGGCACCGCCCCGATGCCCAGACTTCTTGGCTCCAGCCCGCTGCACCCTGGTCTGCCTTGGCATTCATAACTCAGCCAGAGGCCCATTTTCGCGTGCTTGTGCAAACCGAACCCGCCCGATCTGAACCGTAGCCTGGGGGATCCGACGCCCCCCCCCTCCTCTCTCTCTCTCTCGTTTCCATGCTGACCCTTGCAGGGGCGTGCGCCATTCATGCTACGTCGCAGTTCACCTCTTTCGGCCTCCCATTTGCCTTGTTTTGATGCAATTCATTATTACCCAATCCATCCTATCCCCAGTCATCCGGCCCCCCCCCCTACTCCGTAGTCCGTCCCCTAACCGCCTCTCGCTACCCTTTTGCAATCTCCCTCTTCCCTTTTCCACCTCACTCGTGCTCTTCTTCGCTCGCTGCCACGAAACCCACGAAACGACGTCGCTTCTTCGCTTTGCAACATTTCGGCTGCAGCGCCCAGCCTCCCTACATTCGCTTGGGACCTTTCCGCTGCTTCTTGGCCTCCTTCCACCCTCGTTACCGCTGTTGCGGCGCCACCATCTCCAGAATCTCCCCCTGCGTCCGCGACCGATCTTTGTCTTGGCCCCCATCCTCGCCGTCCATCGACTCCGGAATTTCCGCTGAATTTAGGGTCCCCTCCTTTGCCGCATCCATCTCCGCCTCAGGTCATACTTGGTATTGACCCGACAACACCTTCGTCGCCGCCATGATCTTCTCACGGTATGCCCACGCGGCACCGACCGTGACGAGCGTCGCCCTTCTCGCCGCCAATATCTTCGCCGGCGTCGAGGCTCAATACTCCATCGATACCCGCGGTATGTCTCCGACGTGCCCTCTCGCGTGCTCGCCTCTCCCGTACTAACATGCGCCCCAGAGGACATCCTCACCAGTGCCGCCACCCTTGCGTACGACTTGATGCTCTTCTACGAGGGAAACCAGACCGGCATGACGCCCGGCATCCTGCCCGGCCCGCCCGACGAGAACCTGGGCGACTATTACTGGTGGCAGGGCGGTGCCATGATGGGCACCTACATAGACTACTGGCATTACACAGGCGACTCGAGCTACAACGACGTCGTCATGCAGGGCATGCTGCACCAGACGGGCGAGGACAACGACTACCAACCCCTCAATCACACCGCATCCCTCGGAAACGACGACCAGGGCTTCTGGGGCATGTCGGCCATGCTCGCTGCCGAGAATCGCTTCCCGAACCCGCCCGAGGACAGGCCGCAGTGGCTGGCTCTCGCTCAGGCCGTCTGGAACACGCAGGCTGATCCCAGCCGTCATGACGACGAGTGCAACGGCGGCATGCGATGGCAGATTCCCTTTTCCAACAACGGATACAATTACAAGAACAGTACGTGCGCGCGTCTTTCCTTCGGTCCTACCAACCGTGTCGGAGAACTTGGTGTGTTAATTTGTGCGTGTAGCGATTGCCAACGCCTGCTTCTTCAATATCGGTGCTCGACTTGCTCGGTACACCGGCAACTCAAGCTACGCCGAGCGAGCCGAGGAGACATGGGATTGGCTTTGGTCCGTCAACTACATTGACCACGACAGCTGGCTCGTCTACGATGGTGGCCACGTCGAGCACAACTGCACCGATATCAACGAACTGACCTTCTCGTACAATGCTGCTGTTTTGCTGCAGGGTTGCGCCTTTCTTTGGAACTATGTAAGTGATGCCCATACGTTTTTCCGCGGTCTGTTGGATCAAGTTTGGGAGCAGCGTCTAACCTTCAAATAGACGGAAGACCAGGCATGGCGCGACCGCATCGAGGGTCTTTTGCCCTCCCTCATCGACCGCTTCTTCCCCGACGGCGTCGCCTACGAGTTCAACTGCGAAATGGACCAGGGCCGATGCTCGCAGGACATGCTGTCCTTCAAGGGCTACGTACACCGGTGGCTCGCGCAGGTGACGCAGCTGGCGCCCTTCACGGCCGACACCATCATGCCCGTGCTACGCAGCTCCACCGAGGCCGCTATCGCCCAGTGCACCGGCGGCGCCAGCGGCCGCGTCTGCGGCTTCTACTGGAGGGGCGGCGTCTTCGTCGACCCGGCCGTCGACCACACCTCGGGCGCCGGCGAGGCCATGGACGTGCTCTCGGCCGTCATGACGCTGCTCGTGCCCGAGGCCGATCCGCCCGCTACAGCAGAGAATGGTGGCATCTCCGAGGGTGATCCGAACGCCGGCATTAATGGCTTCACGGGTGCGCCGGCCGAGAGAGGTCCTATCACGACGGGCGACCGCGCGGGAGCGGCCATTTTGACGATTCTGCTGGTCTGCGGTTCCGTCTCGACGTTCGTCTGGATGACGTGCTTTGACTGAGCGGCCGCTTTCTAAACACTAGCCTGAAACATCCCTTGCTTCACATCCAGGCGTTTGGAGATGAGGATTCCACTTTAATGTTTTTTTACCACCAGTATTCTGGACACGGCGCATGACATGAGCGTTTCTTTTTTGTTCTTGTTGGTAACCCTACCACCACCATTCGACTTATCACAGCACATATTCCTCTTTTGCTTGCTTTTGTCTCCCCACCTCCGCTGGCAAGGATGCGCGGATTCGAGGAGGACTAACGGCCACGTTTGTATCGATATAGCGACAGCACAGTATTTATGGCATACCTTGGCGGACGCCCTGAAGGCTTGCCAGCCATGCTTGACTTTGGTAATGGTTTCTATCTATGCACTTCAGGCTGTGTTTTCTATGTAAGTCGGTAGCTTTAAAAGAAAGACCTTGTGAAAGTCATCCGTTTCCGTTATACCATTGATGCCTTTGCTTGGAGGGCTTCACTTTGGCCTGTCAATCGAAGTAAAGCTGCTTTGTGAGCGACGAGTCTGGCAAAGAAATGACGTCTACGTATGACGGATGGCGAAGATGCTGGAATGGAAGGGCAACATTAGCCTGGGTCTGGGGTGTCTACGCTGAGTGGACGCTCTCAAAGTCACCTGTCTCAGCCTGCATGTACGGATTCGATGGAAACGTTGCTGCATGGAACCTCGGCCATGTTATTCGAATGATGAAAAGGTGACCACGGGATCCCTTTCTACTAAAAGATAATTTTTGCCGTTTAGATGTGGGGCCTACATTGGAAAACAGCCTTGCACCTACCCTAGATTCCATTTACCCTAGACGAACACCTGATTACATTGCTAGTGCATAATACTCTCCACAATTTATGTAGCAAACAAGTCATGAGTGCGTGAATGAAGACACGATACGATGTACGCCTGCCAGCAGCCAGTAATTGTTTGAACATATCAGTAATAAACTGCATTTACAACGTGAAGGACCGGCTGAGACGGAAGGTATAGCCTTAGGCGGGTTCTGACACATTTATCATCCCATCTAGCACTTCTTTCCTATCCGAACTGTACACGAGAAACACATGATGCCTAAGCGCGCCCAACGAAAAAAAAAGTTAATTTACAGCCAAACGACCACGAGAATGGCGCAAAAATATGAAACGACAAAGACAGGATTCGAACCTGTGCGGCCGAAGCCATATGATTTCTAGTCATACCCATTAACCACTCTGGCACTTTGCCTAGGGCGCATACGAAATTTGGCCGTTATTACGTTTCATCCAGGTTTCGCAGACAGATGGAGGCATCGAGCTCAAAAGTGGTCAGCACCCTGATCATCCGTCTCACTATCTGATCCCTCAGGCAGCAGCGGCGGGCTCTTACCTGTATTATGATCTTGTACCGCGCCTTTATCTGTCAATCGGTACCAATGAGACAAGTCTCGAGATTCAGAGACATTGCGAACTCCTCAAGTCCAATGTTCCCTGGTATTTTGTGCCACGCAGCACCCCTCACGTGATCGCGCGTTCAACCCCAACATGTCCACCTGAAAGTTCCACCTAGGTAGCCGCGTTCCCAACCACCACCTTCATCCCCATACAGCGCCTCTCGCACCATCTCAAAACTGCCACTGTGCATCATTCAGCTCTATTTTGAGCATATCCGGCCGTCACAATGTCGAGCCCCGAGCTGTCGGACACGCGCGACGGTGACTCCAGCCATGATAGCGATGACTCCAGCCACACCGTGTCTGCCACGGGAAACGACTTTCTTGACCTGGAAGCCTCGGAGGACTCCGAAGATGGGCTGAATCACTTGTCCGACGAGGAAGGTGATGAGGAGGATCTACCACAGTTTCACCTTTTCAGTAAACTACCAAAGGAGTTACGGCAAACCATCTGGGAGTTTTTCTGTCCTGACTTGACGGAAAAGTTGCGGATTCTCAACTTCGCAATCACCACTGACCCTGCAGACGTCCGGCGGCCTCCTCCACGAGACTCCCCCCTCGGTGTTTCTGCAGGCTACTGGCTCGAGCAATCGACCAGCGAAATTCGTTGCATGTCAGCCGTCCATCACGAGTCCCGAACTCTTGTTCTCGCGAAATACCCAGACGAGCTTTGCATGCGCGAAGGTATTATCCGCTACAACAAAGACAGGGACGTTGTTCTCTTGGATGCGTTCGGTCAAATGCACCGATATGAGTCGGAGAATTTTAACCTAGACGGCTTCGCAGAAAAGGTGACGCAGCTCGCTATGCCTTACCGTGTCGCTAGACAGGATTCCTCCCAGTATTCGGAGACTCTGAAAACAATCATGAGAGAACAATTCCGCAGCCTTAGCAGGCTTTTCATATATATAAGACCCCCCATAAATCTGTCCCGCATCACCTGGTGTGCCTCCGACAACATACATACCAAATTGCTCCAGACTTTCGAGAAGGAACCTGGCCTGGGTGAAGACCTCGAGTGCCGCTACTGTTTACCAGATATGGACAGACACCCGTCGTTTGCCATGACTTGCAGTAGGTTCTTTGAGGATAGGTTAAGCGAGGGCCTTGAAGGGAATATGACGCAGCGTGGCATCGCAATGTTGCCAATGGTGGAATTCTGGGGTAACAATGGGAGGGAGACTTACAATGATATGTTGAGACTGGCGGAGGAGCCTGAATCCCTTTGTCCCGAAGAAGACAGCTCGGATCCCAGTGATCTCAGTAGCTTGGAAAGCGAGGTGGAAGAAGATCTTGACGAGTATGAAAGCGAAGGAATCGACGACGATCTACTCGTTCAGGACGATGAAGATGGAGAAAGCGATGAAGAGAGTGAGGCAAGATCTACACCTGACCCGGATGATGTCCAAGCCTATGCCAGCGGAAGACTCAGAGGTATGGATCGCTCCTTCTTGCTTGTCTAATCGCGAACTCTATTTGGCGAGACTCGGACTTCGAATTTGAATTCGTCCATAGCGTCCCAGCCGGTTTCGATCAAGTGTCTGACTTGGTTTTAGGAGTTCCTCTAGACGAAGATCTGGAATCCGAGCCAGAGGCCCAATTTTCCAGCCCGGAACCTGAGCCTGGACACGAGCGCAGCGCAGACGTCGAAGCTACACAGATGCGGAGAGGAGCCAAGCGTAGAATTGTGTCAGACTCAGAAGAGGATAGCGATGCAGAGGAGCCACAAGCCAAGCGTCCCCGCGTCATTCGGGTTTTGCACGACTCTGATGACGAAGAGGAAGAAGATGCAGATGCTGCACCGCCGCAGAGGAGGAACGCTCGAGTCGTGCAGTTGGATTCCGAATCTAGCGGTGTTGGAGCTAGCAACGGAAAAGGCGGCGCAAGGCTGGATAGCGACGAGGAGAGAAGCAGCGAGGAGGAAGATGATGAATCGTCCCAGGAGGACGACTCCGAGGAGGAAGAGCAACCACCACAACGCATGAGCCTGGTTGAGAGGCTGCAGCTCCACCGTCGGGAAAACCCTGTGCCTGGATCGGACGAGGACGTGAGCGACCTTGATGACGAGCAGGGCAGTGAAGAAGATGAGGAAGAGGACGAGGGTGGGCTGTTAGACACCATGGCTGCGGATTCGGACAGCGAGGGTGGTGGATCAGAGGAAGGTTGGTGATTTACATGCTGTTTTTGTTGGGTTGGTTGCGTTAATGGCGGTATGAATATTATCCCAATAGAGAAAATCCTATCCCGTCATACATCAAGACACTATATTGCTACTGTGGCTCCAAGACTTTTCTCTCACAGGCATAAGGTTGTATACATGTCTACAATGTCTTTCCTTGTGAAAGCATACCGACATACTGCTCAATCCGCTTTGCTCTCGTCTCCGGTTTCTTGGCCGTCTCTATCCGCAACAAAAACACATACCTCGCACTCTTCCCCAACCCCTCAAAGAAAAGTCTCGCCCCTGCATCCGCGTTCAACGCCTCCTCAAAATCCTTGGGCACCGTGATCTGTCCCGGCCCAGCATATGCCCTGTCCCACCTCCCATCGCTCTTGGCCTGCTCCACGGCGGCCACCCCAGCAGGCTTCATGCGGCCCTCGGCCGTGAGCTTGGCGACCTTGTCGACGTTGCGCCGGGACCAGAGGGAGGAGGACTTGCGGCGCGGGGTGAAGCGCTGGAGGAAGAAGTTGGCGTCGAGGGCACGGCGCTGGCCATCGATCCAGCCGTGGCAGAGGGCGACGTCGAGCGCGGCGTCGTAGGTTATGGACGGGACGGGGCAGGACTTTTTGCTGATCTTGAGCCACAACCCGGGAGAAGTGGCGGCGTTGGCTGTGAGCCAGGTTTCGAAGGAGGGCACGGAGGGGAAGAGGATGATGGGCAGGTCGCTGGTTGATGGCGCCGGAGAGGGAGATGGGCGAACGGCGGGTGTTGCTGTTGTGATTTCTGCGGTGGGCGCGCCGGGCTGCGGGTTTGTAGCCGTTCGGCTGGCGGAGCGGGTGACTCGCCGAGACATTGCGAGAGTGACAAAAAGCGGCTGGAGGGATGGACGATGCGTGGAAATGATCGTGAATTGATTGATGATGGCCCTGCTCATCTACGCGGGCGTTGCGTTTTACAGAATCCTGGAAGCTGCCATAAGAATAATCGCCTTGAAAATTGCAAAAGAATAGATGAATGGGTCTCGGAGAGTGTTTGTAGGAGTGTCTCTTGCTGTTGTGATATTGATGAAGTCACGGTGAGCAGGTGAATGAGGGTGAGATTCGATGGCGTTTTGGTAGGAGCGTCAATGCATGGCTTGCCCTGGGTATTTCAGCTACCCTGTATCTTCTTATATTATCGGATATCTCGATCCATGGATATTTGATAGAAGCTAAACGACTGCGGCCTGGTACATCTTCGTAGAAAATGATAGTTATTTGTTCCACATGTTAGGGAATAATTTGTCCAGTCCATCTGGCTTCATTCCACCAATAGCCTCAGGCCACACATGACCGATGTTGATTCACCATCTGCAGGCAAAGCCACGTAGGTGAAGAATTCGGAATCAAAATAAGCATCCCTTTTGAAACCTGGGCTATTTTTAGCCAGGATAATACTCCATTCCTTTGTCGAGGAGTACTCGGACTGTTTTAGTGGAGTATTATTGATGTACTCAAACAGGCCCATCAAGCCCAGTTGCATGGTTTAGACCAAAAATTCATGGTTCAAAATCTTTTTCGACCCCCCCCCAATCCCCTCACCATCCTCTCATCACTGGAAGTAGGATGCATCCTTGGCAGCGTTTGCATTAGCAAAATCCAGATGTTCCTCTCATCGTTCTCATGCTCAGATTCAAAAGCCAGTCTGATGGTGCTCGACTGCCAGGGGCTTGTCACTAGGACCTTGATGGTAGCTGAGGTGTTTCTCTGCCTCTCCCCTGTCAAGCCCAATATTGGTCCTAACGCATCTAGCATCGGGTCCTCGAAATCTTCCCGCTCAGTCTGGACTTGTTACCAATGAAAGTGCGTTCTGACACGGTACAGGCGATCTCGGCACAACAGCTAAAGAGGTCGAGGACTCATTGGCTAAGAACCTTGCCTTGGCTAACCGATGGGGTTGAATTCTCCTGCTAGATGAGGCGGATGTCTTCCTAGCTCAAAGAACAAGGGATAATTTTACACGTAATGGTCTTGTTGCAGGTAAGCTTGACGGTGCATGGAGAATAAGGCGCCTTTTGGCCAACGGCACACGTCCAGTTCTTTGAGAGTTCTTGAATACTATGCAGGTGTTCTATTCCTCACCACCAATCGTGTGGGCGATTTCGACGAGGCGTTCTCGTCCCTTATTCACATCAGCCTGTATTATCCCGAGTTAGACGAAGATAAGGGCCTTGACGTCTTCACAAACAATCTGAGGCTCATCGAGAACCGCTTCGTTCGTAAAGGGCGACCTTTCAACATGAACTTGATAAAAATTGGCGCCTTCATCAAAGGGTACTGGCGAGAGTACCCCTTCGATCGCTGGAATGGAAGACAGATCCGCAATGCATGTCTTACGGCCGTGGCGCTCGCTGAGTACGAGGCGCAAGGTGAAGACCCCGATGATGTTCTGAAACCCAACGCTGTGGTGGAATTGAAAGACTCGCACCTTGAAGACGTGGCAAAGACGTACTTGGAGTTCTCCGAGCACATGAAAGATATCTACGGGACTCACGCTGCGAGAAGGGCGAAGGAAGCTGGGCTGAGGGCTATGTGGGTGGACGGGAAGGGGAAGCTGGTGGGAAACATTGGCCAAAAAGAGGCCGGTATTATCAAAGGCAGCAGGAAAGGTAGGCTCTTACGGGCGTTAGGCGGAGAGGACAGCTATGTCAGGCCAGGGCAACCCCAGCAGTCGTACCATGATCCATACCCTGGTGGTCGCGGTGCCCCAGATCAAAGATACGGGCGCCAACAGCATGGCTACAACCCTGACGTGGAGACACTACGAAGATCACGGTTCGGGTTTGCATCCGAAACACGGCTACGGCCACAAAGGCCTTGAAAAAGCAGAGTTCCAGGGTGATTATCGGGACCTTGGCCCCAAACGACCCGACCTATCACGGGATCCGCCTTCTCGAGAACTACCCAGCTGGCCGCAGGAGCAGAACTATCCTGGTCATGGTGTCAGATATCACTAAGTAGTGGTTTGAAAGAATGGGCGTCTTCAGACACTTGGCTCTAATACATGTCGAGTTGTGCCAGTAGTGGAACTAAAACAGTCCTAGAAATGGCCGTCGGTTCTGACCATTTTCTCAGGTGGCTTGTCTTGAAAATCCTACGTCTAGCCACATATGCCGTTTTTCTGAAAGCCATGTGTGCATTCATCAGTAGATGCAAAGCATAAGACAGCACTAGGTTTTGCGTGAAAACTTATACATACGTCTATAATCTAATTCTAAACAAATCATAAGATTAGGTTTTATGCCGTATTATCATCAGGCAGCACATGAGGCGTGCTCTGGCAGGAAGTCTGGAATCACGTGCACGCGATTTTTCATCGTTGACGAAACGACACAGATAGTGCTTTTGGAGCTGCCATTGCAACTGAACGTTGTGATGTAGATGAGAAAATCATTTACGGTATCAAGATGGAGTCCAGCTTTTGAGTGGAATGCTGGCTAGCAAAGTTGGCCTCAACAGAAGCATATATCCCTAAAGCTCTGACCTTAAGCTTTTATTTCCACGGTGTTCGCCCCAGTCATTAATTTACTTGGTTGACTTTGGTATTTCGTAAATAAACTTTTTTTGTAGGAGTAATACTTCTGTGGCGGAAATTGGTGGTGCCTGTCAACCATCTTACTGAGTCGTAAGCAGCGGAGAGGAGCATGATAAGAGAAATGATTTGTTCCAAGAACTTGCTTCTTTCAAGAAAGTGAATAGATCAGCCCAAAAACTCTGTTCAAAGCTCATTCTGCTTTAGTTAACAAAGCTGCGTTCAGGCACTGTACATATATTATAACCTAAGGACAATCTTACTTCTAACCATTTGAACCACGGCATTTGTAAGTGAAATCTCGTCCTCAAGGCTACTTCAAAGCTGCTGGGCGTCGGATATTGGCAGACCATCATGCCGATCAATGCTCTTTAAGGCATGTGATAAATCGATTGGTTGTAGCATAATCATCATCGAGAGTTGACCTTAAATTAGTTGCGAGATTTGGCATCCGAAACAGCTGAGGCATTTCAAGATTTTTAGTTTTGTTATAAAAATTAACAGTCCCGAGAGTTTAAGTATCGTCGAACCTTCGGCGTGCCTAAGTATGTGGTCACGCATATGGAGGACCATTCGGCATGAAAAGCTTCAAGCCGCTCAGCCACACAGATGTCAAAACAGGAAAAGTATGGTGCTGGGGAACTTTGCCAAAACTTTGAGTAGCAGGCCGGGTGAGAAATGAAGTTATAAGATGCACTTCATCCCCCAAGGCAGAGGTATCCCACACTTCCTTTTCATTCAAAACATTTTCGAATGCAGCCAGCTCAGCGCACTGTACATACGCGAATCTTGATAGATCTGTACATTTGGCCTCCCTTTATCGTACTGTCGTTGTATATTACGGCTGTCGCTACTTTCGCGATCACCAAACGCCTGTAAAGGCAACGATCAAGCACGCGGGGCAAAACGCATGCCGAGGAACATTCACGCACCCAGAACACCGTTGCACCCATCTAAATACATAGTCGACGCTGAATTCCTTCTCTCGCCTCTCCGCTAAGCCCAAAAAAAGAGTGTTATATTCCCATCACAACCTGCCCTTGCCTATACTGGGCCAAATACCAAGCTACCTCGACAATCTCGCCATCCCACTATACAGCCCTTCCAATCAGAAGAATGGCAGGACACAGAGGACTATCATTTTTCCAAGCGCAAATGGACCCTCCGACCGCGCGCCAGTGTGCACTACGTGTCGAGCCACTACGCCAACACTACTGGTCCTGCCTGACCTGCAAGTTTCTCAACATCAAGGAGCAGCGCGCGATACTGCTGGATCTCATAAACCATATTGAGCGCTCTGGAGACGATCAGCTCTCCGTGGTCACTGGCAGTGTCTTTTGGGAACCGGAAGGCTCCTTTACTGTGCGCGGGAAGGACAGTGCTTGGTGGCGGGCCGTCCGAGCAACGAGCAGGCTCACACACCTGACACCCGGTCAGATGTCTCTCCGAGAAGTAGCAGCCACCCTTTTTGGTCACATTGAAATGTGGCTTATGGAGGATGGCGAGCTGTATAACATATATGGGGAACCAATCCCGACCCACGCCCAATACGTGCTCGATCCCCAACCTCTCCTCAGGCTATCCAACAACGCCAACGCGGGAGTTTCTGACTATAGACGGGCAGTTGAGAATCTCAGGGTTGTCAAACTGCAGTCAGTGGCCGAAGGTGCTTGGGCCAGAAGCAGTCTTCTGAAAAGTTGGAAGCTCGCTCGTCACACCAGCTTTCAGACAAACGTGGCCGAGTATTTCGAAGAGCAGGGACTTGACTCGGAAGAGATAATGGAAAACATAACTGCATATCTCGACAACATGGATTGTCAATGGATGCAGGTTAGACACGCGGTGGCGTTCTACATTGAGCGCTCAAGGCTCTTCGACATGCTGCACGATTCTGCTCTTCTAGGAAGTTTGATATAGGTTGCGGACTCTATCACAAGAAATGATCGGTTTGGACAGATCTAGCATGTACATATGATTTGTAGCATTTCGCTATAAAGCTGTGCTGAGCTACAGCGGCAACGGCTTGTAATTGGACATGTATCAGTCAAGAATGACTCCTCCTGAGTGCTAAGGCTTTAAATGCGCAAAGAGCCTCGGAGTCAAAGCTGCAGATGTACTAAAGTGGTCCGTGATGTAACGTGGATGCAATGGTCGCCTTTTTTTCGTCGCAAACCATGGGACGACCGCATGCCGAAAAGGGGCGATTGCGGTAAACGATTCCATTCAATGTCGTACAGTATGGACGTTCAAACATAATGTGATTGTTGGATCAATGGTGACATGAGCAACTAGGCAGCGAACATAGGTTACAGTGAAATGCAAGAGGCAAATGGTCGATGTATTCCTTCCGGCTGACTGACTCGAACATGGCCTCATTCGCTTTGAGCGGAGTTCTGAGGGCATGGATGATGCTCAGGATGCAACACGACTCTAGCGGATCCATTCTTGTCATCAGTGGGGTGCGGGATTGATTACGGACTCCAAGTCAAGAAGATGACTCATTCACAATCTCTTTGCCATCAGCTCAAAGACCATTCGACATCCGTCCATGCTACGCCTAACGTGACTCATTCCTTTTCCAACAACATTATACAGTTCCAAATCTTGTCTGCAAAGACCAGAGACTTGTGTTTCATCATGTCTTCCAATCTTGGTCCCTTGACACCACCAGGCAACGCAATCTACCCAACCCGCCGAGCGCTTCATGGAACCTACACGTCTCTTGTATCGCTAGAGCAATCCCACTGGGAAGCACTGTTTGAAGAGCTTGGCGGCCCGGAGAACGCATCTCTGTGGAACTACGTTCCCACCGAGGGGTTTGCAGATAAAGAGTCCTGCCAGACCACCATTGCCAGCTACATCGCATCCAAGGATTTTGTCTTTTACGTGGTACTCTCCGGTCCTGCATCCGATTCGAATTCGAGGCCGCTTGGTTTGATAGCGTTTCTTGCTATTGTCCCAGAGCAACGTCGGATTGAGGTCGGGTCCGTCATATTTGGTTCGAAATTGAAGCAGACTCGCGTAGCCACCGAGGCGTTTCATCTCTTTATCAAGCATGCATTTGAAGATCTTGGTTATCTTCGCGTAGAGTGGAAAGCAAACAGTCTCAATAAGCCGAGTTTGTCGGCCGCGGAGCGCATCGGGTTCAAATACGAGGGCACGTTTCGGTATGTCAATGGTTGATCTTGTGAGGCGCTGATTGCTGACGGGGGAAGAAAACACATGATTGCAAAGGGCAGACGTCGGGATTCTGCTTACTTCAGTATTATTGACGACGAATGGCCTGGTTTGGACCAGGGGTTCAAAGCTTGGCTAGACGAGAACAACTTTGATGAGCAAGGCAAACAACGGCGGGGACTGAAGGAATGCAGGAATCAACATGAGAACTAAACCTACTAAGTAGTTCCCAAAATTTACCAAGAATCCTATATGTGATAAATATTACAAAGTGAGCTGAAGGATTCCCTTCCCGAAGCGTGGTCTATGCGCAAGAGCAGGAACCTCGAATGGCCCTCCTTGCAGAGAACGCAAAAGCTGACACTCGTACGTACGATACAATGAGTCAGACTAAAGGACATGCTGATGCCTTTTTGCTCAATCAGTAAACCTTGCAAGTCATTTTCGACTGACGTATCAAAAAACCCAACTCCTGTTCTCACCGACTTACTCCTCGATCAAGGCGGGAACTTAACGACCGCTTACGAGCTGGCGATTGATTGCATAGAGCAGCTCGTGCAGCCGCGTGAACATGATTGAATACTAAGTTAGATATTCAGCAACGAGACATAACAAGAATAGAACAGACTCAGCTTAGTGATCAAGAGAAGGAATATATACCTAGGAAGCACATTGATGGACAAAGGAGCCACCGGAGAGCCACGAAATGCTCGGTAGCAGACGACCGTTCCGCAGCTTGGAAATCAGATTAAGCAATCAGATCTCAAGCCAATACACAAGGGTAATATTATTAGACTTTGTTCAAGGCTTCAACGGCGTGCTTGGTAAATCATTGAATATACTGATACACTCCATAAATATGTTCTACCCCCAAATTTGTACCCGGTCTGATTCTACAGATTGTACTTGTATGTGTCATCCATGTCGCTGACGTCCTTCGTAAACGTGCTCGCATCAGCGGTCGGCTCCCTCGCTGCCAGGCGGTCCTGTCGCTTCTTGTTGACCCAGCGCAAAGCAATCATGTTCAAACTACAGAGTACCATTGCCAGCACAGTCATTCCCAGGTTGACACGGACACCAAGGAGGTATCTGGGGGCGTTTTGTGCTCGGAAAATTTGGCCAACTACGACGCCGGAGGTGTTACCAACGCTGAAGACGAGACCGAGGGCGGTGGAGCGCTTGAAGTGGCCGGCAAAGTTGCTGTTGAGCCACACGATGGTCATTCCGGTCTGCCAGCAGTAAAGGTTAGTTTATGAGATATGGCCGGTGTAGCGTAGAGCTTACCGTAGAGTAGACGCCCACAGCCAACATGAAGACTGAAGCATATCGAGCCCCAAGATTTGTGGTAGCCAGCATGACTATATATCCAAGCAACAAGAAACAGCAGGCCGTCAGGACGAAGGGTCCACGAAGACCGACCTTGTCAGACATGAAGGCCAAGATGAAGTAGGATATCGTCGCCCAAACGTATACAGGAACAGTTAGAAGCTGGGCTTGGACACTGGTGTACCCAATGCCGCGGATGATGGCGGGCAAGAAGGTGGTGAAGCTGAAGAGGGACAGATCGACACAAAACTCCATGACGGCGTGTAGCCACGTCTTGGGGTCGGCGAAGGCGGAAAGGATCTTGGCCCAACTGAACTCGTCGTCGTTGGACAGGTGCGGGTTGAGTTCATGGCGCAAGCGCATGACGTTGCGCTCTTCCTCGTTCAAGAACCAGGCGGTGCGAGGATCCTTGGGGAAAATCCACCAGATGACGGGTGCTAAGCACACGGTAATAATACCCTCGATGATGAAGAGCCACGACCAAGACGGCAAGCCGCCAGCATTCAAGTTGGACACGGCAGAAGCCAGAAGACCACCGAACGCGCCAGCAATGGCACTGAAGCAGTAGTAAGTGGCAGACCGCATGGACATCTCCGACTTGAGGTACACCATGCCGATGTACGAGTTGATGCACGGGATCAGGCCGGCCTCGAAGGCGCCGAGCAACAGACGGCAGGCATAGAGCTGCTGGACGTTGGTGACGAAGCCCATACCGAGGCAGACGGCGCCCCAGGCAAACATGCACACGGAGAGGAGGTTTCTAGGACCGACGATTTTGAGGAGCACGGAGAGCGGAGTTTCGAAGGCGACGTATGTGGCGAAGAAGAGGGTGACGGCGTTGCCGAATTCATTGCCCTGGAGGTTAAGGTCTTCGGGAAGGCCCATGATGTTTGTAGCACCCTAAACCACCACCGTATTAGTTTCTGTCTTGCATAAGGAGCAGAGCCACCCGAAGACTTACCAAGTTGTTCCGGTCCAGGTTGGCGAGCAAATACATGACACCGAAACAGCCGAGCACAACAGTGTCGACCTTGAGCATGGTGCGCTTCTCAATCACCGGGTCGATGATTTCTCTGGTGCGTTCCATGTCGGCGATGGAGGCATCCTGCGATGCGCTGACGTCGGGGCCTTTGCTTGTTTCGTACTTCATCATGTCGACCTGATGGTTTGAGCAGACTATGCACAGAGCTCTTCCAACAATGCGAATAATCCCATGGGCGGTCTACAAGATTTATAAAGTCGTCGGTAGCTGGACTTGCTATCGTGCTACACGCTTGCTGGATCCTTGTCACGTACTTTACTGTTGTGAAGCTTGTCCGTGGCCAGCCGGTATAGCTGCTGAACCACTATACCGGGTCAATGTAAAACTTATCGTAATGATAAGACGGGTTGCAGAGGGAAGAAAAATCGGTTGTCTTCCTTGCTGCCCTTATCTTGTGGTTGGACGGGGGATATTACAGCGTCCACTTCCCCGCGATCCAACGCTCCACCGCGTTGATAACGGAGGTCCTTACACTAGTTGTTTACTCATTCCAGCGGCTTTCACGCTGCGGTCCCTTGATAAGGCCCAAAAAATCTTGTCGACAGGAATGCCACGGTTGGATGACTGTGCGAGGTATTCATGTAAACCTAACTAGCTACGAGCAAATACCGTATCCAACAGACCAAGATCAAGAGGACCTCTTCGCCTTATTGCGTGACAGACGGATCTAGGAGGAGCTTGCCTAGTGTGAGTGGCCTAAAATTGAACAGGGAGGGACGCTTCCACGCCGATCAACCCTAAGCCAAGACACGGCTCCCGGGGCAGAGTGATGTGAGAGGCCATCGGGCGATAAGAAGCCCCATTTCCTGCGCCAAGACGGCCAAGTCGTTGCCAAATGCTAGATTCCGCAGGCGATAACGGCCGTTGGACCCCAGCAGGCTGGGTGCGGCAGTTGGTATTGTGTCTCGAATGCCGACATAGTCGTAACGGCAAATACAATTGTAGGCGAAAAATGCTACGAAAAGCGGCGTGTCTAATACGCATGAAAGCGGAATTGACTGGATCTCTACCAATGAAGATGGAGGTAGTCAAATCGGTATTGATCTGTTGCAATCATGGTAAATGTATCGCTTGAGGCTGGGTTACTGGACGAATCCCCCGACGGACCGGCCGTGGCCCACGATCACAAACGCCACTGTCCGGGCGATAGCCAAGCACAGCGAGCGACGTGATCATCTCTTGTCCGGGCCCCGGCCGTTTGCTGTGGCGCCGTCATCAGCCGCGTCCAATGTTTGACGGCGCCGCGTCTCCCCGTCCACATACGGAACGGCCGCGCGCGTTGCACGCCGTAAAGTCATGCTTGCTTCTCTTTAAAAGTCACCATCGAGGAACCGGCAAACTGTAACACTGGGGCCGAAGTCACACGCCGAGCCTTCACAGTAGACGCAAAATGGCACCCGATAGCGAGACAAACGAATACGATGTGGTCATCGTCGGAGGCGGCCCGGTTGGCCTGCTCATGGCGTACCAGCTGCGCCGCTTTGGCGTGACGGCATGCGTCGTCGAGCAATATGAGAAGGAGACGCAAGACGCCTACGGCCGAGCGATTGCGCTCTTCCCGAGGACGACAGAGCAGCTGGACCAGCTTGATGTGGTTGACCCGATGCTGCAGTTGGGCTTTGCGTGTCGCACAAGCGTGACGTATAAGGACGGCGAGCGAGTGTAAGCCAGCGAGGATGGAGGGCAACTGGTCAGGCCGTGCTGACCCTGGCAGGATACCTGGACGAGTGTGGACGTTCATGGAGAATATCCGCGACACGGCGTACGACTTTACGCTGGTACTGCGACAGATGTACACGGAAGCAATCCTGCGCGAGAAGCTCGAGTCGATCGGCGCGTCGTACTATCAGGGCATCCAGTGCACTGACTTTACCACCGATCCATCAGCGTCGCCGGACTCGCACGCGGTTACGTCGACGTTCGTCGACAAGAAGACTGACAGAACATTCCAGCTCAAGAGGTACGGCTGCCGCTGTTGATATTGGGGTGGGACGGAGCGCTGACGGATGGCAGTAAATACTTGATCGGCGCCGACGGTGGACGCAGCTTCGTGCGCAGACATGCGGGCATCCCGTTTGAGGGCGACACGAGTGAGGACCAATGGATTCGCATTGATGGCATCGTCGAGACGGACATGCCGTTGAACCGGTCGTACGGGTACGTTTTATCACCGGATAGTTTGAGCTTGAATGGCGGTAGCTGACGGGGCTGGGATAGAGCTATTGAGAGCAAGACGCATGGCAACGTGCTTTGGGCGCCTCTTGACCACGGCGCGACTCGCATCGGCTATGCCTATACACCGGAGATTGCCGGCAAGTACCCCGAGGGAGTCACGGAAGAAGTCGCCGTCAAGGAAGCTCTCGAGAGCATGAAGCCGTTCAACGTCAAGTTCAAAGAAGTGCACTGGTGGACACTGTGAGCCACTCCCCAACAAGGAACCGCTTTGCTTGTCCACGCCGTACTGACAGCTACGACGCAGATACAAGATCGGCCAGCGCATCGCCAAGACCTTCTCCCAAGACCGCATCTTCCTCTGCGGCGACGCGGCGCACACGCACAGCAGCGGCGCGGCGCAGGGCCTCAACACGGGGATCCACGACGCCGTCAACCTCGGGTGGAAGCTGGCGCTGACGATCCGCGGCGTCACACCGCCGTCGGTGCTCGAGACGTACTCGGCCGAGCGGCTGACGGCCGTGCACAAGCTCATCGGCTACGACAAGGACATCTCGCTGCTCATGACGCACAAGTGGCCCGCGTGGTACAAGGGCGACCCGGCCGCGGACCCGTACCTCGTGCTGGGCGACATCTTCGACAAGGCGGCGTCGTTCAACACGGGGCTGGGCATCTCGTACGGCGAGAACGTGCTGAACCGCGCGGCGGGCGTGCAGCTGGCCGTGGTGCCGGGCAGCCGGCCGCCCGACGTGGAGCTGACGACGCCGGGCACGAACCAGAAGACGCGGTTCCAGCGCATCACGCGCAACGTGGCCAAGTTCTGGGTCGTCGTCTTCACGGGCGCCGTGTCCTCGACGCGGCCCTCGCTGCAGGCCCTGCAGGCGTTCCTCGCGACGCCCGGCGGCCAGGGTCTACGGCGGCACCGGGCCGTCGGGTGGACGACGGTCAGCCCGGCGGTCGGGTGCTCGCCGTACGAGGCGCTGGGGATGCAGCCGTTTGGCGACACGTACTACGACGCGACCAACGCCGCGCACGACAAGTTCGGCGTCGACCTGGAGAGGGGGTGCGTGCTGGTGGTGAGGCCGGATGGGCTGGTTGGGTCGGCTGGGCCGGTGGATGGGGAGTGGGTGAAGGGGTATTTTGAGAAGGTGTTGAGGATGCCGCAGACGAACGGATATCACTGAAGGATATGAGGGAGGAAAGGAGGATTATGGAGTGTTTCCATGGAGTTTCTAAGCAATATCACAAATGGATCTTGGGCCACATGCTGCCCCTGAACCATGCTTGTGCCGATGGGCCGGAGAACAAGGAACACCGAATATCAAAGGTTCACATTATACACACTAATCAATCTGGGATCAGAGTGACAGCGAATGGCCACTGTCCGAATTGAACATTGTAGACTCAATCCAACCAGAGTAAAAGCTGTCACCAACCCCCAACCCTCTTCATCAGCGCATCGAGATGGCACGCGACATCCCGGCTGCCGCTGCGATAGAGGGATGGAGGGGCAGGCGGGGTTGTTTAGGGGTCCCCCGGGCGAGTGTCGCGTTATCAAGCTCCCGATTTCAACATGCGGCGTGCGACGGCCGTGCTAACGGCGACGAAGGCGATGGATCCATGGCCGTCGCAACGCACCATGACGTGGGCGTCCTCGACGAGGCTGCCATGCTCGGCATCGATATCAATATCAATAGCCACGTCTGGGACACGACATGACGTCTGGAGCCCTCGTCAACCTCCTAACCTCAGCCTCGTAAACCACCCCATCTACCGCCCGCCATGCCGCTCATCCCAGCCCGCAAGGCCGTCGCCTTCGCCGTCGCCCAAGGGCAGGATCTGACCGTCACCAACACGTACGGCAAGCAGGTCGTCGACTTCTGGGCCTTCAACCCGTCCGACGCCAACGACTTCCTGTCCATGGTGCACACGCGCACCGTGCTGCTCAAGATCGCCCTCGCCAAGGGCGACAGGCTGTACAGCACGCGCCGGAAGCCCATCCTCACGCTCACCGAGGACACGACCCGCGGCGTGCACGACCTGGTGTGGTCGGCGTGCGACGCCGAGCGGTACCGCATGCAGGGCTACGACGGGTACCACGATAACTGCACGGACAACATGCACAAGGTACGAGGGCCGCCGAGCTGAAGTTGGGCGGTGGCTGATGTGAAGCTGCAGGCACTGAAGGACAACTTCCCCGGCTTCAGGATTGCCGACGACTGGGTCCCCGATCCGCTGAACCTCTTCATGAACGTCGCGATAGACCACCACGGCGGCCTCGACATCCGCACGCCCACCAGCGAGCAGGGCCAGCACGTCACCCTGCGCGCCGAGACGGACCTCATCGTCGTCATGAGCGCGTGCCCGCAGGACATGGCGCCCGTCAACGGCGGCATGCCCACCGACTGCGAATACCAGCTCAGCGGCAGCAGCACAAGCCACAGCAACAGCCAAACCGCCATCGCCCGCCCTCTCGCACCAGCGCCCAAGCGCGTCAAGGTGGCGCTGTCGGTCGACTTCGACGCCGTGTCGCACTGGCTGGGCACGGGCTGCCACGCGGACAACAACATGGCCGACTACAGCTCGGGCATCTTCGCGGGGCAGGTCGGCGTGTACAGGTTGCTGGACATGTTTAAGCGGAACGGCATCGCGGACAAGGTGACGTGGTTCGTGCCGGGGCATACGGCCGAGACGTTCCCGGAGGCGGCGAGAGCTGTCTTCGAGTCGGGGGCTGAGATTGGGCTGCACGGGTACTCGCATGAGGGCATCTCGCAGATGACGGAGGAGCAGGAGCGAGATGTGCTCCTCAAGTGGTACGTCGCATCACGGACTTGACTGTCTACCAATGATTCTATCTGACACGACGACAGCATCGACGTCGCGACGAAGCTCGCCGGCAAGAAGCCCCGCGGCTACCGCGCGCCCATGTACACGATCCGCGAGACGACGATCCGCCTCCTGCGGGAGCACGACTTCCTGTACGACTCGTCGCTCATGCACCACGACTCGCAGCCCTACTTCACGCCGAGCGACCCGCCGATCCAGCCCATCGACTTCTCCCAGCCGGCGGCGTCGTGGCTGGCGCCCTCGCGCATCGCCTCGCAGGGCCCGCCGGCCGCCGGCTTGCACCCGCTGGTCGAGCTGCCGTGCGGCTGGTACAACGAGGACATGATGCCGCTGCAGTACCTGCCGCACCTGGCCAACAGCATGGGCTACGTGTCGACGCGCGTCGTCGAGCAGATGTGGAAGGACAAGTTCCTGTGGCTGTGGGAGCACGGCCGTGCCGAGGGCTGCGACGCGGCCGACTTCATGTTCCCGCTGCTGGTCCACCCGGACACGAGCGGCCTGGCCCACGTCATTGGCATGATTGAGCGCTTCGTCGGATGGCTGAAGGGGTTCGAGGGCGTTGAGTTTTGCACGTGCGAGCAGATCGCGGCGACGTGGTTGGCGGTGCAGATGAAGGCGGCGGGCAAGGCGTGATTGCGTAGCCTCGGTATAATAATACGTCACGTTGAAAAGGCATTCTTCTACGACGCCTAAGGCTCCATAATACATTTCATTGCGAGTGGTCTTGGCTCGAATCGACCTGCTTGTTCTGCTAGCCAGCCCGTGATGCCCTCGTAAAGCTGTAGGCACTCTGACTCGTGCTGGCTGATTACGCTACGGGCAACTACAGCCACCCCCATTCTTATCGGCGCTTGTTCCTTTCAGCACAGATTGGTAGGGCAAGGAAGGCCGCCGGCTGGTCGGCCGTATCTCCAGGGGTTGCACCGCCGACCGGCCATCAACCCTGCCCCGCCTTCACGGCCATCTCTCAATCTCGACTCACACAATCCCAAGGCCTATCTCGATCATCAATTGCCAGAAGGTGGTGTGGGGAAAGTCACCATCGACATCGATGCCAATTAGCACATGCTTCCTGCAGATGTGACTGCTGCAGTTCTTTGTGAGACCACCTTTTGAGACAACGAGCCTCTGCTTCTGCTGCGCCGCCGCTTTTCCCGCCAGACGATGATACTTCGCCCAGTATTGAAACTACGCTTCCGAGGTCCAGGTATTCGTGTCCTCTCAGCCATGTCGACCGTCCAGACGATGCCCAGCACTGGCACCAGGTCATTCACCATGACTACCGCAGCCCAGCAATCATCCACCGCCCTCCACGTCAACGGCTCCCGCCTCCTCGACTCCATCCACTCAACATGCGAATTTGGCAAAGCCCATCCCTACGGCCCGTACGTCACAAACCCCCCTTCACCTCATCCCACAATCCACACTGACGTTGCGCAGCCACCACACAGAAACAGGCATGGCCCGTCTCTCCCTCAACGACGACGATAAAAGAGTCCGTCTGTGGTTCATTGACCAGGTCAAGGCCCTTGGCTGCACCGTCACCATCGACCAGATGGGCAACATCTTCGCTGTGCGGCCGGGCAAGTGCCAGTCGGCGGCGCCGGTTATGATGGGCTCGCACTTGGACACGCAGCCTACTGGGGGGAGATATGATGGCATTTTGGGTGTGATGGCGGGCCTGGAAGTGTTAAGGACGTTGCACGACAATGCGTATGAGACTAAAGGTCCAGTAGGAATCATTAACTGGACAAAGTACGTCAAGTTCTACGTGGCTTGAAAAGAATTGCTAACGCGTAAATAGTGAAGAGGGCGCCCGCTTCCCCATGGTCACAATGTCCTCGGGTGTCTGGGCCGGCTCAACCCCCCTCGAGACCGCCTGGTCTTGTCTCGAAGTCACCCCTGCCCTCCTGAACTCCCCTCCCCAAACCGTGAAGCAGGAGCTCGAGCGCATCGGCTTCCTCGGCGACGTCCCCGCCTCGCACGAGGCGCAGCCCCTCGCCGCCCACTTTGAGCTACACATCGAGCAGGGCCCTATCCTCGAGGACGAGCGACGCAAGATTGGCGTCGTCACGGGTGCGCAGGCGTACAGCTGGTTCGAGGTCGAGGTCAAGGGGAGGGATAGCCATGCGGGGACGACGCCGTTGAGGGCGAGGAGGGATGCCTTGCTGGCGGCGGCCAGGATGGTGGTTGCTTCGAATGCGGTGGCGAGGGAGGCTGACGGACTCGTCACGACGGGCATTTTTCGTGGCCAGCCTGGCAGCGTAAATACCATGGCGCATACCGTCAATTTCACAGTCGACATACGGCATCCCAGTGATGACAAGCTGGCGCAGATGGTGGCGGATTGTCGCGAAGCCTTCGACAAAATCGCCAACGACGAGTCCGAGCGCGGCGTGTCCGTCAAATGGACAACCCTCACCGAAAACAACGCCGTCACATTCCACAAGGACTGCATCGAGGCCATCGAACAGGCGGCAGAGGAGACGTGTGCGCAGCTACCCAGCGCAACGCCAGACCACAAGCTGTGGAAACATATGCTCAGCGGTGCAGGCCACGACAGCTGCCACACAAGCAAGCGATGCCCCACGGCCATGATCTTCACGCCCACGAGAAACGGGATGAGCCACACGCCCGATGAATACTGCAGTCCGGAAGATTGCGTGACCGGCGCGCAGGTCCTGCTCGGCGCTGTTCTCCGTTACGACGCTGCCCGGGCCGACCTGTCCTGAACGATGTTGCGGATTACTCCCCCGAGCCCTTGGAGCCGTTCTCTTTGAAGAGCATCACAGCAGGGCTGTCGGGTCCAGCGCCGTGGACGACCGACGATAGACCTTTCCAGAAGATGGCGTCAAGTCTCATGGCGGCTAGTCGGGCCAAGGGCCAAGCCTGCGCCTGAATCCGCAGCGTGTCGCGCCATTTGCCTAGGAGCGCTCTGTATTTGACGGCCATTTCATTGGTGGTAGACTGGGCAAGGTTGAGCAAAACGAAAGTTGATATATAGCACAGCTGATAGCGCGTATCTGCACAGTTGTCAGCATACAATCGAAATACCGTCGTTCTTGTACGCACAGTGAGGCCAGAAGTTGGCAAAGTGCTTGGCCCGCAATGAAGACACGATTTCAGTAGCCACCTTGGCACAGGTAAAGCAATTCTCGAAAATCGTCGAAATCGGCTCCTTGCTGTTCTCCGCCGCAGGAATGGCGTGTGGCAGCAAAGGCCGGAGAAGGGCGCGGAAGATGAGGATCTCCAGTGTCAAGTGTGACAAACGCAACGCCGCGCCCTTTTCGAATTCCTCTTCTGTGAGTTCCGAGGCCGGCTTGGACAGAAACGACAGCGTCTGCCTCCAGGTTTCGATGCGCGTGCGCAGAGGCTGGGCACGGTTGAGGAGGGCCCCCAGGGTGAGGGATTCGCGACTTGCTCTCAGAGTACTTTTTTTGTTAGTCACTATGAGGAGCATTGAGGTTTGAGACTTACTAAAATTCCTTGAGAACATCTGCAGCTACCGTGCTGAGCTCGTACTGCGCTAGACAGATCGGTATCTGCTGTAGGATTGCATTCTGTATGTCAGGATCAGGATGGTCTTTTTCAAAGTCGTTTGCAGTCAACCTCGACACATCCCAATTCCCATCATGAATGTGCGACGGCTGGCCACAGACCAGGGCCAGCCATGTGTGCACCGTATATGTAACCCACCAGAGTCTTCTACGCAGCATCACCTCCTTTCTCGGGAGCCGCCAGTCCGAAGGCTCGATGGTGAGGCCGAGTGTCTCTGCTATGGCCAGTGCCGAGCATGCCAAAGCCCAAAACGCGGGTGGCTCCGCGGCGACAAAACTGTGAGGCGGCATCTGGAGCAGAAGAAGACAAAGCTGCAGTAGGGAGAGGTGGGATGAGCGGGCTGCGCGGTGGTAGCTGCGGTGTGCGATGGCCCAAAGATCCTCGGCAGGTACCTGGAGGTAGCCTTTCGAAACGCTCAATTCGTCGTCGAGGAAGGTGAATGGTGCTGCCAAGGCGTATACAGCACTCCGCAGGCCGACGGGAGAAGCAGCTCTGGTTTCTGGGTCGAACATCTGCGACAGCTGGGACAGTGAAAGTACTGGGCATCCAGGATGCACGAATTGGGAGTATCTAATGCTCTTAACTCTCTGATCTTGGGAGGATGCAGTTAGGGTAGACGTACAGTTTCACCAAACGTGCTCCGTGATCGGCAGGAACAAGTTGGTTGAGCTGCACGGCATCATCTGCTTCCGTAGCGTTGGATGAAAAAAGCCTCTCTGTGGCTTTTTCTTCCTCTTTCCAAACGTTATCGTCCACTAGAAGAAATTGTACCGGCAGTGGTGCCGTAGGCATGGGCGGATGGCCAGCGACAGTACCGCGATCGTGTGCCGGCATTTTCTCGTCGTCTACCAATTTGCGAACGTGTAACCTGAACATGGGATATATGTCATACATGTTGTAGAAGTAATGCCGAAGCAGGGATGGGTCGAATTCGCTGGACAGACCGACGAAGACATTGGAGCATCCTTCCTTGCTGTCAAGTGAGAAGTTACCCGACCAATCCTGACTCTGCGAGACGCTGCGTCTCGTGTTACTGGCGATGGCGTTGTCACCTCTGTGGCTGCTGTTCGGCGACTCACTCGAGACTGGCAGATGTACTGGGTGGGGGACATTACTTGTGGGCGAAAGTGAGTTGGCAGTAAAACCTCCAAGCTCGTTTGGCGGGAGGTGTTGAACATCGGATGGTAGTGCACCTGGTCTGTCAGTTCCGCGGTCGTGAGTGCTCGGTGGGCATCATACCCATGGAAAAGTCCATCGAACCCCAATTTATGGACATGATATTCGCGGCTGTCTGTGGGCTAAGGGTCTGCTCAGAGTCTGCCATCTGGAGCCACAGGGGTGCCGTGTCCATAGCCATGATGGAGTCGTCACCATTAGCTGCCGCACCCTCTGCCGCTGCCCCCGACTGGTCTTGCTGGGCTTCGCCATCCTGCGCCCCGCCACCGTGCTGCTCCAGCCGACCACCTTCGCCGTCAGCCGAGCCATTCTCAAGACGAGGTCGGTACTTTCTGCGCAGAGGCGCTATCACAAACGTGCACTGCCGGCCCAGCTTCCTGCAGAGCTCACATGCCGCCTCATTGCCCTGGAGCTTGCATTGGATCTTCCGAGATCGGCAGAGGTCGCAGGGGCGTTGCTTCTTGGAGCGGTACCTGCGTCCGGTGCTGCCTTCAGCGACTGCCTCGGGGCTCATTAATACAAGCAGGACATGCGCTCTCGGTATCGACTTGACGGTTTGCACGGAGGAACCTCATGAGACAGGTTGAGGATTGAAGACGTAGGTACAGAAGTTGGTGATCCTTCGCGACTTCCTGGTGGATCACCGCCACCCACTATTGAGATTGCCCACGTGATGGGTGGGCTTGGCACAGGGGATAACAGGAGCTTGAACGGTTGAATAGCGCTAAATAGGAGCAAGCAAGGATAGCTTGCCGTGGGTTTTTTTGGCTCACATAAAGCATAAAGCGGAATTCGGAATGTCCAACTGAGCCTGGCTTATCTCCATGGGGAAGCGTGGAGGTGGATGATCGTTGGGAATTTTGTTGTCAGACCAACGCGAGCGAAAGAGTGAGACTCGAAACAAAAGATACACAGTCACCACAGAATCTGAGTCCCCACCGAATATAACCAGGCTATGCAATATCAATAGGTATGAACGGCAGCTCACTAAGCCAGCCAAGTCTAATCTTTGATAGCGTGATGGTTCGCCTGCTCACATGGACAAGCTCGGCATCCATCTCTTGCCGAACGGGCTCCAGATTCCTGACCAGAGAGAGGCATATCATACAATGTGGTACTCTTTCAGGCTCGAACCGCGGCAATATCAGGCCAGGTCGCGCCATATCTAGTCTTCGGAGAGGGAGTCGATCCCCAGCTAAGGAGAAGGAACGCCAGGTTCCTGGAGCTAACAAGGCATTTGACGTTTGAGTTGCGGCAGATGAGCGTCCTAATGCATCTTTAATTGGTAGTGCCAAGTAAACCCCACGACCAGCGGCGTCACTCGGCCCTACAATTTACCATGTGCACATGATCGTCCCGATCCGTGGCGGCGCGGACGCTGCATTCCGTGCCATCTCTGGTGTGGCTCCTGTCGCTACCGAGAACCAAACATGGGCGATCTACGGGAATGAATCAGATAGGGTGGTCCACTGATTAAAGACCATGATGATGTTGTACGCTTGTGTATCAAAGGGACAGGTGCTTGCCTCCGTATCCTTTTGGGTAACGATCATCTCGAATCGAGGCCAACGAATCTGGCTGGCGGGGCTGAATTTCGAGATTGAGGCTTGCTTGCCGCTATTCATCAACTCTAATCATTCTATAAAGTACCCAATGGGCCCCGTCGGATCTTGTATAGCCAGTGTCTTCTCTCGCACAGCTGTCCAAGATGAAGTTTCTCGCCGCCATCCTCGTGGCCGCTTCGGCCGTCCAAGCTCATTGTATGTACTGCGCCGTCCTACACCATCCTTATTATCGTTGTTGACACCTTCATGCAGACACGTTTCCCCGGCTCGTCGTAAATGGTGTCGCCGAGGCAAGCGACTGGTCAGTGACCAGAAGGACCAAGAACGCCGACAGCAAGCAGGGCATTGAAGTTCCCACCAACTCGGATATTCGGTGTTATTCTTCGCAAAACGCCCCCAGCATTGCAACCGTCCCAGCGGGAGCTAGGGTGCACTACATCTCGACGCAGCAGGTAAGAGAAAAGCAAGAGCGGTTGTACGCCGGAGAGCCTTGCTGACAATATATCAGGTCAACCATCCTGGTCCAACGCAGTACTACATTGCCAAAGTTCCCAGCGGCCAGTCGGCGTTGACGTGGGATGGCTCAGGCGCCGTGTGGTCTAGGCTTTCCACCACCAAGCCCACTGTGGATGCGAATAGGCAGATGACCTGGCCCGGACAAAGTGAGCGGATCTCCTCAGTACTTCTTCAGCCTGCTTGTGCAAATGGCTGACATTGTTGCAGATGAATACCGGCTTGTCGAAGTGACGATTCCTTCCACCCTGGCCCCTGGCGAGTATCTGCTCCGCGTTGAGCACATTGCTCTTCACATGGCTTCACGCCCCAACGCAGCTCAGTTCTATCTGGCTTGCTCCCAAATCAGGGTTACTGGAAGCGGCAGTGGGGTCCCTGGTCCCCTTGTCTCACTCCCCGGAGCATACCAGAGCAATGATCCTGGTATCCTTGTGAATCTGTACACGATGGCTCCGGATAGCTATGTTGGCCCTGGCCCAGCTATCTGGACTGGTTAGACGTTGTCATTATGTGATCGTCGACGCTAGCTTTGGTGCATACATAATCCAGTGGAATTCGGAGACTTGCTTTTGAGCCTTCCCCAAGTACAGCTTGCCAGGCTATGCTCTCTATTATTTCTTTTCTTTCACATACTTTACCTAGTCAGCTCCTGAACATATAGCCAAAAACATAGCACTATCAGCATTTTGTCAGACGCCATCAGGCCATTGCATCACTTGACGGTTCATTCCAGTTCAAAATGAAAAAGCAGGCAACTTTTCCGTATCAATGAAAAGAAAAAAGGTTTGCTCAAGTGAGTGAATGCAGTTTGCCAAAATTATAGGGGTATCCACACTCACATCTAGGGTACAACACTTACGCTCTATGTGAGGCATGGGTTTCCAAGATCATGGCTCATTTCATGCTTATTCGTCTCCCAGAAACAATGTGAACGTTCATTTCTTCCTGATAATTTATTAGAGTCCGGTCATCTACGCCACTGTGACTTTGTGCACAAAGACCAAGAGTTCGTTGTTCAAGCACAAGAAATAAGACGCCCTAGACCATGCGAAATGGGTAATTTTGGGCTCAAAATGGGTGTCTCTTTTAGTACCTGGGCTTTTTTGGGTTGTACTGACGCCTATTATCTATATGGAGAAATACTTGGGCTTTTTGGGGGGTACGTTTTCGATACCCCCACACAGGCCCATTCAGGCCCATTCAGGTCCATTTGCACGGTCTAAGATGCCCTATCGCAACATCACAGCGGCTGTGCGGCTGAGTTGATATTCCCTGTCCTTAAAAGCGGATGATGTGCATGGGCTCACATGCTTATCCTCTAGCGATCCTTGTTATCCTGCACTTCTCTCACATCAGATCCTCGATTGCGTAGCATTAGAGTACGAATTAGGACTAATGATGCGACTGGCGACCACCTTCATCTTTCCTCCTGCTTTATCGGGTCAGCATTACATATGACGACTCGGATTCCTGAATCGATCTAGCATGTTTGGTGTCTTACAAGGCCCGAGTCTGCACTCCTTCTCGAAAGGGTAATCCCGGCTCTCTGGAGAATGATCGAGAGGGACGCAGATAACGATTGGACTCCCATGTAAGCAATCCAGGGACGAAGACACAAGAGATACCGTTCATTCTTTCCCGGGTTTTCGGCGGCTTGAAGTTGAGCAGACTGCAGCCGCTTTGGACCATCTGCGTATATGCAAGATAGGTCCTGAGAGAGTAACATCCGGACAAGCCATCGCTTGTAAACTTGATAGCACCCTGCAAGACAGTCAAACACTGCACTACGTATGCATAACCGAGGCAGTGGGGTTCAAGAATGAAAACCCAAGATCGCATATGTCATGTACGTACACGGCGCAGTCGGGGCTCGCCGAGTTTCGGCGCGTATGCCGCGTTTTGAAAATGCGTGACCCGGTTCTGTAGGAGATTTACGGTATCTGATTATACATATCAGGTTGCGGTAGGGCGATCTCCGCGCACTGGTTCTATTCGTTCCCTTGATTCTGCGGGTTATCTTTCTCCGTCTCTGTGCAATCGTGTCTTTGGCCACTTCCTTGACTCCTCATTTCCCTCCTCTTTCAGCAAACCATCATGGACCTGTTAACCAGATACCGATGTCAACTCCAAGGCACCAGAGCACGGCGTCTCTCCCAGACGGAAACCGGGAGCCCAATCAATATTAACCAGCTGTACTGGTTTCACACGACCGGATTTGCCCTTGCGGCGCTGCTGCAGAGTGCTGGGTATGGGCACCCAGCACAAGTCAAGATTTTGCGACACTTTGCCGACGTGGTCGCGCCTAATCTCGGAGTAGCCCCTGACTCCGGCCTGTCGCGATGGAAGAGTTTCATGACGGACGACTACACGCCGATCGAGCTAAGTTGGGATTTCCATACGGGTGCGAGTCGACCAAGTATACGCTATTCCGTCGAGCCTGTGGGCCCCTACGCCGGCACGGCAGCAGATCCATACAACCACATGGCAACAATAGCCTTCAAGAGAGGATTTCTCAAGGCGTCGCCAGATGCATATGTTGGCTGGCTAAACCATTTTGAGGCATGCTTTGGACAGGACTGGGATAGGACCATCCCGGAAGGCCACCTCTCGAACATGTTTTGGGCGTTCGATCTCGACGAAGACAATGCAACGAGCAAGGCGTATTTCTTCCCTGGCGCGAAGGCCTATGCCAGCGGACGGTCCAAGTTGGATGTCATAACGGAGGCTGTCTCATCTCTACCTAATCACACAGGAGAAGCAATCATACCGTTTCAAACATTTACACGATATGCGCATAAGACGTCGTTGGAGGTGGAAATGGTAGCTATAGATCTGATTCGAGACTCTCGTCTAAAGCTCTATTATCGAGATCGACGCACAACATTTGCCTCAGTTCAGGACAACATGACCCTCGGCAGTCAGCTGGACAACGACGACTTGCAGATGGGATTGAACCGATTGAGGCGACTGTGGCATTTTTTATTCGCTATCGATGAGTTCTCGGACGATGCCTCCCTACGATATGATAGCCACAGAACAGCGGGCATTCTTTACAACGTTGAGTTTCACCTCCGAGGAAAGGCTCCCAAGGTTAAGATATACATTCCCGTACGGCACTACGCGGAAAGTGATCGTCAAATTACTGTGGCACTGACGAAGTATCTAATTCACGAGGTCGGGAGTCAAGAAGGATTTGAAGCCGCAATTGACTACGCCCACCTTTACTCATCATGTTTAGACAGCATTTTGTCAGTTCATCCTTACCAAGTACTAACTTTCTTGGCTAAAATCTCCCAGTAAATCTCAAGATCTTGATAACGGCCTCGGCATTCACACGTATCTTGCCTGCTCTGTGCAAAGCGGCGGCCATCTGCGCGTCGTTTCATACCTCAACCCACAGGCCCATAAAATGAACAACACTCCTTCGAGCAGTAAATGGAGCTTCAGAATATAGGTCGACGGGTGCATGTATTGTGAGCTAAAGAGCTGTATCAACGGACAACTTTTGTATATTCCAAAAAGGTGTACTTGTGTATCACTGTGGTCAGACTCTACGTTTTTAACTTTCATCCATTTCTTCGCCGGTGGTTTTACGAGAATCGAAGCCCTTTGGCGTGCCTTTTGGCCGCGATCGCATACGATGATGGGAAATTAGCAGGACTGAAAAGGCAATCTTACCCAATCAAAAGTCGCATGACGCACGGCACTGGAACAGTGTCAAATCAAGTCTCGACTAATTCAACTGTGATGAATGACAGAATTCCATGATAGAGGCTCGTACATGTAAATACACTCCAGTATTCTGATTTCCCCGTAAGAGGAGCATAATGTTACGCCTTTTCAAGTGCAGCTGAGATGCCCAACGGCCCCCTCCCACGCAGCAGCCACATCAACAATCTGCTGTTTCGCACGAGGTTTCTCATCCTCGGTCAGCTGCCCACACAGTTCCCAGCCTTTGTCACTTAGCCGGGCAAGTTCCGATCTCAACTGCAGACGCTTGGCGTGCAGGTCCTTCAATGGGATGTCTCTGTGCACGGTTGCGTGTTTCTCCAACTCTTTCTGCATCATTTGGCGAAACTTGATACCATGGCAGACAGCCCCAAGCCGGTCGCGAAGCGGAAACCCGAGCCTGTCAACGTAACCGAAGTCCGAAGCTTGGTTGTTTGCGATGAAGTCGTTCATGAGCTTGTCCCTGTCGTCGCCTTCCGTGGTGACGAGGGGAATGTACGTCGTACCGTCGGCATAGTAAAGGGCTGTCTCTTCTTGGAGATCCTTTGTGAATACAATTGTTTTACTGTTGTGCTTGTGGTTGGGAGCAACACTTTTGACGGAATCTTCAAACTCCCAGCCAATGCTGAAAGGCTTCTTGGGTGTAAACTTGGCCATAATTGCGTATGAGTGTGAATGATGAGTTGATGTGCTAGATCTTGAAGTATTTTCTGAGGGCTTCAATGATAAATTACTCCTAAGGAGAGGGGGGAGCCACGATTTATAGGCATGCATTGACAGTGAATAAGAGGTCGCCGAGGACAGACCCAGTCACAGCCTGCGGAAGCGGTGGCCGGCTTGCGAGCAAAACACTTGCTACATCGAATGCGAGATGGAAGGACTATGGTCAAATCAAAGGATTTCAATGGCTGCGAAACGTACGCCAAAGAAAGCACGACAGACACGTACAGCATCAGTGCTGTGCACTCGTGTAACCGAGAACAGATTTTATTCTACTCTACACTGGCTAAATTCCTTCAAGCGTCAACTGTGAGAACGATTCATGTTGAACAGCTAAAAAACAACACACAAGGCGATTTTGCTATTTGATTCCATCTACCGTGCCGACGGGGCGCGAGTATGATTCACTGCCACGACCCTAAGTCCTTTTCGTGTTATCGTAGGTTAAGACGTGCAGACCCTCTGTTTCATATGCACGCCATGCACTTGCCACGGCCCGCAAGTCCTGGCATAAAAAGTCCTCTCTAAAGGGCGAATCCAGTTCGCAAAAGAAATCTAACTCGACCGTGTTGGCATCACATGCTAAGTCGTCAATAATGCTGCTTAATTTCGCGAGTTCTTCGACGCATCTTGCGCGATATTCCCATGTTGTGCCACGCTCGGTGCTCAAGATACGCAGCAACTGACGCATCTTAGAAAGCAGTTTGTGGAGACGAAAACCTCCTACCAATTGACTTCTACAGTCTCCGCTGCCGTTGAATACAGCGGTAAACGATGGAGGCCCGCCCTTGTTCTTCAAGTAGTCCAGCATGACCTGCTTCGTAGGAATGTAGATGGGAGTGGTGCCAGTAGCAGGTTCCACCTTCAGGTTTGTTCTGAGCTCCTCAAGCGTCTCGATCTCTCGTATTACTGGCTTGGTCTCCCGTGCGAACAAATCAGAATTGTATTCGATACCTTCGCCCCTATAAGACATGAGGCCTTCTTTTCTGCATATAAGTCGAGAATTTTGTGCGATCGAGGCCCATGACGGCTCATGCACTGAAAATCAAGTATTTGGTTGAAAATTGAAGGTTGTTTTGGTGAGAAGTGTGATTTGTAGGAGGAAATAATCATCGAGGATATCGGGTTTGAAAGTGTGGATAATCCAGGCAGGCCCAAGGAATTGCGAGGATTGGAGAACTTTATACTCCTGAGATGCTCCAGGGCCGTGAAACACGGATCATTCACCGACAATCACATCGCCAATCACCGTGCAGTCACGTTGGAGGCCAGTGAAAGAAACGCACAACAAAGAAAAATAGCATGACAGACGGAAAAGCTCGTTAGCTTGGGAGGGCGTACTGGTCCTAGGTCTATCATCATGACCGATTTGATGTCCACGGATGTAAACTACCTTCTTCATCGTTCATTTTCATGTCTCGTGCAATATCGCTGTCATTGTAGTAGTGATCTGCAAAAGATATCATAACGGAGAATATAGCAATTAACACTCTTTGCATCCCCACTTCACAGCAGACTCTTGTTCCATCCCGAGCAGCGCATAGGTCGTGCTCAGGTTTGCTCAGGTCAGGTGTCGTGCTCTGAATGTGAGCTGGAGCCCCCCGCTTCACCATTTATAAGGCTCGTGACTGAACGCCAAACCTTTCCGGCAAAATTGCTTCCAATTGTTCCTAGATCTTCATCTGATCTGCTAATGTATGATCATCTGGAAACTAGCTCTAGAACAAAGAGGTAGGTGATAGCATTCCCTATGGCAGCAGCACCCGCTAACCTCCCCGACAACCACGACGGCAATACAATCCAGTTCTTTGGGCCTATTCGCGTCGTGAGGCCTAAACATTCTCATGCGCCCTATAGCCTTGCGCAATCGCGAAAATCCCAGTCAGGACGGCTGTGATTCTGCTCGAGGGTAAATGAAGCATCAGTTCTCGGCCATCACGATACAGACATTCTACCTCAAGTTTGATTTCCCTCTTGAGCCATTCAAACCTTCCTCTCCTTCTCATCTCAGGAACGAAACCCCTTATTGTCTCCCATACGACGCGTCGTACCTTGATGGCCCGGAACATGGCAATGACGAGTACCTCCGCTGTCGCTCCCGGCGCATCAGTTTTGTGGTAAAAGGCTCCCTCTAGGGATAGGGGTGTTTCCAGCAGGTCTTTGATGGCTGTCACGGTCATAGTCACCACCGGTACTACTTCTGTGGTAGGTTGGAGCTTGAGAGCAGCAATCATTCCGGCTGCAGTCGTGATAAGCTCGGCACGGGGATACTGTTTGTTCGGAATTATGGTGAATACGTCTGGAAACAACTGCCGGGAAGCTATCGATGGTCTATATCCCGGCCAGATCTGCCTCTGGGCTTCAGGTCGTTTGGACTCTTGGTCTGCTAGCTGTTTTTCGGTCATTTCCTCATGCGTTCGTGAATCTGGTACAACCTCTGGCCAAAATTCGAGTCCCCCATACATCTCTAGGAGATTCAATATCTCCTCCGAAGGTAATTTTACCATGGACGCCGCCATTTTGCCGTTGTCGTTTGATCGAAGCTTGGTTGCTTCGGAAAATCTGCCACTGTTTCCGGCGTTCAGTTGTTGATGGGGGTGTTGCTTTCCAAGAGCGACAACGTCAAAAGGGGGGTGAGATGTCTTTTAAGTAACTACATGAGAAGTTCTTGTAGGTCCATCGGCCAGATTGTGCGACACTGTCGGTTGGCGGTAACGCAAGTGAATCACTAACAAGATGTTGATGGACATGTCACCGTCTTCAGCAGGTGATTTCGTGTCGACAGTCTTTATTTTCATCAAAGCATATAGCCAGAGCCCCGGCCACTGGTTCAAGAACAAGGACTCAATGTAAGTTCAAGACAAGCAAGCAAATGCTTTGAAAACTTCGTTTGGTTCCACTTTCAAGTCAAATAATAGTTCCCACAAGCAACTCGTCGTCATCGCAACATGCTGGGCTGCAACGAACATCACTGTTTTGTTGCCATATTAGCAAAGTATTTCAATGAATGAGATGATGAAAGACCAAGTCGTTAAAGCATGCCGCTTTGAGCGCGATAGCAATGCCATATGGTGTTAGTCTCATCGTGAGACTGTCATCACAAGGTCGTGTTTCCGGTTGTCTCCCAGGAACACAATCAAGGAGGTGCAGGTATTTGAAAAGCTGCAAGCCGGGTTTTGGACTTTGCACTGGCCTTGTGCAAAAAACTTTCGTTATCTTGCTCAACAGCAGGATCATATCAGAGCTGCACAAACTTGGCGCATAGTAATCTGAGTACGGTTTGGCTCAAGCTCATCAACAGTTGGCATCTTTGCAGCATGTGGATGAATGATCTGCTTTGATTAAAGTGACTCACGGTCATATGTGGGAGCAGACGAGTGCGTCCGGACACAAGATGCATTGTCAGTGTAGGATTGTTGGTCTTGTAGAGGTTTACAAACCGGCTTCAAACTGGGGTCTGTCATTCAGCGGCTTAGGCCCGCTGCTGTGGACCAAGAGTGTCTCTCCCAACGCGAATATGCAAGCCGATATGGCAACAGGTCTAGGTCAAAGATGAGGCCGGTGCTTTGATCGAAATGTACTTCGGTACTAGTTTACGGGTCTGCCAAGAGCCACTTCCCCACAGATTTGGATCGCCGAGGAGACTATCAACATGATCTCCGACTTGTGGATCTGTCTGCCTGGAGCCTCCCGCGTCACATATCAGAACCGTCTGGTTGGTCAATCAGACTATGACTCTTACCGTGTTCGCGGTGTAACAGTGCAGGATCGTGAACTTGCCGGTTTAGGCAAGCTCCGGTGGGGTCGTGCGATGTGCAGCAGGCAGAAGCCCAGGCATCCACCACCCCTGCTGCAGTTGGTTCAACAATTATTGGTTATTATTGCAAGGACTGTTTGAAGATCTGCAGGCAACCAAGACTCTGACCGTTTGTCCTAGACCTCAACGTAGTAAACGAGGCTGCAACAGAGTAGGGATTGCTTCAGTTTGAATGCATTACCAGAGTCTCTCTGCACATTCTTGAGTCTATAAAAATGGCAGCAAGGCTCGCTTTCCAAAATTTGTGAATTCTCTTTTTCATCATCAAACTTCCTTCTATCATTCCGAGCACCACTGTCACGCTCAGTTTCCTCACGCCAACTCAAACCAAAGCCACTTTTCTTCAACGATAGCAATGGCGAGATCGAGGCAAACCGCCAGCCGAGTTCCGCCTGCAGAGAGCGGTATGTCTAACATTCCCCCCATCCAAGCCCAGCTGCCCCTGCTTATCGCCTGGAGACCACGACGATCCTGTTACCGAGGATGAAGAGTCCGGATATGAAGACGTGAACGAACCAAAGGAAGTCACTACAGCGAAGGATAAGCGGGCGGACAACAAGTCTGAGGCTGCAAAATTCATCAAGGTTCTTGAGGGCGCCAGCGACGTCAAGCCTCTCAAGAAGACCAGCCTTGGGGAGATGCAGGCCGCTGAGCTTGGCTACCCTTCTCGTCTTGTCAGCAAGTGGTACAAACATCAGTGCCAGTTCAACTCGTGTCCCGCCCGCTGGGCCGAGTTCGACAATGTCGATGATGAGACGGCCAACCTCTCCAGCCGCACGTCCGACGTACCAATCGTCCATCGACACGACTACATCAAGAAGCATTGGGTCACCGCTTCCATCACCGTTCAGGACCCTGCCATGCGGGAGGTCCTCAAAAGCGTTCTGTCCAAGTATCAAGATCTCGACCTGGAACTCATAAACTACACCTTTGAACCTCCCTTCATGCCCCTGGTCCACCGATGGGGAAAGCTCAAGACTTACTACCTTGCGGCCGAGAAGGGTCCTGTGCGCAACGCCGCCGCCGCACTGCTTGCCTTCTTGACGCCCATCATTGCCTCTTCTGTCCTCTCACTTGCTCAGACCCAGGCAACCGGCAAAGTAAGCTTTGAAAATGTGTGGCAGATTTTCCCACCCAGCTCCATCGTCAAGACCAAGTTCTACGGCATCGACACCATCTGCAGAGTTGTCAAGTACAAGAAGCGCCCTGCTGATCGCTGCAACCCGGAGGGCTGGGGTAAGCCTATCAATCTCTTCCCCTCCAAAGATTTGTGTTAACGTATCCGCTTGCAAGTCATTGATATGGAGTTCTTGGACTGGAACGGCGAAACCTCTGGCTGGACCACGACTTCATTGACCATCTGGGAATACGAGGGTTTCAAGAAAGTCACTGGTCTGCCGGTTTTCCCTCTTTCTTTCCATCCCGATAGCGACAAGATCAGGGCCGAGATGATTGAGCGAGGTCGCAAGTGGGCTCGCCTTCGAGGATACCATTTTGAGATTGCCAATGGCACCAAGATCTTGCTCGAGACTGAGAAGCCGGAGCAGAGGCCGGTATGTTATTTCGATAGCAATCATCGCTCATGAGGTTGTTCTAACTGTTACAGGTGGCTGGCAAGGTATGTGTCGATGCCTACGCCTACTATCGCAGTTGCAACATCGTCAAACCAACACTTCGCCCTGTTGCCGCCGCCGTGCCCCCCAAAGACGACAACGACGAAGAGGTTGACGAAAGCGAATCTCTCGACTCGGATGGATACAAGTCTGCCTTTGCCGTTGCTCAAGTCGAGACAGGTTCCAAGGCCAAGGGCCCGGCCGAGCGTTTTGAGGAGGTTCACCCTCTGACCGAAGACGAGCTGCTCATGGCCACGCCTTGGGTCAAGGGATACGACCTCAAGTCCAAAGGCTTCTGCGAGCTCAATGTTTCCGAGCTGCAGGGCATGACTTGGAACGACGAGGCGTTCGAGAAGCTCGTGCTTCCTGGCGGCGAGAAGGAGCTGGCTTGGACCTTTGTCGAGAACAAGAGCCAGTGCACGTCCGAATTTGACGACTTCGTGGCGGACAAGGGCCGCGGCCTGATCATTCTGATGTTCGGTCCTCCTGGTGTTGGCAAGACCTTCACCGCCGAAGCTGTCGCCGAGCGATCGCGCGTCCCTCTGTACTCGATGAGCGCCGGCGACCTGGGCACCAAGCCATCCGAGGTCGAAGAAGCCCTCGAGCGCGCCCTCGAGCTCTGCCGCATGTGGAACGCCATGCTCCTCCTCGACGAGGCCGACGTGTTCCTCGGCGAGCGCACCAGCGAGTCCCTCGCCCGCAACGAGCTCGTCTCCATCTTCCTGACCAAGTTGGAGTACTACCAGGGCATTCTCTTCCTCACCACGAACCGCATCTCGAGCATCGACCACGCCTTCCAATCGCGCGTGGACCTGTTCCTGCCGTACCGCGACCTCCTTCCTGATGCTCGCCGCCAGGTGTGGGAGAACTTCATCAACCGCGCTGGGCGGGACAAGTTTGAGATTACGGATGATTCGCTGGACAAGCTGTCGCAGCTGAAGCTGAATGGAAGGGAGATCAAGAATCTGATCAAGTCGGCGCAGCTGCTGTCGCTGAAGAGCATGGGCAAAGTCCCGGTTGATCGACTGTTGCTGCTTGCGGACAAAAGGGTCCAGGCCCTGAAGGAGCTTGATGGCAACTAAAGTGGTTGCAAGGAGCACGAATGTAATGCAGTCCTAGAATTTGTGTTCGGATTTTAGTGATGAATGCTACGTCTTTCCTTTAGAAGCAAAGCGGCAGGCGTCAGTCTCATTCTGTGTGCCTTTTACCGTGATCACCAGCATTTAAAAGTGACGCCTGCTGTTTCTAGAGCGGCAATGACTGCACGCATAATGCTGCCGGGGCAATTGTATCAATTCAGTTCTATACACTAATGCCACCCATGGTATCGTCATCTATATGGAATAATGAAAGTCGTAGGTAGAAGTATGTGCATCGCTCCTCTCATCCACGAGAGGCTTATAAAATATGTACTGTAGAAGATCATTAAAAAAGGTAATGTTCCATCCTTGGCCGACTGCCGAGAGTCCACGACTACAGGGCAGAGATCTTGAAGCCACCGCTGACCCTGGTTTGGAAAAAGCCTGTAGGGTCGTACTCATTGGCCACGTCCCTGATAAAGGCAACGTTCTCAGCTCCGTACGAGGAAATAGGATCCTGGGCAGGGTTGACGTAGTTCATGTAACGCCACTGGGTGTTGGCGCCAATGGAAATGGCATAAGCTTCCAGCTCGGCAGAGATGGCACCAAGGCGGGCCTGGAAGAAAGCCTCTTGCATGGCAGTGTCGCAGAAGGCCTCGCCGAGCCAGACGATGGAGTCATGGGTGAGGGTCGTGTCAAGACCAACCACGTTGTTGGCGCTGTTGCGGCCGTAAGCCTTGGCGAGAGGCTGGAAGACCCAGATGAGGTTGGCCGAGTTGTCGGGGATGAAGGCCTCGGTGTCGCTGATGAGTCCATGCATCAACTCCTCGGCCTTGTCGATGACACGGCGGTCGTTGTGGAAGCAGAGCGAGAACCAGACGTTGCGCTGGCCGCCGCTGTCCCAGGTAGCCATGGCAAGTTCACCGTATGTCTGGTGGGCAATGCCGCTGTAGATGACGGGGATGTCGTCAAACACCTTGAACATTGGGGAGGAAGCGTTGTTGGCAGTGCTGACGGGCATAGCGCCCACCATGGTGCCTCCGGCAGCAGGGTCCCAGCGGAACAGCAGGATCTCGCTGTCAGAAGGTCGCACGGCCACATCGGTAATAACCTGCTGGAAGCTGTCCACGATTGCATCCTTCTGGTCCCATGTCGAGAAGACGGTACCGCCGTAGATGTCGCCACCGGGGAAGGCAGCGAAGTCGAAGCGCGTGACGATTCCGAAGTTGCTGCCGCCGCCCTTGAGGGCCTTGAAGAGTCTAGCATTGCTGGTCTTGTTGGCGTTGACGATGCTACCGTCGGCCAGGACGACTTCGTAGTTGACGACGTCGTCGCAGGCCAGGCCGCGGCGGCCAGAGTGGAAGGATAGACCACCGCCGAGCGTCAGGCCCGCAACACCGACATTGCCGACACGGCCGGCGGTCATGGTGAGGCCGTACTTCTCGATCTCGAGCAGAGCGGGACCCCACTGGGCACCAGCACCGATGGAGGCGACGGCAGTGCCCTTGCAGGTGGTGTTGTGCACGGTGGTCTGGTTGATGCGGCGCAGGTCGATGGTGATGCCCTGGGCGATGTTGTTGTTGTTCCAGACGCTGTGGCCGGCGGAGCGGACAGCGATGTTCCACTTGCCGGCGGCGCTCAGAGGGGCCAGAGCCTTGACGGCAAGGGACACCTCCTCGGTGCTGTGAGGCTGGAAGACGCAGAAGGGGGTGATCTCGCGCTGGGTGCCGCTGTAGTAGGACAGGATACTCTCGCTGTAGTTGGCGGCGGTTGCGCCCGTGCCAAGGAACAGGCGCTCGGCCAGGCCAGCGTCGACGATAGCATCGCACTAGACGGCGAGGATGTGTTAGACAAGCTTTTTTTGGTCTTGTTAGGTAGGGTAACGTACGCTGGTGTATCCGGTGGACTGCGCATTGCTGAGGCCTGCGCAAAGGACTGCAGCAGCCGAGGCAACAGCTTGAAGCGATCGAACCATGTTTGCGATGTGTGCTGCTTCTGCAAGTTGAGTGACGGTTCTTGGGCAAGATGTCACGAGCCAATGAGCAATAAGACTGAGCCGCAATTCCCTCGTGGCAGAGTGAGGGGAACACGGGAAGCAGCCAGTATTAAAGGCAAGGCGAGGCGTCGTCCAAGGCCCCGAGATGCCGAGTGGCAAGGGCCAGCCCAATTACCGCGAGGACCAAATATTGATCAATAGACCCAAGGCTGAGCCACAGTTCCCCTCCATGGCAATAGCGGCAACCTGTCTACCGGGTTCAGCCATGATGAACGACTGGAGAAGAAGCTGCACTATCGAATGGAGCCCCCATGGCAGTGGCCAGTTACGAGGACAGTCTGCAGCCCGCTGACAACGGAGAGGGCGGCCAGAGGCAGTCAACGAGCAGTGGCAAAGGGCTGGCGCTGCTTCTGCACTTTACCAAACACGGGAAGCCTTCCGCCAAGCTAGCAAGGATGGGCGACGCTCTGCAGTGGCCAATTTGGATAGATTATGGCTCGAATAGCGTCCTGATGGTCCCTGCAATCCTAGGAAGCCGTAGACGCCAGAGCCGACGGTTGTTCAAGAGCCGCAACAAGCGTGGGCCCAAGTGCCGGCGGGCCAACGAGTTTGATATACCGTCCGAGTCAAACGCACGGCTTCCCGGTATTCTGGTTCCTGGAATCTGCAGCAACCTTCTTCCAGAAAAATGCAACGTGATGGAAGCGGAGAAGAGGGTGGGCCAATTTCAGAGACTTATCTGCCTGCAGATGCGGGAATTTGCCAGGCAAGCAGCTGCAGGATGCATCATCCCTGCATGCCCTTGCATCTGCTTGCACCTTGCACCATGCACAATCTAAAGCCCTGCAAGACTCCTCGGAACAGCAGGACAAACGGAGCGCATAAAATATTGCGAATCCGTCGCGTTTCGCCTACCGCCTAGCGCCCGATCCTTCGTCTTGCCGTCTCTCCGTCGACGTGGAATCGCGGCACAACANCCCCCCCTTTGTTCTCGGTGGGATATTGGAGGGAGACCTGCCACGAGCTCGACAGGATACTTTGTACATAGGATCCTGACGGGATAGCGCCGAGGATGCGGTTGCTACCCACCTGTGCGTTCGGATTCCGCAACATTCTTCCGCGGCCTTCTCCCGCATGAAGACATGAGCACATGATGTGGGTGGCTGCATGTCGCGTAGCCTTTCGTTGCACCAGAGATGGGGTCGGCAGCGGAAGAAGCAGACATGTTCAAGGTGTCTTTTCAATTAGTAAACACGGATGGGTTACGCAGTCGTCAACAACGAGTCCAGCCCCTCCAGACACGGCCGAGACGTGGGATGATGCTGGGATTTTGCCTTTATTTGGAGCGCCTCCCCACGGCATCCTCTCCTCTCAGGGAAATCCAATGGCGATCTTCCGCCACCGTACCGTACAGCACGAGATCAGTCGCCTCGCCAATGCCAGCAGCGTCGTCCCTCGCTTGTTTGCGTGCCCTTGCAGGCAATCATGCCTCCTCGCCTGGGGGCTATACGCGTGCCGACGAGTCCTCGATTACTCCGACGCTGTCGCACTGCACGGCCCGACATCATGGCGGGCGGACGAGGGCCTCCTTATGAACAGGCAAGACCTGGGCAGAGAATCGCTAAGCGAGCCATTAGTGACCATGCGATTGGATGTGACGAGATGCCTGGATCCAGTCGTCGAGATGGCACTAGACTTGGGCCTAGTGAAAGGGTCCAAGACTCTTGGCCCACAGTGAGCACATAATCGGGCACGTGTGGGATGTGTGTCCCGATGCTGTGCTGTCGTCCTTTTACAGTAAGAGACCAAGGAGGACGGGCTGAGCAGACAAGTGCGGTGGCATAGCAAACGACCCGACCTGTTCCACTTTCTTCCAGCTGGGCCATCGTTTGTCTCCAGAGTCTCCTCATTGCCTGGTCCCAATGGATCATTCCCTGCTAGTTTCACTATCGTTAGACGAATACACAGGGTGCATGCCAGCCGAAGCCACCCCCGGCTTTTGCCAGGCCTTTGCAGTAATTGATGGCACGGTGGGCTGCATCTCCGTTCCTGAGCTTCCATCGTCCCTCTGGGTCTCTTGATGCCTGGTAAGGCCAACTCACATCTTGTGCCTATCGTGGCTGCCCCAGCCCTGGTCCTCCCTGGCCTGGGGAGAGGCCCCAAGTCGGGGATATTTTGCTCGGCAGACCAAGCCCGCGCTGTAGTGTACCTAGCCGGGGCTTGTGTCTCTGTGACAGGGACGCCAGAGTATGGTTCCCGGTTTTCCCGCCGACAAGGACGTATGCACGTCCTGCAGACGACCAGGCCAGGCTCTTGCCTTGTGCTGGTCTTCTTTTCTTCTTCTCCAGAAGCCCGCAGGGTCGCGAAGATCAAACTCCCCCCCTATCTTCGAACAGGCGTCTCGGCCCCTCTCGGAAAAGATCAGTGCTGGTCATTGCACGATTTTCCTATTTACCCCGGCGGTGCTCCGTCTCCCAAGCCGATCCGATTCTGTCCCTTCGCTCAGACGTCGACGGTCCAACCAACACTAGCCTCGTCCGCTGACTCGGGTCCCCATCACCGCACGCACCCTCATACCGTATCATCTGAACAGCAACGGACCAACGCCCAGCATGCCACGAAGCTTCGCCCCTGGCGAGGTCCAGGTCGTGGTCAACGCCGCCAACTGGACGATGCTGTCCATCTCGACCATCTTCTTGGCCCTGCGCGTTTACTGCCGCGCGGCGCGCAGTGGGCAGCTTTGGTGGGATGATTACATCCTGTTGGCCAGTTGGGCGCTCATGGTATCGTCGACGGGTGTGCTCGCGGACATGCTGGATAGGGGATACCTAGACTACAACATGTCGGAACCGCATCTGTTTCTCCTGACCAAGATCGCGCACACCTGCCACTTGGTATCTCTGGCCTTGTCGAAAACATCTTTCGCCGTCACACTCCTCCGCTTCACTAACAAATGGCAAAAGTACATTCTATGGTTTATCATTGCCAGCATCAACGTTCTTTTCACCATTCACATCTTTCTTTTGTGGAGGGCCATGTGCGGCATGTCCGATCAGCATTCGCTCGGCACTTGCTGGGATCCCTCGAACGCCATTATCATGAACATCACCAGCTCGAGTTCGTCTCTTCATTCGCAATTTCAATCATGAGTTGACTAACATCGCCGTAGTGTACTCGGCCATTACCGATTTCGTGCTCGCCCTGCTCCCTTGGAAGGTCGTCATGAGCTTGAACATGAAAAAGTCGGAGAAGATCAGTCTCGCAGTAGCCATGAGCTTCGGTGGCATGTGAGTACAGCGATATTTGGTTTCGTGAACATTTCTGACATAAACAGCGCTGGCGTTACTGGTATAATGAAGTCCATCCAGAGTATCTATACGCTCGACTTTATGGACCCTGAGTGTAAGTCATATATCGTATCTCAACGCCATAGTCACGTTCCCTAACGCCCTTAGACATGTACAACTTGACCCTCTTCTGGATCTTCTCCCTGGCGGAGCCCAACACCACCATCATTGCCGCGTCCGTACCCGTCCTCCGTGTGCTTGTCCGCGACGTCCGCACGCAGCTCGGCGGCTACTCCAACTCGCACCCCGGAGCGTCGGGGTATGCGGGGGGCTACATCAAGTCGACCAACAACAAGTTCCACCAGGGCGAAATCACGTCCACTGAACAGACCGTCGTCAACACCGGAGACGCCGACAGCGACCGCAGCATCCTGGGCCACAGCTCCAAGGGCCTCCACGGCATCTCTCGAACCACCGAGGTAACCATCGAGTACGGGCTCAAGGATGACCCGAAACTTCGCGGGGAGTCGTTCGAGATGTCGGGGTACCAGGTTAAGAACAAAACGGTGGGACAAGCGGTTTGATGTACGACAGCAGACTTCGATTACGATACTGGAGTGTATGTTTCATGTTTTGGGTACCAAAAAAAACTGGTGGCTTCTCTATTTAATTTTCTTCTGGATTTTGTCCATGGCGTGGGCTGTTTGGGAATGCGTAACAGAACGATACCACATGGTATGGATAGACTCAATGTATGAATCTCCTAGCTACGGACATACATGCTAGGTTAAGCCTCTCGGGCCATAATGCCTCCTATTTCGCGTCTCACAGCTCCCCCCAGTGATCCAAGAACAAATAGAGCGAGCTTCCAAAGCCCTAGTGAGTCAAATCTCAGGGCATCAGCAGCCAGTCCCTACCCACGTCAAGGCCTGCTAAGGGCGACAGGGTACAGGGTCTCTGCCACACCACGGATTCGAGCGAAGGAATTAGCCTTACGCTAAGCAACCGTGTTTCCCGTGGAACTAGACGAATGGCGCAGTTTCTTGGTTCATTTGCACCATGCGTGGGGACTTTGCACGCTGACGACAGCTTGCCTCGGGAATGCATAGTACGTTGCGCAAATGTGTCGGAGATGACACTTCAATCCGGACAGATAGTTATGATTAGCTTTTCGTTGATCCACCTGAAGCCAACGTTGCAGTTGATAGGAGATGATTTGGCCTTCGACGAATTCTCCATCACCTAGTGTCAGAAGCGGCAAGCTGACAATCACCACCAGGTCCCTTAGGTGTGGCTTGCCAAGTGCTTCTTGGGCTTACCATCCTACGCTCGCCAATTTCGAAACCCATAGCCAAGCTTTCAGACTTGCCGGAGAGATTTTAATAGGTCACCGTCGCGACGGCGCCAGGGGATGAGTCCTGACAGGTTCTCCTTCAAGCTCGGTACCAAACCCGAAGAATCCTTCCTATTGTACAGGCTAAAAGACGACCACTTCGAACCGTGCGGCTTGTTCACTGCCGACCTGTCTTCTTGATGCCCGTTTGAGCGTAGTCAGGGGAGAAGCTTCCTTCGCGCCCGGTATGTTGGCCCGCATCCTGTCAGAAGCCGGGAGGAATGCACCCAGACGAAGCTGCCTCGGCATTGCAATCATGGAGTGGATTCTAGAATGATTTTCGTGTTGTACAAAGACAGATTTGTCGTGGAGACTCACATGGGGTCATTCATATCTATTGGACTGTGATGATGATACGCCTGAATTGTCAATAGACCAAAGATAGTGTATTTTCTTTAATGCACCAGTTCCAACCATTTCCACACGCCAGACTGATTAATTTTCCGACGGAAGCATCGTCCTTTACGGCGAGTTGACTTGCGATGATATTGTAGTTGTTGAAACAAACATGCCATACTTCCACAGGATCTCTGCACGGCACAATGCTTTGGTGTCGCGTCCGAATACGCATATCCCCAGCGTCCAAGGGCGCGATTGACATGCCCTGCATGTAGCTTATTCTGTAGATGCCCCTCATTTGGTTGCTCAATGACTGCACACGCAAAAACAGTCGCAACAATGGAGGACTTGTCCAGCTCTCCGGTCCGTCGCCCCTTTACAGGATCGTGCCACTGCGGTGCAACACGCTACTTGGTTTATCTTACCGTCCCTTTCGTCCAGCGGCCCTACAATCCGTCCAACAGAGAGCAAACCGTGTACCGCTGCAACTGCACCATCTGCCACAAGGCCGGTATCTTGCACGTTCGCGTCCGCTTCGCCCCCGAAGACTTCCTTCTGCTGTCGCCTCTCGATCCCTTTGAGGATTTAGGCGACTACCGGCCGGGTCCAGATCTTCGGTTCCTCTACTGCAAGACCTGTGCCGTGCGATGCTTCACCTTTATGGGCGAGGGCGAGCTGGTTGACCTCAAAGGCCTGGATGTACCTAGTGCGGGGAATGACAATGGCCCTGTGAAAGCATGGCGACCAAAGAAGGAGGGCTGGCGGGAGGGCCGAGCTGAGGGCTGCTACCTCAGCGTGAATGGTTACACCATTGATCAGGGTCAGAAAGACTTGGATCTTCGGGAGTTGACTGAGAAAAAGATCATGTCGTACATAGATTGTCTGGTTGATGTGGACAAACAGCCGCCAACTTTGGAACGGCCACACTTCGGAGGGGCTTATTGAACAAAAGGCCCATGTGCAACAACCGCAACCAAATATTGCCAGTCCATACCAGCAGTCAATAAAGTGGACGATAACCACAAATATTCAGAAGACGCTCCTATTATCTCGTTGGTGTTGTATTTTGGCGCAGCACCTGATGTAACAATCAAAGCTGATGCATCCATCCACTGGAGGAGGCTCATCTTTCAGCTTTAGGGTAGGCCTCTGTATATGTCCCTGGACACCAACCCACTATCACGAACCCCGGCCCTAACAAGCACAAGCGACATCCACACCTGCGCACAATTCTGCAAATGCCGCACAGTCACCATTAACGACGCGAATTCACCAATCAGGGCGCTTGGCTTAGTGGTAAAGCGCTCCCTTAGCAAGTCCCGAGCAATCGGCCTTCATCTGGGAGAGGTCCAGGGTTCGATTCCCTGAGTGTCCAGTTGGATCGCAGCTTCATTCGGGGCGCTTGGCTTAGTGGTAAAGCGCTCCCTTAGCATGTTTCGAGCATCTCGAGCATCTGTATGGGAGAGGTCCAGGGTTCGATTCCCTGAGTGTCCACATGATGAGCGATCTAATCTTTTGTCTCTGCTTGAGACAATAATACCGTTTTGTCTGGTTGTGCTCGGGGTCGCTGGATTCTCATGCTGATGCTGGTCAGGTAGTCATGCGTTGCTGCTGCGTGTCTAGTTTACGTCTTTTACGACATTTGTAATTGTAGGACTTGATTTACGTCATTTAGTCAGGTTTCGCTTTTACGCACTGTGTCTTGAGTGGTGGATTGTATGTACATGTTGCTACTGTATGACCGCTGGTTTCTGATGCAACATCCTTTTTACACTTTTCAATTGATGAAAAATGATGATTAAGCAAAGTCTACGACGTGAAAAGGGCCTCTGGTTTACTTTTTAGTTTATTTTCTTAGTTTACACGTTGTAACTGTCTTTATGTCAAGTATGGGCTGATATTGTTCAAGTGGTTCCAATAATGATCAGATAACCAGACCGTCGGCTTTGCACAATAAGACGGTACGATAGCTCATTTTGTACTCATGCTCGCTTGAGCTGCCCAACATGTTTTATACAATGCAGAGCATATGGAAACTGTGCCCATTCGACAGGTGTTGAAAAACATGTCTACCTACTATGATCGGCCCTACTTCTATTGGTAACTCCCATTCCTCTTTCAAATCCATGTCTACAGTGTCCATCAAACTGACGCTCGAGTATGCATCGGGCTTATACCCTCTCTACCGTCCCAGAAGAAAACGCTTACAGCTCCTTGATAAGAATCGAAAAATACAAGTCGTCCCGCAGCGCCCTTGCACCCTCGGTCAGCTGGCCATACGGGAACGGCCTTGTGTAATCCTGCTTGACGTAGCCCCGGCGCTCGTACCACGCAATCAAGCTGTCGCGAAGGAAGATGACCTGCATCTCCAGCCTCTCAATACCCATGGTCTGCTTTGCGTAGGCCTCGGCCGCCGCCAGCACCTGCTTGCCGAAACCACCAGCCTGACGCTGCGGATCGACTGCGAAGAGGCCAAAGTAGCCCGGCCCGTCTTCGCGCTTGAGGATCTCGCAGCACGCAGTCAAGACGCCTGCGTGGTCGTGCCCGAGGAGGATGACGCCGAGCGGCTCCTGCATCTTTTCCAGGACGCCTGCATGGTCGATGCGATCGCCGACGACCAGATCAGCTTCCGTGGTCCATCCTGCTCTGCTGGCGTCGCCGCGATAGGCTGATTGAATGAGGGGAAGGATGGCTGGGATGTCTTCGGGTGTGGCCACACGGAAGGTGAGAGTATTTTCTGCCTGTGCCATTTTGACTTTGTGATAGCAGAACTGGTTTAGACGAACAGCTTGTGGAGGAGCTTTTTTACTTCAGTCTCTGCATCGCATCAGTATTTCTGTGGCAACTCGTGAGTCATAACAAAACACGTACCAAATAGCGCCAATAATGCAAATCTCTTTAGAAGGAAAAAATGGACAGAATCAAAGCATCAACATTGCAGATTCAAAACAACCTTAAAACTATCAACAAAGATAGTTGGTGGGCTTTCCACCTCTTATTTGCGAAACGAAGGTCCGTGGAGAGGACAGGAAAAATTGGATATTGGTTGACGGAACAATCCAGAACAACTAGTATCCGTAAGCCAGTCCGTAACCTGCCTAGGGCACGCCTTAGCTACTTGTCATGACATGCGTGTCCACCTCGACTTTATTGTACGCTGACTGCGACCGCGGAAACTCCGCGGATGGACTCCAATTGACGACAAATGCTGTTTCAAGAATCTCCCGACCAGCATCCCATCATCTACATCCTGAACCGAATAAATCAAACAGGCGAAAATCTGACTGGTCTGAATACTCCGCGTTCGGCGCAGGTGTGCACCGACAACGTGACTCAGGAGCCAGCCATTGCGCTATACATGTACATGTCTGTTTTCAAGCCGACGCCCTTCAACGAGCTGCGACGGCCATTGTCTAGATTTTGATGGATTTGGCTGCGGCTGACCTAGACTGGAGTACTCGCGCACTTTGACTACAGGAGAGCGTGGTTCCTGGACTCATCGCTGCAATGCAACAATCTCAATTGAGACCCGAAGGGTACACTTTTGATAGCTGGACTATGTGCTCCTTTTATTCAAGGAGGTACTGGCGGGCGATAGGTATAGTTGCCACACTTCTGCCACGATGCTAACCACATCGCCGCCTTCACTACGCGTCGGATGTCTTCTTTGCCTGGAAAATAACAAAGCCAGGGCGGTCTACAAAAGGCTTCCAGAACTCAGGGTCCGCCTTGACCGTAGCCGTGTCCTCAGGCTTCAACGACAAGAAATCAGTGAAACCGTACTTCTCCGGCAGCTGCGTATCCCCCGCCATGCTTAGCTTAATCATACTCCCCTCGAACTCCAGCGGGGGGTCTAGCAAAAGGGTGTAGCGGCAGTTGAGGACGTCGGCCGTCTCCTCGAACGCCGACATGAGGGCTCCGTAGCGGCCGTCCCACGCTCCACCATGAGGGTCGCCGACGCGCACGCTGATGAGCCGGCCGCCGGGCTTGAGGTATGTCGCTGCGTTGCGCCACATGCCCTTGTACTCGTCGAGGTTGTGCGCGTGGTCGAAGGTCCAGCCCACCACGACGACATCGTATGTCGAGCGGAGAGGCAGGTGCGTCATGTCCTGGGCGACGTCACCCGTGTGCCAGGTGACGTCGGAGCGACCGAGGGAGTCCTCGAACTCTTGGCCCGCCCGCATCATCTCGACGGAGATGTCGACCACGTCCACGGCGGCCGCGCCGGCGTCGATGGCCTCGCGCGCCTTGAGCCCGCTGCCGCCGCCGAGGTCCAGCACCGTCAGGCCCGTGCAGTCTCCCAGAGCTGCTCGGAACAGCTCTGTTTCCAGCTTGGCGAAAGGAATTTCCGTGGCGTAGGCGCTGTATTGACCGCCTTGGCTGTCGTATTCCTGAACCAGTTGGCTTGTCATTGTTGCGCGAGAAGAATATGGACGAAGTAAGTGCCGAATAGGCAACAAATGTAATTATGAAGACGGAAGAATGGCACGACTCTTGCTCCCCNCCCCCCCCCCCCATCTTAATATACCCCTCTTCCGAGGCGTCTTGAGATGTGACGTACAACAAGTAAGCCCATGGTATGATTGCAGGTAGATATCCAATCAGAGCCGATCATCGAGATGCCTAAATGTGGTAATGAGGGGAATGCACAACATGCCTTTACCCACTGTGTGAGAGATGGTCCATGTCTTGTGGCAAGATGAAAGGCCGAAGCAGGTATAATGAACTTGAACGGTCCATGGGCGTGGAAAAGGGCTTCTTTGAAAAAGAAAAAGGCAGTCATGAGTGCCCCAGATATATCGGCGTCGAAGCGACAGATCAATCGGGTGATATACCAATCCATTGCGCAAGTGATGACAGCATCTGTCTTCGGCCAACTCCTCCCCCCCTATTCTCCCAGGCAGTCATCATAGATAAATGCCTCCTCGCCTCTTTCCACCCGCCACCGATTCGTCGCCTCCAACACCCCTGGTAATCCCCTGAACAACCAGCCCCATTTTCTCAAGAAGCCCTCCGACATCTCCCACCCCGATATATCCCAGGGCGGCGACCACGCCACGATACCGCGCCGCTCAATCTCATCGTCCGGATAGCCCTCGTACAGCCCGCCGATACAGTCGGCCCACAGCTCGTCCTCGTCGAAGGTGCCCGTGGCGCGGATCAGGCGGTCTCGTCCCTCGGGATCCGGGAACAGGTCGACCCAGTCGCCGTGTGGGACCGTCTGTTGAAGGAGAGTGGGCAGGAGTGCCGAAGGGACGAGCTCGGGCTTTGCTGGGTAGGAGACGATGTGGGTGACTTCTCCGTCGCAGTCGAGCGGCGTGGTGAGGATGCCGGAGATTAGGGTGCGGTTGACGGCCAGGGCGCGGAGGGCGTTGAACTGGAGAAGCGTGATGAGGTGGTCGGGACAGAGGGGGAAGACGACGTTGAGCTGCTGTTTTCTGTGTCTGCTGGGCAGCAGCGGGTTGCTCGGGGTGTATAGTCGCTTGAGACGAGATTCCGGGACTGTGGAGACAGATTGCTGTTCGTTATCCCAACATTCCACCAGCGTTTCTGATGCGACTAGTGTCCCAGTTGTGGCAGTGAGTTCCTGCGCTTTCTTCGCAAGAGCCTTTCGTTTTCCTACTAGATTGTTATTCTCTGAATACACAGATACCCTCTGGCCGCCATGGGGACGATCTCTGGTTTAGACGAAAGAGGAACCACGGCTCTACTTACGGTACGCCCTTGTATTGAGTCTAGTCTGCGCCCGCCTACGGGCCGCGGCGTCTTTGGTCCCCGTCCAATCGTCGTCCCTGCTCATCGCCTACATGCAGTGAGCACGGCCACGTCGTCGGCTAATCAATTACGCATGGTCCGGTACCTACCTCGGCCAGTTGCGGCATCGGCGCAAGCTGGATACGTGCTTCTGATGAATCTGCAGGGCGATGGGCATTCGTCATGATGCTAGTGGACCTTGAGGCTGCGGTTACGGCAATGTTGGTGATGATTGAGCCAGGTTTGGGCGGTCCATGCAGCCTGCTCACAATGCTGAGCCTCAGACTCGGGAGCGGAGGGGCCAATGTGGCCCGATAGTGGCAGCTGAGGCGCAGACAGACAAGGGTCAGTGAGACGGCACCGTGCCATTGGTTATCTCTGTGGTGAGTAACTCGAGCAGGTCTAGCGTCATGCAACCTGCTCACACTGGTGGATCGCGGATGCGGATCTGGCCATGATTACAATGTTCTGGTTTCGCCATGATAGCTTCATGCAGCTGGCTCACTCGCCCACCCGGAAATCTCTTATTGGTTCGTCCCCTTGGAAATGCTTAGGAGGAATGTGGGTTGGCTGGCCCGGGGTTCATGCAGCCTGCTCACAGCATCTGATGCTCGTAACGACAATCGACATATATCTCGAAGGTCGTCAAGACGAGCACTATAAAAATGGGAGGACACCTTTCTTTCAAAAAAATTCTTCTGATTCCCACCAACAGTCTACAATTCCTCGTAAGACATTGAACAATCTCCTTTCTTCAAGGCTAGTGTTAGGCCTATCACACCGATTCAAGCCACCTTCTCGCCATGGCTTTCCATCCTGACACTCTTCCCGATCTCCATGGTAAAGTGTTCATCGTCACGGGTGGTAACTCCGGCATGTGAGCACCCCCTACACTCTTTCTTGAAGCCCAAATCGCTGAACCGACCCCATACAGAGGCTACTACACCGTTTTGCATCTCGCGGCACACGGTGCCCACGTCTACATGTGCGCTCGCTCTCCAGCCAAGGGCCACGCAGCCATCGCCGACATGATGAAAACCCACCCCTCGGCCAAAATCGATCTCCTAGAGGTTGACTTTATGGATCTTGCCAGCGTCGTCGCAGCCGCCAAGCACTTCCTCACGCTCGAGACCTCGCTACACGGCCTAGTCAACAACGCAGGCATCATGGCGACGCCCTTTGAGATAACAAAGGACGGACACGAGGCCCAATGGCAGACAAACTACCTCTCACACTGGGTCTTGACGGAGCACCTGCTTTCGGTGATGCTGCAGACCGCGAAAGCGCTCGCGCCCGGCAGCGTGCGCATCGTCAACCTGACTTCGTCGGGCCACCTGAGCGCCCCCAAGGGCGGCATCAACTTCGACGACTTGTCGCTCAAAGACAGCGCCCCGCTGACGCGCTATGGGCAAAGTAAGCTCGCCAACGTTCTGCACACAAAGACACTGCACAAGAAGTACGGCCCCGGTTCTGCCAACGCAAGCAGCGGCAAAGGCGAGATCTGGGTCTCGTGCATCCATCCAGGGGTGGTTGATACTAACATTGCCACGTCGGTCATGGATTCGGCCTCGGGAGCGTCCACTGTGATATCCGTCTTGCGCTTCTTGGGAATGTGCTGGTCTGCTGATAAGGGGTCGTGGAACAGCTTGTTCTGTGTGGCGAGCCGCGATTTTCAGCGGGAGCAGTGTGGCGGCTATCTCGAGATCTTCCGCCGGTTTGGCGAACCGCGGTGGCAGAGCGGCGCGGCCAAGGATGTGAAGCTTGCGGAGAAGCTGGAACAGTGGACTGGCGAGACGATGAGAACTGAAGGATGGATCCAGTAATGACGCTCGCAGGTATCCGCCTTTCATAAATCTCCTTGTAAAAACCTACTCTCTTTCATTAAAGCATAGACGTGCTTTCTTTTTGATTTAGCTATAGACTTTATACTTCTTGCAACGTTGAGCGTTTTGTCTAGATTCAATCCTGCTTTGCTTGCCCCTCGCCAGCGAACTATAGCTTAATGAACACAGATCACGCAATGAGCAGATAATATGTCATCTGTGAAGGTCCAGGTTGCTGAGAACTCATTCGTTCCTTGTCAGTTATAGGCTCCTTGGCGCATGCCCATGTTGGCTGCCCAGTCCCGTAGTAGGAGGGCAGCGGCGGCTGTGTATTTCATTGGACCAGTTCAGATAGGCAAAATCCAGCCAGCAAACCAAACTGTGAGAGAATTAGTGTGAATAAGTTTATCTAAGGTGAATGAAATCATCGGAAAGTTGAGCGAGGCCACAGTGAGATGGTGCCGCCGTCGTTTAACAGGGCAACAATCGGCCCTTCTTCTCTGTTGTTGACCGTGGGCAAATGACGTAAAAATGGCGGGTGACTGTTTCTGGACGCGAATTCCTTAAGAAAGCCGGGTTGTATCGATTGCCGCCTCTTCAGGAGGATACCTATGCCGAACACGAGGAGTTCCGCTTGCAAGGCATGGACGTGCACGCCCTTCGTTCGACAAGACTGAGAAAGGAAGGATTCAACAAGCGGTATGCAAAAGGAGTGTGCTCCACCGTATTAACATGAGTAACCATGCCATGTAAACGTGCGGTGTGACCAGGGTTTGCACAGGTTGCCGTGATGCATGGAGCTGCATGGTCGTGGCTAGACCAGGAAATGTTTTTGGTTCACTTAAAGGGGAAGCGCCACTGCCAGCCCAAACAATAAAGGGGATAGAGGACCTTTTGCAAAGGGAGTGAGCTGTAGCCGGCCAACAGCTTGGATGCTGCAGTTCAATGCTCTCCATCCTGGCTGGATTCTTGTTATCCCTGTCGTGCCAGGCCCCAGCAAACTAACTTTGTGCTTCAGTCGTGATCTGCACAAGATGGGCCTGGAGCTCGATGGTAGTTGCGGCTGAGGATCAACTGGGTATGACGCAGTTAGTAGCTAAAGAAACGGTTTCTATTTTTGCTACTGACGATCCCTGCTGGGGTAACCTCATGAGGCCCTATGCGGCGCGCACAATCCCAAAGCACGATTCTACCTAATTTCCCCCCCGGAAAAGCCAACATGCCACCAGGACTTCCCGTTTAGGTCCTATATTTCCATCGCCACCAATCACTAGACTGCGAAGAGGTGCTGGGGCAAAGACATGACGTATTAGGCCTTTGCCGGTCAGCAGCAGGGCTTAGACATGCCAGGCCGCGGGCATCGGCATGGGTCCGGCGCCGTCGATCGCTGAGCCGGCGGCACATGGCACCGTAAACGGCTAGGCGGAGCGCTGTCAACGTGGAATTTGACGTATGATTCTACGCTTCAGCCCTGGTTCATCGAAGCTTGGATGAATGCTAATAAAACGACTTCAAGATATAAAGTCAAGGCCACGAGCCGTGCAATCAGAAGGACTTGGACAATCCAGTTACACAAGCACTTCTCCTTTACTACTCAATCAACCAACGATCCATCACTCACACTTGGTCGCCATGGTAGCTCACTCTACCTTGCTCGGGCCTTTGCTGGCTTTCGCAGCCGGAGCAGCCAGCCAAATCGCCACGACGGACGAAACCCCCCTCCTCGGCCCCAACTTCCTCGCCAACTTCGACCCGACAAATGCAAGCGCAGTCGAAGCAGCCAAAGAAGCCTTCCCAGGAGTCATCGAGGAGCTCTTCTCGCAGGAGGTCCTCAACCAGACGGACCTGATCTTCGCCGTGAACGTGTATTCGGCCGCGACCAACGAGTCCATCTACAGCTATTACCACGTCGGCGAGGGCCAGGAAGCGGCACTGACAGCGGGCGAGCTGGGCGATCGTACGCTAGGTCGTCTGGGAAGTGTGACCAAGATGTTCACGGTGTATGCGCTCCTGGCCCAGGCTGGCATTGGCATTTTTAACCAGCCCGTGACCGACTACTTGCCGGAACTCAGAGCCCTCAACCAGTCTGCCGACATCTTGACCCATATCGCTTGGGAAGAGATCACTGTTGGATCTTTGGCATCTCACCAAGCTGGCTCCGGCGGCGGCGGAGGTTCGTGACAAGTGTATACAGCAGAAGGATTGGATATTAACTGGTGCAGATCTTCTCCCCGTCGAGCCAGACGCTCCTTTGCCGACAACACACGGTAAGCCTCACCCTCAGATGGTGCTCTGCAACCGCTAACCCGTCCGTATGCAGACCTTCTTATGTACTTGCGTGACACCAAGCATCCCGTCACCGCTCCGTTCCGCAGCTCCGTCTATTCCGACAATGGCTTCGCGCTCTTGACTGCCATTCTCGAGCGCATCACGTGCCGCCCGTACCGTGAGGCCATCATTCAGGTTCTCGCTGAGCCGCTGAGGTTGGATGACCTCACGGCGACGGAACCCAACGGTACCGATGTAAATGGCATCGACCGAAGTCTCATAGCTGAAGGCAGTGCCTGGAATGTGGAAGTTCCCATTTTCGCAGGGTGAGTCTTCCATGATGCTCTTCGTCGTTATGTTTAGATTGCTAATACAGACTTACGCAGATCTGGTGGTCTCTACGGCCATGCCGCCGACCTTCGCAAAGTTGGCCTCTCTATTCTCAACTCGGAACTGCTATCGCCTGCCACGACTTCCCAGTGGATGCGGCCACTCAGCGGCACCGGCTCCCTCACCGAACTGGTCGGTGCGCCATGGGAGATCTCTCGCCTCATGATCCCCGTCTCCCCTGGCTCGAACCGCACCCGCATCTCCGATCTCTACACCAAGGCCGGCGGCAACGGCGATTACACAGCCATCTTTGCCCTGTCTCCTGACCACGGCATCGGCTTCTCCATCCTGGTGGCAGGCTCAACAGCCACTCCGGCCCGCTGGCCCATCCGAGACGCGGTCGGCACAACCTTCATCCCCGCCTTCGAAGCAGCCGCTTTCGAAAACGCTTTGCAGAACGTTGCGGGCACCTTCGTTGGTGAGCAGCCAGGGACTAACCTCACGCTGACCGTGGACGACGACAAGCCCGGCGTGGGACTGGAGTCATACTATCTCGACGGCGTCGAGAGCTCTGGCCTGCTGGGCCGCGGAACCGTTGACACCGAGTACGTGATTCGGATATACCCCACCGGCGTCAACTCCTTCTCGAGATCCTTGGCTTCGCAGTACAAGACGAACGGAACGTTCTGGGTGGCGAACCGCCTCATCCCTGAACTGGTTCCGCTGGCACCTCGCCCGGCGGCCGATGGTGGAGAGGGAGGCCTTTTCGAGAACGCCCATGCCTGGATGAGCATCGACTCCTTTGGACCAATCGATGAAGTTGTATTCGAGCTTGTCGAGGGAAGAGTAGAGACTGTGAGGATGAGTACCAACGGAACGATCTTCAGGCGTGCCGAGTAGTCACCTCCGTGGCCGCATTTGTCTTGTTTATGTAGAGTATCAGCGTCCGATGTAAAACAGATTTAATAATTCAATGGTTAATTTATGCTCATTCCAGCATGACTATCTCAAACACCAAGTCCCCTCTCTACAACAGCATGGGTTCGCTTCAAAAACTCTACGGCCCCCTGCTCATCGTGCCACGCATCATTGTACGCCGCGCTCAACGCCAGCGTGCCCCTAAACGTACCCAGGAACAGCCCCAGAAAGCTCCTCAGCTCCTCTCCCGTGATCCAGGGATTGTGTACCTCGAATGCACCCGCCCTTTCAGCCAAAACGCGATCGATCTTGCCCATGCTGGATATGCTCGCCTGCGGCGCTAGGTCGGGGGGCGGAACAGGCAGCGGCTGCGACGAGTCCCCCTCCTTAGGCAGCTTCGGGATACCTTTGGCCCAGAGGTCGGGAGCGACGGCGGCGTGCTCCGTGTCGTCGCGCACTGTGTTGTAGAAATCGCGCATCTCCTTGAGGATCCTGAGGAACTCTTCCTTTTCAGCTGCCTCGTTTGCTACGGTACCTTTTTGGGGGACGACCATGTCGACAATCAGCTTCTCCCCGGAGACGGAGTGGTATAGAGCAGCCGGGTGCTCATGGCCGTTGTACGGTGGACGGCAGTTGGCTCTTTCGTTTCGCAAGAGGTACAGGAGGTATTGGACCGGTCGGTCTTCGTCGGTCTGTGTCTGCAACTTCCTGATAGCCAGCGCAATAGCGGCGTGGTAGATGTGAGTCACGGTTGCTCCAAGCTGTTTGGCAGCTGAAAGGACACGAGAGGTCTGCTCGGGGGATAGCTCAAGCTCAACCCGTTGGTGTTTCCCTGGAACCTCGGCGCCACGCTTGAAAGGCACGCCAACAATCTCAACCTTTTCCCTCTTCCCATCCGCTTCTGCGGCAGCGGCGAGACGAGCAAGTCTCTTCTTCATGGCCTCGGTATGGACTTCGGGGACCTCGGCTGCAATTCTGTACGAAGGGCTCAGCCGCTGCTCGATCTTGGCCTTGTCTACCTCTTCGACTCTGAAGGCGTCACCGAGTCGCAAGGCCTCGGCAGCATGGGCGACGAGGTTGTTGAACAGCATAAGGGTGCCAATTCCATCGAGGATGTCATGGTGAGAGCGCAGGACCAGATCGCGACGGATGGTCGTGTCATCAGAAGCAGGCGGAGTAATGACGAAGAGGGTGGGAAGCTTGGGCACAGGAGGATCCGAGTTGGCGAATTCAACGCCAGTCTGACCGTTCGAGACAGGGACAAGCGTCTTCTCGAGCCAGCCGTCCTCGTCGCTGCGGTAGAACTTGGTGAACTTGCCCGTGCTCGGGTCGAACTCCGAGTATGAGGCGATGGTAGGATGATGACGTCGCAGGGCGAGCCAACCAAGTTGCAGAGCCTTGTCCACGTCTTGATTGGTGATAGTCTGCCCAGAAGAGTTTGCTTCAACTCGAAGAGACAGATGACCAGTGATGGCGAAGAAGACGCGGCCACTGCCGGAGTACAGCCTGGCTATGGTGGAGTAGAACTGCTCTATCTCATCTTCGTCTTTGGACCACACGCCTGGCTCAGTCTCGCGCCACCGGAGCTTCTCGTAGGTTGTCATAATGCTACAGTAGAGCCAAAAATATTAGATCAAGGTAGGACAAGTGGAGTGTTGGGTGCCAGGATTTAAACTCGGCTCTTCGGGAAGATAAACACCAGAGCCAAGATCAAGGTTGGAGTGTAACAGGAGAACATGAAGGTGGGAAAAAACGCTCGTGATAATCATAGCCAAGACAAGCTCTTTTTGAGTTAGACGAACTCCAAGTCCCCGTGATGCTGTATGCCGCTTCGCGGGGGCTCAGATTCCACCGGCCAAGCGGGCCGGCGTAGAGATCGCGGGAACTCCATCCTTGCAACCATGACGCGCATTAACCACGAATTCACCGGAGAAATCACGAAGTTTTGCCATTCCGGACCGGGCCTTTCTCACCGTTTCTGTTCTTTGGTTGGCTATGGCCGTCAATCGTTGCCTGGCTCTCCCACAAGTGGAAGATCAGCTGGGCCCTCTTTGGTTCTTCATCCTCGCCCACGGGTTGGGACTATTGCCACTTCAGGAAATACACAGCTCGTGGGCTGGTACGAACTGGACGGATCCGACACATCAATTCGCTCGGGCTCTGTTCATCGGGAACCTCAGCCGACGGAGGCTCAACTCATGGGTCATCCATTTTAGGGACCTTGGATGAATTAATCCCGTCGGCCTGCCTGTCAATTCTGCTTCCAGCAACACCACAGCCCCCTCAAAGACTCAACCCTCTTGTACATACTCTGCGCCATGTCGACGACAATGACCCAGATTGCGCCCGCGCAGGCCATCGAGCTTGTTGCGAACCCTGCGCAGCCGGACCCCAAAGCGCCCGAGCAGCCTGGCAACCCTCCTGAACCACCTTCCGACGCGCAAGAACCGACCGGCCGCCTGGATAGGGCGACTATCCTCAAGCTCTCGAGCGCCGGGTTCGCCTTCTTCGTGGCGGGCGTCAACGACGGCAGCATCGGTGCGTTGATCCCGTATGTGATCCGCCAGTACGACATCAACACGGCCATCGTCTCCAGCATGTAAGTCATTTGCTGATGCTTCTGCGACACGTACTCTTCTGACCGTTGAAGCTATGGCGGAAACTTCTTCGGATGGCTCTTTGCTGCTGCCTTCAATACACATCTTAGCCAGTATCTGGACCTAGGCGTCATGCTCGCCCTGGGCGCAGCCTTCCAGATCGTCGCGCATGCCCTCCGCTCCTGGAGCTCTCCCTTTGCCCTGTTCGTCGTCACTTTCTGGCTAGTCAGCATGGGCCAGGCGTTCCAGGACACGCATGCCAACACCTACGTCGCCGGCGTCAAGGGCGCGCACCGCTGGCTTGCCTTCATCCACGCCATGTACGCAGCGGGCACCTTGGTCGGCCCCTTTGTTGCAACGCCCGTCGCCTCGGCGGGAGAGATCTCGCGCTGGTATCTTTTCTACACGTTCCCCCTCGGACTCGGCATTGCTAACCTGGCTTGGTGTCTCGTTGCCTTCCGCGATACCGTGCGCCTCAAAACCAATACAACAGCGACGGTGGTTGTTGTTGTCGAAGAAGAGGCGCAGCACCCGGACCAGGAGCCAGATGGTTCAAGGAATAAGGGAGCCATCAAGTTGATCAAGAGAACGTTGCGTAACCGTAGCGTATGGTTCATCAGCATCTTCTTCTTCTTCTATCTCGGAGCCGTGCTCACGGCGAGTGGTTGGGTAACGGAATTCCTTGTACAAGTGCGTAACGGCAATCTATCTCAGATGGGTTATGTGCCTGCGGGTTTCAACGGAGGTAGCCTGCTAGGGCGGATACTGCTCGCGGAACCTACCCATCGGTTTGGCGAGAAGAGAATGGTCTTTGTTTACCTCGTTCTGGCCTTCGCTCTCCAACTGGTCTTCTGGCTGTAGGTTCTTTGCGCGAAGTATCGGGCTGTGAAACTCTAACAGCATGCAGCGTACCCAACATCATCGCTGCATCCATCGCGATAAGCTTCATCGGTTTTTTCACCGGACCACTCTTCCCTACCGTAAGTCCACCTCAATCCCGACAGAATTGCGCAAAGCATTATTGTACTAACGCACAAAAGGGAATCTCAGTTGCCTCAAAACTATTTTCCCAGGATATCCAGTCAACAGCCTTAGCGTTTGTGTTTGTATGTGCACAGATGGGTGGCTCTGCAGTTCCCATTGTGACTGGTGTCATTGCTGCCAATGCTGGGGTCGCCGTCCTGCAGCCTATCCTGGTCGGCGCGTTGGTCGTCACTGGAATCAGCTGGTTCTTTGTTCCAAACCCCAAGAAAACGAACCCTACCCTTCATCAGGAGTAGCATGTCGGAATGGTTTGTGGAAAAGGGAAGAAATTGGTTTGGCTTTGTCCTGAAAGATGATTCTCTTCTCCAAAGGACGACAATTTGGAGTACTTTGAGCAATAGCCTCGAACCTAGTCTTTTGGCACATCGGCTTTCTAGTCGTTTATTTCGCGGCAAGTCGTGCAACCTTGGTGACAGATCGATGACTGAAGCTTCCTATGAAGATAATTTCGCCTAATTAACGATATTCCACACAATAAATGCCTTTGATGGCACAGCCTACAGTCTACTCGCGACACAAGCAGCCTTCGCCGCCGCCCTACCTGCACGTCGTCCAAACACAGTCCCCGAAGTCAACCCACTCCCACCAGGATAATTATCATAGAACAAACCGCCCATCATCTCCCCAACACAGTACAGCCCCGGCAATGGCTTTCCTGTCGTTGAGCTCAGCAGCTGCGCCGCATACGCATCGACTTGCAGTCCACCAAAGGTGAAAGTGACGCCGCAGGTGACCTTGACAGCCAAGAAGGGGCCTTTGTCTAGTGGCAATGCCCAGTTCGACTTTGCGAGTGCCAGCTTCATCAAGGATGACTGCGTGGACAGGCCGTCTTTGATGGCGGGGTCCCATTTAGCATTGGGGTGCTCTTTTCTGTGCGCGTAGACGGCTTTATTGTATGTTTGAATGGTATCCAGAAACTGGTCTTTGTTGTGAAGACCACGCACGACGCACTTGTCGGCCAGCTCGTCCAAGCTGTCCGCCGAAATTCTCTCGACGCGTTCCTCACGATACTCCTCTTCACGTAGCCACGACGTCGTCCTGGCATCCCACACCTGGAAGGCAACATGGTCGGGCTGGCCAAGGATCGCACGACCAAATTTGGCGTATGTGTAATTGCGCATCTCGACCCCCTCGTCGACGAAGCGGTCGCCGTTGGTGTTGAGCATCAAGCCTAGCGGGTATCCGGACTTGGTGTACTCGTTGGAGGCTTCGCGGTCGCCGATGTCCGGGTTGGCATTGGCATCCCAGCACGTTGCATGACAGCCGGACCAGTTGCCCACTGGCTTCGCATCTAGGTCGCGGATGGCGAGCTCTAGGCAGTCACCCGTATTGTAGGGTGTGCCGCGTACCATGGCCATGTCCCAGCCCGGCCCGAGGAATTGACTGCGCATCTTGGGATTGGCTTCGAAACCTCCAGCGGCGAAGACGAGGGCTTTTGTAATGATCGCCTTCGCTGATCCGTCGACTATAACCGTGGCCTGCAGAAGATCCGTCGACGGCTGTCGTTCCACATGATGAAGAGCAGTCGACCAGGAAAACTGCACACCTTGGCGCTTCGCAGCGGCCAATTCATCATTGATAAGCCCCTTGCCACCATCCTCTGTCCTCAAACAAAGGCCGCCCCAGAATTTAATCTTGCCGCCTACCTCATACGCCTGTCTGTTGAAGGATAGCTGGAAGCGCAAACCCTTGCTAGCCAGCCATTTGATGGCACCGTTGGAGTCGCCAATTAAGGCCTCTGACAGTCGGGGGTCTGAACGTCCTGCGCAAACCTTGCGCATGTCTGCAGAGAAATCGGCACCGGTGTAAGGTGCAAGTTCAATCTTTGCGGCCTGACTTTCGGACACGTTGTTGACGATGGGTAGAATGTCTGGCAGGCCATCGTGTGCGATGCGGTAGGCGCCTGCGGTAAAGTAGGAATTCCCACCAACCCAGTTCTCGGGACATTTATCAATGAGTAAGACATTTCTAGCTCCAGAGTCAGTGGCCGAGAGAGCTGTTGAGAAGCCGGCGTTGCCGCTGCCAACGATCAGCACGTCCCACTCTCGCGAGGTGATCATGCTTGCAGAATGCTCCATTAGTGAATGTCATGAGAGCCGGTAAAGCAGGTATAAAGAGTTGCCAAGATGGCGAAAGTGTCTTTGGGATTGGATTTAGTCGTGAAAATCCAAGCATAGGTGATGAAATGTTCTTTGAACTTTGACAATCTCGACCGGAGAATAACTGTCCGATTGCATGATCTACTAAGAAAGCATCGAGCAAGTAGCCACACCACAAGGCAGACACTAACCACATCATTCTTGAATCCCGTTGGCCCGGAGAGTCAGTTTCCGGCATCATGGCCCACTTAGAATGATCCCTCGAGTGGCTGGTGCTATGTGGCGAACCCTTCCAGAAAGCGTTGACAGTATTCCGTGATCGTTTGGCTGATGCAAATATCGCCAGGCCAGGGTTGTCAAGGTACCTCGTCCATGAACCCAAAGAGCGGGTCGTATGATAGATCGGGACAGTGGACAGACGAGGTATCATTGCCAGTCAACTGGAAGTCTGAGGCTGGAAACATGCTGATGATGGCATCCAAGTCCAAACTTGGGGTGGTCAGGCCGGCAATCTGCGATTGATTTACTGCATAATATGTAAGCCGGGGCAGAGATGCTTGATGTCTAATACTTACCGCCTTTATCGGTTTCGATTGCATTGTCCTTCATCATCCTTCGAATGATACTAGCAGGCTTTGCAATGCCTGGATTAGCGGTGCAGAGCTCGTCGAGACAACACAGGCTCTCGTGCAAGAAAGAGGCGTCTTCTCTCTGTGACGCCACATTTCGGACGTGGATTGTACAGGCGACATAAATTGTATAACCGAGAATGTATGGCGCCGAGGACAACGTGAAGGCATCTCTGAAGCACCTAGCGATATGGCTTATGCATTGAGATGCTTCAGAGCACCGCTCCCATGACCGGGAAGGAAAGCCCGCGGCGCGCATGTGACCATCGGAGATGAAAGGTCTATGCAGTAATATCAACAATGTGTAATACAGACTATGCAAAATCATCACATTTGGTGGCTGCCTGTCCGCTTGTCTCGATGCCCATGGCGAAAACTCGAGCTCGGCTGGCAAATTGTCCTTCCATTGCTGAAGGGCTGCCTCGACAGACTGAAGACTGCTCTGGGCGTTTGAGACCGTGGCGCCGATGACATGAAAGGTGTTGATAATCATGGTCATTATTTTCGACAGCAAGCACAGTTGCTGAAACGTCGAAACAGAACGGATGGGCATAGGGGAAATAATGGCGGCGCCCATGGAAGCCGGTGGCATGAAAAGCTCCATCTCCTCGTAAGTATCGAAAAGCTCATATGACACACGTGAGTCGCGTACGTTGATGGCTACTGGGCGACCGAGATATAGGCTCTGGAGTTTGTCGCATATAAAAGCACCCCAAAAGACACGACGCCTGATTTCAATTTCCTCGGGTGCATCCGTCGTCTCTGTAGGATCCAGATGTAAGCCTAAATCGTAAACCATGCGTAACCCATAGCCACTGTAAAGCCACCCTTTGGAAGTCTCGCCTCTTGCATTGTAAGTAGAGCCCAATAGCAAAAGGCCGGCCACAGTGGAAATGGTAGACTTCATCAATAGACCCTCTTGTACCAGCAGTTTGTCACAACGCGCAAAGAATCGGCACCCGGCAGAAGTAGGATCGGCGGGGTCATCGCGAACCTCCAGCAGGCCTGAGAACTTACTGCTGCAGGCGAATATGGCGTTGACGAGGAACGGGGAAGCGTGAGGTCCTACTTCACGGAGGTCGCGCATGATGGCGGGTCGGTAGGTCAGGAGGAAGGTGTGATGCTGACGGCTCCAGTGGCAATTAAGCAGGTGGAGGGCGATATTGGTAGGGACACCTTCGATTAGGTTAGTCTCGCTGAGTTTGTGTTCGAGCTGTCTCTGGAGGGCGGCGTTGGCAAACAGAGCGTCACATTGCCTGTCGTGGGGGCCTGATTGTTCCCAAGACTTCGTTGAGCCAGAGGAACATTTGGCAGGAACATGTAAAGCGGACGACGGGCCGAAGTTGCGAAGGACCCCCGTTCCAGCTCCAACTCGCGAGATAAAGTGAGAGATACTGAGCTCGTCTTCTGTGGACGCTGGTTCTACAGGACTGTGGTCTTGATCTCTCTCGGGAGGCTGATGCTGGTGCCTGGACGGGAGGTCAAGGGGCACAGTGACGACACCATGAGCGTCCACGGCCGCGTTCAGCAGGCGCTCCCGCTCTTCGGGCTCGGCAAGATAAAGATTTGCAACGAAATTCTCTATTGTCGACCGCCTGGACTCGAGTCCATGAATTCGAGAAAACGTCGGTCTTGGTTATCGGTCAGCCAGCAGACAATAAGCAAAAACGCTCGGAAGAGTATACCGCTGGCGAGGGTTCTGGAACTTGTACTCGCACTGCTTGTTCAAGTTGGCACAGGCTGTACATTGCGGCTGCCGTCCATCACATCGCGTCTTCCTGGTCCGGCACAGCAAGCACGCTCTGGCGATTATTCTAGGTCGTTTATTGGGCGGCAACGATGTTGATGACATGCTCAAGCCAATGAAGCACCCAGCGGCTTACCGCTAACAGAGAAACACGCTTTTTATGATGACAGTAATCAAAGATGGATCGAGATGAAAGGCTTTAGCTGTGGGTGAATTGAGGTGGTGAAAGGATGAAGTCAAAATGGTCGATTTGGCCAGCCCAAAAGTGCTGGCTGGTACGTGGGGCCAGGATGTACACTATAAACGCGACTTTACCTACCCTGCGCCTCAAGGTAGATTTTGTCACATCGTAAGCCATGTCGTGGTAACTATATCCAAATACCTCAGGAAGCCGCCCGCTTCCAAGTCTCTCCTCATTAATTTTCAGCACAAGTTCAAGAGAGGACAGGCTAGATAAAGGTCTTTCTGCCTGACCATGAATGATAGCATATGATCGTAGGTACAAAGCACACATAACGTATGGCAGATATGACTGTAGGTGGGCGTCCGCTTACATTAGCTGAACCACGACTTTGAAAGTACTAGTATACCGATCAATATCTGGTTACCAACAGCAGGTCACTTGAGTACTGCTGTTATCAAATAAAACTCACTACACTCTGCTTGATTTATGATCTATTTGTTTCCGCTATGAGAAGAGAACTTGAGCAAAATTTTGTCTACTACACCAGCTTTCGCACAATGCGTGACATACGAAGCATGTGAGCCTTCAAACAGAAGCCAACAAAGATTAAAAGACCATTTGATCAAAGATGCTCTTCAAGTTCTTTGTGGTCTAGATTTTGCGACGAAATCTTCAATTCGTTTGCTGGAGGTAAACACCAAACAAAGATGGCGGTCATTTGGGCTTGTTTGCTCGCCAGGAAGCCTGTCGTGAATGTTTGTCTGCGAGCTCAGGATGCGATTCATGAGCCACACTTCAGACTGAACATCTCGTTCGAGTCTGTATCTTTTCATACATATCCGCTCCTATGCACTTTATTATCTCTGCACAAGGAGTGGTGAGTGCTTGCTAGATTGCAAACAAAGACTGTAGCACAGTAGCGAAATCCTCCCGCATGCGACTCGCGACTCAACTATTAAAGATTACTTGGCCGCTTTATCCCATTAGTAGACGAGAGCGCCGCATGTCCGGCTTGTTTCCAACTTGGATACGCGCTTATATTTTCTATTCTTTTAGCGACTTGCATTGAAGGGCGACCTGCACTTGAAGAGCAAGATACTTGCACTGTCTGGAACACCCACGAGTCCCTTTCCCCTACTACACCTACCCCGTCTGTAACACCGTTGCGGAACAATCACCGTAAGATGGGCTCTTCAGAGGTGATATCTTCAGCGATGGACGTGGACGTGAAGGCGGAAGAGACCCCTGTTGATCCAGAACGAGTCGAATGGATCCAACAAGTGCATCCATTTCTGGATGCAACAAATGCGCAATTCTGGGAAAACATTCAGATGAGAAGTGTCCCTGCAAAGCTGTTCACGTACTATATTGAAGATGAGATGTACTACGACAGAGTGTTGAAACATCAAGACGCGTCGAAGCCAGCTGCCATTCGCCAAAGAACCCGCGCTGCTGCGGCCGCGAAGATACGCAAGGTCTGGGAGAAGGCTGGCATCTGGAAGGAAGAATGGCACGCCAAGAATCCCACCGGGCACTGGAAGCACGAAGGGCCTCTACATGTTGTTAACCCTGTGACAGAGGTGAGGAACGCCAGCTCACGTGGAGAAGCGTACGCCCTCGGCGACGAGTGGAAGAAGAAGTTGGAAGAGATGAACGAGGCGCTGGAGCGCGAGCACAATGCATCCCGCCCATATCAACAGTTCGTCGCCCTTGTCGACGCATGGAGCGCTCGCCTCGTAGATATGGACAGGGCTCGAAACATCGACCCTGATTGTCATCCAGACTACTATGTCAGACTCAAGTCAATGGCCTATCGGTTTGTCCGCGAGGGCTGGGAGGCTTACGGGATTTGGTGGGCAAAGTGGGAGAAGATGCCTGGATACAGCTGGATGCACGAGCACGACCTGTCCGAGGTCACCGACCGCGCTGGGTCCGTGTTACAAAGCATCGAGGGTCCTGAGTTGGAGATGAGGGACTCCACCGGCAGTGACCGGGCCAGCGAGAGGGGAAGCGATACCTGGATGCGCGACGCCCCCAGCTCAGAGCGTAGACTTTCACCTGGCCAGCATTCTCTCCCGTCCAATAGGGCCGAGTCCGTTGACATGGACAGAGAGTATACGCCGCCAGAGGATTCGCAGCCAGAAGCCAGTCCAGCCTCGCAATCGATACCAGAGACTGGGCCAGGTGGGAGAGGCAACGTCACACGATACCACCTGAGGCCAGGAGGATCGCCGCTAATATACTTTACGCCGCCGAGGCTTCGTAAAAACACGGCTCCCAAGAACTCTTCGCCCCTTCGAAAGGGAAAGGTCAAGGTTGAGACTACTGGTAGCCAGAACGACGTTCTTGTTCAACCTCCGGTTGCTCCCCTGTCCGCGATCCTTGAGGTATTTACACCTGTCATTAATGCTGGGCCTACACCAGCAGGCGAAGAAATACCCACAACAAATGGTCAGGAAGCCCCCATAGCCATTATTCCAGAAACACCTACACCGGCTTTTCAAGGAGCGCCTGTTCAGGGAACGCCTGCGGCTGCTTCCACTCAAAGAACACCCATGTTTATCTTCACCCAGGGTGTTCGACCCGTTCTTCTAGAGGACATGACCCAAGAACAGATCGAACAGAACAATATCCTTGCTGCTGGCCAACCGAGTGAAGCCTTGACGTCTGCAGCTCGTCTTGCACTTGACTACCCTGGCGACCCTCTAGCTGCTCCTCGTCAAGTATCTCCTACATCCACTACCAGCGAAGTCTTGTTTGCGCCAACAGCTAGCCCACTGCCCCGGGTGGTTACTCCCCACCGAGCCTCATCTGTACCTGTTGCAGACGAACGCCAGTCCCAACAGATAGCAACAGCAATGGAAACCCGTTACATCGGCCCGATGACCAGGAAGCGAGCGCGACGAGCCGAATCAGCCGACAGAGTCGTAGAGAAGCAGCCGAGGGGAAACGTAATAGATCGGCGCAACAATGGTAAAGCAAAGGCAATGAACAAAACCGACGGCAAGAGGCAGAAGATCTCTGACGACAGCGCAATCGCGATGCACAACGATCTCAAACTTCAAGCTCGCGAAGAGAGCAGGGCAAGGGTCGAGCAGAGGCTGAATAGGATGAAGCCCACAGCGCGGGAGAAGCATGTCCAGGACTACAGAGCTCGAACACAGCGCAGACTGCGCAGAGAGGAGCAACAACGAGCAATAGAGGCTCTCAGGACGACAGTGACAAAGACGAGAACAGGGGCCGCCGCAGCCGAGCCCAAGAAACCTGAGGAGGAGAAGGAGGAATAAGGGGTTGGACACTTTATGTATCAGAATAGAGGCATGATGAGTGTGACGAAATCGAGTGGTCATGGGTCATTGTTTTTCTCAGGCCTCTTGTGGTTTGAGGATACCAGGAGTTGCGGAATTCATCTTGGCACGGACGCTTGGTATCTGTCCCAACTGTCGCACCATAGCAGCGTGTTTTGCATTATTTTCATAATTCCGATTACAACACAATTGATATCTAAATAAGAGGTCTTCATCGGCCTGATGTACATTCCTCCAGATGCATGACCATTTCTCTCAGCGTAGACCATCCCATTCTGATGCTGAATCCGGCATTAGGTCCTCGCGGGAACTGTAACAATTTTGGAATTAAGCGAGTCTGCAGCTGAGGCCGATCGTGGCCAGATCCAGCTGCTCATTGCTGGCCACGCATCTGCCAGCCTCCCTCCTTGTGCTATTGCACTGCGGCATGGTTTCGCGCCCTGCACTTTGCCCCAATGGGCCGCTATTATGGATCCGGCTCTGCCAAGAACCGGGGAGTATGGCGACACGACAGCCGGAATGGCGACTTTCCCCGCAGGGGGGTTGACGGGGTCTGTATAAATTCATGGTGTCCTGCCGTAATGATGCAGGACTATTTGACCACCACCAATCCACACCGAGACGGCACCGAGAACATCTAAACTCGAACTACTAACAGGAAGTACCAAGAAACAGAATCGATATGGGTGCCGCCGCCGAGTTTGAAGCTGCCAATGAGCAGTATGTGCAGGTCTTTAACCAGGGCGAGCTGCCCATGCCTCCCAGTCGGTGAGTCGCCATAGCCGAGGTGGCCCGACATGTTATACTAACCCACCATTCAGCAAAGTCGCCATTGTTGCCTGCATGGACGCCCGCGTCGACCCAGCCAAGGAACTGGGCCTTTCCAAAGGCGACGCCCATGTCATCCGCAACGCCGGCGGCCGCGCCATTGCGTCCATCCGCGACCTGATCATCTCCCAGCAACTGCTCGGAACCCGAGAGATTGTCGTCATCCACCACGTAAGGCGACCCGGAGGCAATATTCTGCTGTAAGACTGACTGTTTGTGTGTAGACCGACTGTGGCATGCTCACGTTCAAAGACGATGAGCTGAAGGCCAAGGTCAAGAGCGAGCTGGGCCAGAACGCGGATAACATTGCCTTCCTGTCATTTTCCGATGTGGAACAAAGTGTTGTTGAAGACGTGGATGCGCTCAAAAAGAGCGGCCTCATCCTCGACGTTCCCATCACGGGCTATGTCTACAATGTCAAAACCGGCAAGATCTCAAAAGTGGCTTCCTAGAACGTTAGTCTGTACAAACCGCCCATTTCACTTCGGGCAGTAATGCGAACCGTTGGTTTTGTAACATGGGACAGCGATGCACTATCTAGGGCGAAAGTATGTATTGATATCATATCATGGTATTCCGCTGAACATCTTTCGTTGCCGGCATGGCTACTACATATATACGTCTACTGCATCAGTAGTTCATTCCTTTCTACCATTGCTCCGTGATTACCCTCGCACAACCCACAACCCACGTAATTGCGCCTTTCAGTTCGATCGTCGATAAATAAATACTGAACCAGTGCCACCGTCTCTTGTAGCGTCTGCAACAAGATGGGGCAAGCTCCGAGCGCTCCCAAGGAAAGGCCGCCTCTGCCTCCGCAAAACGACAGAAAAGGTGTCCAAGGTGAAGCAAAGACTTCACGTGTGGCCAAAGGAAAACGCAAGAAAGGGATGAACGATGTAGCCAACGAGCAAAGCCGAGATAGGCGTAAGAAACGACGTCGAAAAGCGTCGAAGAAACGAAACCCAGTCGCTACGCTTGAAGCAATGCCACCAGGCATCCGACTCGAGATCATGGCGCTGCTCCATCTTGATGACCTGCAGCAACTTGTTCAGGCTTCGCCGAACTATCTGCAGCTGTACCAGCAACATCGACCGTACATCCTTCGACACTCTTTCGTATCAAGCCTCGAGCACGTTCTTCTCGAAGCAGTAACTGTGTTGTTTACAAAGCGGCTTGTACCTTTTTCTACAGCATCCGACACCCATACGTTCAAGACCATTGTCAATCAGTTCCATTCCATGCGTGGAAGGGAGCCTTATGCTAAAAGCCAACTCATCGAGAACATGGAGGCGCATGAGATCGAAGCCATGGCCAAGTTCTACTACTCAGTTATCCAGCCTCTCACGGAATTTCTCCCTCGACAAGCGCTACCGAGACTCGTAGCTAGAGATTTTGACCGGGAGAACTTTCCAGCTTCGCTTTGCCAGACCAGGGCGATGTTCTCATGGCCAGAAAATGAGCCCCCGCCAACCGTGACCGAGAAGTTTCGATTTATGCGTGCCTTGTACCGCTACCAAATTCTCTGTAATGTATATGGCATTGGAGCAGCACGCATGGGGATTTACGGGCCAGCATATCTGTGCCACTTGATGGACTGGTCTAAACCGGGAGGGTTGCTACCACTCTACCTTGACCATTTTAATTCCTGGGAAATCGAGGAGATGAATTGCGTTCATGTCTTGGCCACGGAAAAGGTGAATCAGATTTTCTATCAGTTGAAGTTGATCTACGATCGGCAGCAACCCCTGATCCTTGATCATCCAAATGGTCAGTGGCAACTTTGGCAACAGATGCAAAGCATCAGGCGTCGCTGGGAAATAAATGGTTCGGTTCGATTGAGTAAGCACAACTTCTCCTGGCCTTCATCGACGAAGGTGTTATCCTACTTTGCCAGTTGCTAATAACAATTTATAGTGGCTCAAATACTTTTGTTGGGCGACCTGGTCACTATTGGACTACCGCAACTTATTCGCATCATGTCCAAGGAGAAGGACTATGAGAGCCTCATGAGCTTCATATATGAGAGGGTCGACGAGTATCACCAAGGCTGTCAAGCTGATCGCAGGAAAAATATTAACGAGCAGTCACAAGAGATGAGCGTACCCTTCCTTAACACGCACCCAACCACTCCGTGCCACGCGGAGACGCCAAAGGCTTTCCTTGGTGATCATGAACCCGACGAACAAGGAAACATGGAGCCGCCACTAGCTTGGATATTGATGTGTAACAACTTTTCTGGTAGCTTGGACCGAAGTCGTCTTGACGATAGAATGCGCGGTTGGGGATATGTCATGTGGGATGCCTATCGTTTGAAGCGCCATGGAGGCGACAGCATTGTTGTACAGCAGTTCCACGAATTTGGATGTGGAGAAGATGACCGCCGCAAAAGATTCTAGTTTGCAGGATGACGCTGCTCGGAAATGCGGGAAGGCCTACGATGGATGGTTGATTACTACAGGTGTCACGCACTACGGCGAGTTTGCAGGAAGTATTAACAGCGCATGACCATTATTCACGTTGAAGATGACACATGACTTTATGTAGGCCGAGGACGGGTTCTGCATATAATTGTGTGACTTCATAGAGAATACCGTGGATACGCCTTTGCCACGATTCAATGCTTCCATTTGCATTGCTGTCATCTGCTTGTCTTCATTGCTTCTTTCCCGTGACCAATTCCTGCCAGAAGTCACCTCGAGTATGGAACGTCAAGCCCGGGCCTTCTTGCGTCGAGGAAAAAATGTCATAAAGCTGAAACTCTTTCTCGCGATGTCTGCCGTACGGGGCCCCCGCCTTCCCTCCACCCACTTCTCCAGCCTCGCCTGCTGTCTTCTCAAAGTCGAAATACCACAGCATCTTAGCTACAATTAGACTCGCCTCAAAGTACGCAAAAGGCTTGCCTGAACAGCCTCTGGCGCCAACCGAGAATGGGAGAAATGCCTCATTCATGCGACGTCGGGTATCGGCGTCGGCGTCCAGCCACCGCTCTGGCTTGTAGGTATACGGGTCGGGGAAGTAATCTTCGTCGTGGTGCATGGCATAGATATTGACACCGACGTGCGTCTTTGGTGGGATGACGTGACCGTCCACGATGAATGGCTGGCTGTGGTCTTCTTCGTTCGATAGCTGCCTCCAAAGAGTGCCGCTGACTGGCGGCGACACTCGGAGAGCTTCGTCGATGCATGCCCGCAAGTATCGGCAGCTGGCTATCTTGGGACCGTAGCAAATTTCATCGCCGGCTGAGAAGACTTCACGAATCTCCGTAGCTAATTTCTCATAAGCGTGAGGATACCGTGATAGGTAAAACAGCACACCACATATGGCTGTAGCTGTCGTCTCGCCACCTTGTGCGCATTAGCAACGCCCATCATAAGGAAAAAGACAAACCGCGAGTAGGTACCTGCTGAGAATAGAAAGAGGGCCTCAGCCCACAAGTCTTTGATCTTGAAATTCTTGTCGTTCTTCAACTTATCAGCAGCCAGAGAGAAGAGATCCGCATGGCCGTCCATGTCACTCGACAAGCGAGTCGACACGATCAAGTCCGTGAGCTTATAGAACTTCCGCAGCTGAGCATGGGTAAGCAAATTTGTAATGAAAGAGAAAATTGAATTGCTCAAGAAGGGAAATTGCATTTTGACATTGTTGATTCCGTTTCCAACCGTAATGGACTCTGGCACAAAGCGATATGTGGTGTCTGTCTGCACATTTAGAGGGTAGCCGAAGGCCAAGAGGCTGATGATGTCGGCCCCAAGTCGACATAGGGGTTCCGAGACCATGAGGCCAGCTTTGCTTTGGCTGGCATCCAGTATGTGTTTGAGGAAGATGTTAGTCTTTTCTGACAGCGTGGGCTCAAACTGGCGGATATTGCGCTCGGTAGTTGTCAAGGCCAAGATCTTACGCCTTGACTTGTGTACCTCACGATTTCGAGCATTGAATGTACAGACTTCGCCCAGGGTCGATAAGGTAACAAGATAAACGGTTGATTTTGTCACCCTCGGGTTGTTGTATATGTCTAGCATAGGGTTAGCAGCAAAGGTATAATTTGTGTAATGAAGAATACCTTGGATTGCTTTCGTCGAGCTAAACACCAGCCTGTTCGGCCCGTGCCTAATCACGGGACCTACACACACCAGCCATCAACAAGGAACTAGATAACAAAGACAATGGAGGTGTACCGTATTGCTGGAGGTCTCGCTGAGTGATCTGGGGCAGACTCAGGCGCGCAGCGTGGTAGCCTGCATATGCATCCGTAACCTTCGCCCAGAGCGGTCCCGGATATCGGCTTAGGGGATGTAGAACGAGGTTGTACGCGGCTTGAATAACAACCTGCAGGCCGTCAGCAATGATCTCCGGTTTTTCGACAGCGACATCCTACATATGTGATCAAAGCTGCAGAGACGTACGTCGCGGTAACATACGGCGAGGTAGGGAGTGCCATATCGATTAAGGCCACCAGAACGACAGCCCAACTAATGAAGATGAAAGGACAACTTGGGGGTTCTACTGAGGGACTGTGACTGCTCTGTCAAGTTCTGTGTGAGGTTGTCGAGTCAGGATGGAGGTGCACATGCACCAAATGCGGTCGTCCCTGGTCGAGTAAAATGATTGCACGTTGAAACACAGCTGACTGGCTCCCTCCTGCAGGTGGCATCCACATCTATGCTGGGAATCTTGTCCGGATGAAGGCATTTGTAATCGAAGGCTGCATCAGACTAAGATATTACTGTCATATTTCAGGGAAGGGCTTATTTCCCCGCACACCAACAGGGCTTATGGCAATGCTGATCCAAGTATTCCGTAGATGGTAAGATCATCGCCCTTCGTACAACAAGACGCATAGCTCTTGCGCAATCGGACGAAAGCACAACAAGGCGGTCTAGGTGTGCTTGCTGTACTACCAACCAGTCGCATTCATACAGGATGGCACCCATAAATAGCTGGTGGGCTCTGGACCAGCTGCAGTGTGCTTATGAAGCACTAGTAAATTTGCCTGCCGCAGCATTTCGTATAGCACACACACATGGCAAACTGGTTGCTTGTATTACTTTACATACACCCTGGTGGCTAGGCTGTCTGATTTTTTGACAGCTACGCAATATCGATGATGGGAGGGCTTTGCCATAAGAGCTTCTGCCGAGCCGAGAGGAACGACGTTGACTCTATAAGGGAGGATTTTCGCTCTTGCACAGTGCTTATTAGCTACTGAAGACACGGTATTTCAAAACTCTGCAGTGCTGCGCAAAGGAAAATGTGATATTGGATATTCCAGTTACACATCAGTCTCTTTGTTTCATGGGATTGCAGATCTGTCGGGTATGTGCTTGAAAACGAGGTGTGTTCCACTCACCCATATGAGAAGATCGGGTCTAACGCAAATTTGTACGGCGCGAAGCCTATAGCAACGTCGGACACACCATCAAGCTGCAACATCCAATCATGGTTCGGACAATGTATCAAGCTGAGAGGCTCTGGGAGGACCGTCATGCAACACATCGTATCTCTGATTGGGTGATAAGGCTCGAAAGCTCACCGCTTATGCAGAACTGCAGCAGGGATAAAAGTGAGGCGACGAACGAATGATGCCTAGCTGTGGTATAAGAGTCATCAACGAGGAGATTGCAACGCTGGCGGCGGGCAGAGAGATAACAAGACTACTGCAGTGGTGCAGACATGAACAGGCTAGCTGTTCTGCCTAATGCAACCCTGACGCGGCGAGTTCTCATGATCCAAGGCCTTCAGATATATACCTCCGGAGCTCCTTCTGCCTGCTCGTTGACTATTTATCCCACCTGTTCAGTCATTCTTTGAAAGCCACCCCAACTACATTCACGATGTCTCAGCTAACATGTGTTGGCTTCATCGCCAATCTCGAAGGATGGAAGAAAATTGATCTGCCCACAGATGCAGAAGCCACCTACACGCTTGCCCATATCGACAAGCGCATCAGACGGCTGGAAAGCTCAACGTCCCTCACGCCGCCCCCGCCCCTGCTAGACCCAACATGGGACTCCGTGGCTTGGCGTCTATGTCGCCTCAGGCGACGATGCCACTTGACCCCTGCGCCCAAGAACCTCGACTTCGCCGCCATCACGTCCTTGACTCCGGAGCCGGTCAAGCTGTCGCTTGAAAAAGTCCAGACCATCATTTACGGCATCCCCTACCGGAATGGACCACAGCATTTCCCAGGCCCGATTGTCGATGACGATGACAAGCAAGCATTCAATTCTCTAGTACAGAGACTCTGCCATATCGCCGGTCATCGCTCCTTGAAAGTGATGAACATACCGACCACACTCCCAGAGCTCTACACTCTCGCCGTTGAAGTCTCTATCGAGATGGAAAACTCGCCCTACCCCCTTGGGCCGCCTATGCCTGTGTCCTTCCCGGGGTCAAGGCCCGGGCGCCCTGGTTATGCTAACCGCAAGAGCTGTTGCGGCTGCTGCGATTGCTCCTGCCATAGATCGTCTGACATAGAGTCCATCACCACGCGCAGCGAAACGATTGTTGAAACGGAACCGTTCTTGAAAAGGCTGTTCAGGTTCGGATGGGTGAAGAGGTTGGCGTGTTGGTCGAGGAAGAGTGATGTTCGCGACGACTCATCGTCATCTAGTGGCTCTATACATCTTGCTTGAGCAAATGGCGTGTAACGACGGGTCAAAATGAGAAAAGTATGGAGAATCAATGTCTGTTATGTTTTTATTTAATGAAGTCCAGGCTGATTGTTCGACAATCCATGTCTCATGCAGATTCGCGGGTGCAAATCACATGTTCTTAAGGAGCATTTCAAGTGAATTATCTGTGTGTAAGTCCTGACATGAACAAGCATGCTCAGAAGATAATTACCGATCTCCCCTTGCTGTTACAACGTGCTTTCAGCCACATGTGTAGGGGGCCAGATTATTGTGATAGACGGCATTACCCTTCAACCGCGGGTGCAAATACACCCAGCCAGAGCCGGGCATACGGTCATTCCACGCTACGTGTAGAAAGTCTAGATTATATCGCCTTGCTGAACTATTATGAATCAGTACCAGTGTTCCTCTGTGAGGAAGCATATTATCCATTATCATTTAGTCGAGCGTAACAAGAGACTAGACCAACTGGACCCGAAACCAAGAACCTCACATTGAAGCGTTTCCGACCGGACCTTACCAACGACAACCTAAACTACGTCAACGAAGTGGCTTACCACAGAAATCAAGAATGATGACAAGCAAAAACGGTCTTGCAGCAACTTTTAGCTACTTTGGATACTGCTCGGCGCATCGATGGGAGTCTGTCATGTTATATGCAGCCGCTGATGCTGAGGCTTCCTTATTCTAAGTAGGTGATGTCTTTGTAGCACTATGGGTTGTTGCAGATTGGGGACATTCTCTGAAAGGTTTATGTTTGCGTATAAAAGCGTTCACAAAAACAAACGCTCCGCGCTGACGATTTGGTAAACAGCCTTCCTAGTCACTAGCCTGACCGACCCCGGATCTAAGAAGCAGATGAGTCTCACAAACAAGTGAAGACATTGGAGCTTTGAATATGATTCTTTGAGCCTATTCAACCCGTCGGCGTAAGAGTTCAGTTATTAGTTTTTGGTCATATCGTGCGCTAACTATGTCAAGCATCTCCCATCCGTCCCCAGACACCATCACCTACTTCTTCTCGTCCGGTCACAAGAATCACCACGAACTTGAATATCCATGCGGCGTCGCGCTTTTCAATACACAAACCTCATCTATATAAGCATCATCAACGATCAAAGTAGCACATACGACCATAGGTACAAGAAAATACGGGATCCCGTCCAGGTCTTTCATTTGGTTCTTTTGCCTCCCATTTCGGAAGACCAGACGATCAGGATAGGAGGCATATGACTCCACTATTGGATACAGATGCAGGTCGAGTGGAATACGCTGTATGTCTATGGATATCGCGATATGGTATGCGGATGCTCCTCGAGCGTGAATCGTGCGTGGTCTTGCCGGTCCGATCGGTGTAGGAGCAGAGGGAGGGGGGTGTTCGCCCAAGTCGACGGGTCTCACGGGTGGATGCTCATCGGTCGAGCAGCCTGGGGGGTTCAACAATCGAGGTTCGAAGGTGAAGGCGTCGTGTGTTTTCGATTCGGAGGAGGGATACGCTTCTGCCGTACTGCTACTACTGCTGCGGCGGCTTTGCGGCCTCGAAAGGGGGGGGGGAAATATATTTTTGGGCGGATGCGAATGTGTCCAGATGGGGAAAGTTGGGAAGCTTTGCTTATCAGGGTCGCCTGTGGCTATTCTTATCTTCACGTGTGGTGACACCAGACTCCAGAGGCAGAAGCCGAGCCAACCCTGACCCTGGCAGCTGACGGGGGTAGGCAGAAATCGAGAAAAGAGAATCTGCGAACGGTGAACCGTCCGGGTTCCCAGTAATCTGGCAGATGACGAAACAAGGCGTATGCTCGAATATTCGTACCCAGCGTTATAGCGCCCGTGCCGTGAACGAGGCTTTTCGAGAGCACTCTAAGGACAGACAGGCTTCTAGGACAAGGCACACGACCATTGGACATAGATGTCTACCTATCTTCTGCCCAACCGCCCTCGCTTAGGGCTTTCGGTGCCTTGCTTGCCAGCTGCAGGAAAGGTGTGGTTTGCGTGGGCCAGACCAGATCGTCAAGGCTGGATGCCGTAAGGCTCGATAAGGCGTTGCAGTTCCCAAGGATCCAAGGATCCGGCAAGCGAAATCCCTGTGCCTCGGTCTTTTATTCCATGCTCGTTTAATTTATTGAGAATTCGTTGTGTTTGACCTGGATCTGGGAGGTATCATGTGACATTGGTGAGTCTACCGAGATCTCAAAATTTATTCTATTAGGTTGTTGACTTGAAAAGTCATTGAGCATTCTACCTACAATTAAGGTGCGTGCTGGGGATGACATGGAATGAGGCGGCTGTTAGGCTACATGTCCGTGCTGGCATACCGCCTGTTGGTGATTCGCCAGTAATTCCCGCCACTGCATCACACATGCAAGGCGGACAAACAAAACACAAAATCAACAAAATCATTTTATTAACCTTGTTCATACTTGGTCACTCACAAATGCCAAACGGAACAACGAACATGAGAACCTCGCCTTGATAGGGCCATGCTGCTTATGAAAAATGGATCATGGATGCCCAGCCACGGCAAGCCACACCGCCTCTTACAGAGCACGAAATCCTGCCACGATCCAGCCTCATCTTGGCCTTTGGCTGGCCCACGGAAGCTTCCTTGCACCGTCTGCCCGCTGTCGTGATTCTAGGCTTGTCTTGTCCTACTTCTCTTTCTTGCCGCAAGAGCTTGGCCACGCCTCCAAAACCATCAACCTTTACTTGGACATGCCATCTCATGTCAAATGTGTCGAGGCACTTCTCAGGTGTGGCCTTGCAGGCGCGGTTGCGAGGTACATGCCTCAAATAAACTTCCTCCCAGCATTGGAAGGTGTTGACCTCTCAAGCACACCATACCAACGGCTGCAAGCCCAGATACATGTGTGCAAAGCAGTCCTCGTCCACTACAATGGGTAGGGCCACGGGCGATATACTTAAAAACCGTCTGGTTGCGCTGGCTGACCACCATCCCCTAACGCTCACCCTCACCTTTCTTTCCTATACAGGCTACAGGTAAGCAGGTTCGCGACATATCATCATCTCCAAGAACATCGGAACCGGTCTCCGGGACTATAGCCGCAGAGCCCCAGAGTAAGAGCCGCGCGGCCATCTTTGGAAGCCAAAGGGCGTTATCCATCGCTCCTTTTATCGGCCCCCGCATCGGCCCTCGTATCGTTCCCATAGGCAGCGATCTCGCCTCGGATTACTCGAGCAGTGCCATCATCCTTGGCCAGGTCGAGACTGAGAGCGGCAAGTCGATCCAGTACCGTACGTGCTCGTGGCGGAAGACAGCCTATCTACTATTCAGCGAGTACATCTGCCTGGCCATCATGAGCTTTCCCTAGTCCTACAGCATCCTCGGCCTCATCCCCGGCATCATTCTTACCGCCGTGGTCGCCGCTCTGGTCCTCTATACGAGCCTGGTGCTGTGGGATTTCTGCCTGCATCACCCCGAGGTGCGAGACATCTGTGACATTGGCCAGATGCTCTTCTGGGGCAAGGAGTGGGCATGGTGGGCGACGGCCGCCATGTTTGTCCTCAACAACACCTTTATCCAGGGGCTTCACGTCCTGGTCGGCGCGCAGTACATTAACACTATCACTGAGGGCATTAGCTTTAACTTTTGCCAAACTGTGGTCTTTTCCGTCAGCGTCACCATTATATGCTGGATCATCTTGCTGCCCTGAACCTTTAGTATGATGTCCACGCTGGGGTTCTTCTCTGCCTTCGCCACCTTCGTATTAGTGTTGCTAGCCACCATCTTCGCCATGATCCCGGAGAGGAACAATGTGGCTACTCTCTTCATTGGCGAGCCAAGAGTCAACGCATTTCCTAGATACGATCCGCTAAGGAGGATCAATAGTCACTTCGTCAAGGGACTCATGGCTTTTCCGAACATCAGCTATACCTTCATTGGCCAAATCACGCTACCCAGCTTCATTGCAGAAATGCGTGACCCAGGGTAGGTATCCTTGTCCTGCCATGCGTCGAACCTACTCTTAAAACTGCCACAGATATTTCCCCAAGTCACTTTTGGCCTGCACGATAGCCGAGGTTGTCGTCTTCAGTATCGTCGGCGGGGTCATGTACGCTTACACCGGTGGCCAATACATTACCTCGCCTGCATTCGGCTCGCTTCAACCCTTGTTCAAGAAGATTGCGTATACCTTCATGGTCCCGACCATCATCTTCCTGGGAAGCTTGTACTCGGTGGTCACAGGGCGCTTCATCCTGTTCAGGGCCTTTCGCAGTACAAAGCACTTGACCGACCATACCGTCAAGGGATGGATAGCTTAGGGCCTCATCTTGCTCAGCACGTGGATTTTAGCCTTTTTGATCTCGCAGCTTATTCCATTCTTCAACTCTCATGGGTTTTACTCTGCCCCCATCTTCTGCCGTGGTACTAATAGGATATAGTGCTGGTGGTCATGTGCTTGTTTTTCGACTGTTGGTTTGGTTTCATGTTCTGGGGCGTCGCGTATTTCCGCATGCGCAAGGTCGACCTTGCGGACACCAAAGTCAACAGGCGAAGGGGCCCGCTTCATGATTTCCTCTCCGTCAGCCTGAATATCTTCATCATCCTGGTTGGCGTCTTCTTCCTGACCTTTGGAACGTACGCTAGTGTTGAAAGCATAGTCGATGAGTTTAAGGCTAATAGCATCGGCGGTGTGTTTTCATGTAAATCCAACGGCATCTAAGCAATGACGCCATGCCCCCCCAAAAAAAAAACAAAAAAAAAAGGGGGGGGGGAAGAGGGAATAGAATACCATTGAATCAGCAGTTTAGTATTAATCATTGTCCAGTATTCTTCCGATAATGCAATTGGAAATGACTTTACGATTCAAGCCTCTAGAATTCAGTAGGCAGGAGTGGGTGCTGGTGCTTTTCCTTCTCATCAAGCTTGGTGCTGGAAAGCCTTGAGCTTATAGATATATACTAATTTTGAACCACAAACTAGCACATACGACCATAGGTGCAAGAAAATACGGGATCCCATCCGGGTTTTTCGTTTTGTTCTTTCCCCTCCTATTTTGGAAGACGGGACCATCAGGATAGGAGGCTTCTTACACGGGCAAGCTCCTATTCTAACCATTCCCTTTGTCACAGCAGCTCCAATACTACACAGGCCTTAAAGGTCCTTCCCTATATAATGCCAGATCCTACCCATATTAGGGTCCGATTTATAGTAGGCTGTAATGCTCTTTGCAGTAATCAAGCTTTAACTAATATAGCGTTCTATATATAGATTATCCTATTTGGTTCTAATGATGCATACTTCAAGGAGGTGCGAAACAGACAGCACGTCCCGCTAGACCAGTATATGAAGAACCTCGCCGATATTATCACCCATCTAAGTGTCCAAGCCCACAGCCTACAGCTCCTGCTCATTACGGTTCCACCCATTAAAGAGAGATGTCTAGAGCACCAGGTCAAGTCGCAGGGCTACTCGACGCTGAACCGCTCTGATGCCGTTACAAAGCAGTACGTCAATGCATCCAGGAAAGTTGCACAGGATACGGGCATCGCTTGCGAGGATCTCTGGAGAGCTACACTTTACTTACTCCGGCGGCCTATGACATCTTCTGCAATGAAATCTTGAATGTGATCCGAGAAACTTGGCCAGACGAGGTGCCTGAAAAGCTACCATATGTGATTCCAGCGTGGGATGATGTGGAGGCGTGGTGGGCAAAGCAAACTCTCGAAATAGGCAGGCAGGATTTCATTCGTCACGAGTAGACCAGCGAGCGCAATGTATTGACACGCTCGTATCTGTGTAGCAATCAGTAACAATATCCCCTTGAAGTTTCCACTTCATCATTATAGTTGTGTAAGGAGTATCTTGTGGATAGAAGACAGTTGTCTTGTAAAATCGCCGGTCATCTATAACCAGCGAATTTACTGGTGTCTGGGTGTAGCTCTATTCTGTCCGGTTCCGAGTCTGCCACATATCTCCCGAAACCTTAGGACCTGTGTGTGTCATCTCAGCGAAACCTTGAACCTGTGGCGCGCCACCGAGGCAAGTTGTGTGTGCGCGTATCGTTTATGTTGCGAGCTGTTGCCGGGTGTTGCAAAACCTTCTGGACCTTACTTGACCAACTCAATATGCCCACGAGCTGTTGGAAGAGTCATCGCAGTCCGAGGGCACGGAAGCCATCTAGTTTCAGATATCGCGGCGACAGTCCAAACTATCAGGTCCTCCTGGGAAGGAGGGATTACAAACGATCTCAATGTCACTTCCTACGTTTGCCAAGGGCCAATCGCATTCAACAATGCCGCAATCCCATTGTTGCATATCTCAAGCCACACAGCTATTAACTCACGCAGGGCAAATTCATGCCCATCTTACGCTTCGGCCTTGTTCTTCATTGCTGGCATTTGGCCCTGGTGACCTCAAGAGTGGCGGCCGCGGAAAGTATCGGACGCGGACTCCGAACCTTCTGCTGCGGCTGGTGCCCGAACAGTGCTTAGGTAAGCACGTGAGAGGCAATATAAAGCGCCAGGTTGCGCCTTGATTTTCTGCTCCTTCTCTTCTCCTTTTCCTAATCGTGTAGTATCCGTTCTTTTCTCCTTTGACCTATGATGAAAACTTAGCAGAAGCAAGTATCACGCAAAAAGGAAGTACCTTCCTGTTGCTGGATCAAGTCCAATGCGTACCCGTCCACTGAGGTCGAACCAAAAGGAGTCGCTGTTGGTCGAAATTGGCTATTTGGTCGAGATAGGAAGGATGTTCTTCAAGCAGATTACGGGCAGTTGACAAGCAAGCAAGTGCTGCAGTTGCCTTTCCAATCCTTACTGCCGTAACTGCCGCCCACTAGTTCCAAGTTTAGAGGCGCCTGCAATATCAGCTGTGGGCTGTTGCCTGTTGTTTCTCCTGGCCAAAACCAACTGCCTAGATAGCGGTCTTCTTAAAGGAAGTTATTTCTTACTGTGGAATGCCCTAGGTAGTCTGATTGCTCATATTCCTGCTTCTTTCCAATGTGCCTTGACACGTGGTACAAGCACAGACACAAAGCCTTCAAGCTTCTGGGGAAAGACCACAGCAGATTGATCCAGGAGACGTCCCTGGGCTTCAGGATCGCTCGCCCATCACCGGCCGCGACGAGAGCTCGTCCTATTGAGGCTTACGAATCAGACGTCCCCAGTATAGAAGCATGCAGGGAAGCCCGGGCTGGTACATAGTCGAAGTCATAACAATATATTCCCCATTCATGTCTTGGTATGTACGGAAGCACTGACTTCCCAAGTCATTGCCCGAATTGTGATATAGAAGGCGCGGTAGAACCATCATATGCAGGTAGTAATCACACAGACAGTTACTGCTAAAATCATAGATGGTATAATGTCTTCCATGATTTGTTCTCACGCCTTCCAATACTGTTCGAAATTTGTACTACCGATGATCGAAGAAGGTGGGAGTGGGATTTGTCGTGGTGATGGCATAATAGGAATAAACTCTCATTGATCACACGCAATTGTTGCCAAGTATAGGTGTAACCAGTAGTAGACTACGTACAAGAGAGGAGGCGGTAGCTTGCAAAACAGCCATAGCCTCACATGCCCAGGTATTCGCGCGTACTATGCCCGTGAGGATCATAGCATTGACCGAGGACGGTAGTCAAGGACGAACAAGGGATTGGTACGGGCAATAGCTGCCAACAAAGAAATAAAGTTGCTGAGTGAATCAGCCTCGCTGAGGCAATGGGTGCGGGAGTGAATGCGGTATTGGGACGCTGGGAGTGGATCAGGGCAGGTGAGCAAGCTAGATAGGGGCCAGCCCCTATTGGGGGAATTGGCACGATAGTAGGTTTTGTAATGTCGTTATCCTAAGTGTGCGACTTGGCGATAGCACACATATCGTTGCAGAGAAGCAGCGGCTCCATGCGCCCGATGACTCCTCTCCTGTTACCCATCCGCTGCCTGTCTCGTCTCTTCCAAGGACTTCGCGGGCGCTGGCCGGCCTTGGAAAGCCCGCCGCCGCACGTCATCCGTCGCAGCCGTAATGAGTGACCAAGCGCACCGCGTCGCCCACGAAGATGGCTTTTCCGAAGCGAGCGATGAGGATGGGAATGCCATCGAGGTCAGTTCCGCCCGCGAGCCCCTGCCCCGAAGACGACGACGCTGACCTGCCAGGTCACGTTTGACTCCTCCAACGCTTACCAGCACAAAAGCTCCCTCATGGCAACCAAGATGTCGGGCCAACTTCAGCACGTCTTCCAAAAAGGGAAGTCGAAGCGCCGACAGCCACGGAAATGAAAGGGACCCCGTCCGCTCTCCCCTAGTCAATCTTGTGACCGGCAGATTAGTTGTTGGGTCGGTGATGACCAGCGAACACCGGCTGTTGTATGTTTTTGCTTATTTCAGCCATTCGGCGCTGAGCTGTTTGCTTTTTGTGGAGAAGTGGACTGGTGCCAATTTCTGCGGAGTGTGCCGAAGAAGGCTAAAAGATATTGCCGTTGATGGTTACATCGAGAAAGAGGGCAGTCTGTAAAAATAAATCTTGTCTTTTCTCTTACTTGGAAGATGTTGATAAAGAAGTGGTCAGTCTACGTTCCTGGATATTATGTGTTGCATAATTCGAGAGCAGGAAGCCAGTGGAGGGCATTTTGATCAATGATCGTATCACTGGGTAGCCTCAAAGCCGTTGTTGTTTTCGTTAAATTTCATTCTATTTGTATCATGTGAACCTTGACAGATTTGTCTCGGGGAGCGTAGAAAGAATGTAGATTGAGCTCAAGGTCCACGTAGGCCTGTAAGAGAGGAGATACACTTATTATCGAGTACTGGTTATAAGCTGGGTGATCAATTGCAAAAGGCTATATCATGTGCTTTGGAATATATTTGTATAGGTGCTATCCATGTCAATACAAGCATATACCACCATTGGTACAAAGATCATCGGTACAAGAGAATATGAGTCCCGTCAAAATCCTCATCTGCTTAATTTGACTCCCCATCTCGAGAACCATATTTCTAGGATATGGGTTTCATCCCTTTTCATTGATCCCATATAGATCGAGCCAATCGTGTTATAACCTACACCTTTTGTGTATGTTTATGCCCTGTTGCCCATGTAGCATAATTGGTTAAGTGTTGTGCCGGACTCGGCACGCGAGTAGTTCGGGTTCCATTCAAGTTGACGATCTGCAAAGCTTGTGGCAATAATCCCGACACGCCATGGTTCCCGTAATCAATGTGTCTTCCAGTGCACACTCTTCAGGTGCTCCCTAGACTGCGGCACGAGCAGACGCTTGTCGTTCATCTCCAACAATGCACTCAGGTATATTCATTCAGCACAAAAACCTGTCCTTTAGCTCCCTTGCCGCCACCCCTTCGGTCCTTCGGCGTCTTACAACGGCAAATTCGTCATGGAAAACGCCCCAATATTATCAAAGCCCATTTCCACCGGAACCCCATAGTCCATCAAACCAAATGGTCCATCCCCGCCATCCTCAAACATCTGCTGCCCCTGATTCTCCAGAAAGGTGTACATCTCCACCGAAGAGTGTGAAAACATATCATTCCGCTCACCAGTCAACTCCACCCGACTTTCCTTGACCGCCAGAGTCGCCTGCTTCATGAGTTCGTTGATGACCCCGCCTAGTGCACGAAGCTTAGGCTGCTCCGCGTTGACCATGCCGAGAATCTTGTTGAACAGGATGATTGCCTTGGAAGCAAGTAACTGGTCGATGGGGACTAGGGCGTGGGTTGGGTTCTTGAGCATGTGGGCGAGTAAGATGATTAGGCCGGAGAAGTGTGGACAGCTCGTTTGCCTGGATCTGTTAGTCAGGGAAGCAATTATCTGATTCGAATGACAAACCATATCATAGAATCGGTTGCGGGGGTGTTCTGGAATAGCTTCATGCACCCACGGCTCAACTCTACGCACTTTTCCCAAGCATCCGGCTTTGGACCTTCCAGTACAGTATCTGCATACCTCCGAGCGGCCGTGTCGCCCTTGTACGCCGTCATATCGTGAATCGCCGCCGCATTGACGGCTTGGATGTGCTGAACCCAATCTGCTCCCTTGCTAAATATGCCATGAGTCTGGACCTGGCACATGAGGAATGTGTAATGCAATACCGTCATCATCTGGAGCTCGTTGGATCCAAGTGTCGAGGATGCATTGTCGATTCGGAAGGGAGCCGGGACTCGTTGGTACCATTGCTCAAGCATGGCGTCGATCCGATCTACCCTTTGCTCCCGTTCGACCTGAGTGATGTTGCGTGCACGATTGGCGTAGAGGAGATCGAAGATCTTGCCTTCAATGAAGGAGAGTTCCGGCCGCATGCGGTGGTAGTTGAACGAGTGTCGCTTATCCAACGTCCAAATCAGCCCTACGCCGTCCAGGGGTGCCAGACTCGGGAGCGGCACGTCAATGTCTGCATCCAACTGTCCGGAAGGCACCTTTGCTCTCAAAGAGATATCCTGGGCTATGGTGAGCACGTGCAGCGTCAATTAAGGCAAATAGAGTTACCTTGTCGAGAGAATATGTGATCCAAAAGACTCGCGACCTTTGCTCAACCTCCTCTTCCGAAAAATAGAGCTGCGACGCCAGAGCCTGGAGCTCTAGTCGGTGAGTAAGCCTCAAAGCAGTTCCGATGATGACTGTCGCTGGCTTCGGATCGCTACTATTTTGGAAAAGAAACACGATTCCCAGCAGGACTTGGATACCCAGCAGATCCTCATCACGAGTCACTAGCTCCGTGACCACAGACTGGGCATTTCGGAGACAGTGATTCGCCATGGCCGTTTCCGAGTTACTGTCGAAGCCGCCACCTCTGGGAACACGCAGACCAAGTGCTATAGCTATCTGGATAGCCGCCCAAGAAGCTTTGTCCCGTTTGCTTGGGCAGTCGTACCAATCGTTGAACATGCGCATGAATGTTGGCCGGTGGAAGATGGGTACAATGGCGTTGAAGGAGTCAAAGTAGTGCTCAACGATGGGCAGCATCTTGGCTCGCGATGGGAGACGCAGCTGTCCGGATTCATCATGCGTCATTACACAAACAGTGGGGGATTCTATAACAGAGCTGGTATCCTCTGGTGAGACTTCACATGATGTGTCATGTACGACGGTTGCTGGAGCATTTGTCGCGGCAGCTTTGGCGATGTTGCCGCTGCTGTTTCTGTTGAAGTCGTCTTGCGGTGACGTGTTTTCAGAAATCGAAGCGCTTTGTGGCCGAGTTTGCTGCAGAGCTGGAGTGTTGAGGACTTGTTGAAGCTGTCGTTCGATCCTGGCCAGGCGGGCATCAATGGCATCAGGTTGATCGCTTGGATTAGAAGAAGAAGTACTGGCTGTGCTAAGATCTGTAAGTACTTCATATCAGGCCAATGGCCTACAAAGTCACTTACAAAATTGGGGCAACTGGCTGGCTATCACCAAGCCTTGGTTGAGACGCAGGTTGTGGGCGGGCAACTCTGGCCTTGTGCCGGAGCATGCTGGTGCGGCATTGGGCATCGTACAGTCTGCAGTTGGAGCAGATTGGCTTCAGCATATCGCATTTAATCTTCTTCCTAAAGCACAAATCACAGGCTATGACATAATCAGCCATCAGTTGAATCGTGGCATGTTACGCATGGGTCGACCTGATCATGATTGTGAGCTTACCCTTGCGCCGAGTGGATCGGATGGGTTCAGCATCCTCTGTGGCGGCTGCTTCCATAATGGCGGTTCAAACCGCGTGACGAAGGTGAAAGCTGACTCAGAAAGAGCCGTGATCAAATCAAAGAACAGGAAAAATGCTTGCGGTTGTAGAAAATGAGGGTCAACTGGTGGTGATGCGCTTAGCGGTCTGCTCCTGGCCGCAAGATTACGGTCGCATGTGCTTACAAATTCCATTCCAATCTTATGTTCGGGACTAAATCCTTTGTTTTCTTAACAGCATAACAATATTCATGGGCTGCTACAGTGAAATCGAGCACATCGAATTATGCACCATAGCAAACGCCATAGCTACTTTCAATGCTCAGCAGCAATGAGCACGGTTAGTTTGAGACGAGATTGTGGTGATTCCGTTCGCTGTGGTACTGCTGTTTTCTGCCGCTGGTCAAATAATGGCCCTTTGCAAGTGGGTCACGAATTCTTTGGCTACTGATGGAAAATGTGGCTTAAATATTGCTGAACGTGGTGCGCTGTAGCCAACGATATATCATTTGAGCATTTTATATCTAGGACACATCGAACAGCAGCATGGCATGGGATTTGCGACCTCCTTGTCTGAAGAATCGACTTCAGCCCGTGACATCTAGCTGTCTCCTCGTGCCATACGGAGTCGTTTCACCCGTATACTGCACCACGTCTGCAACCTCCAGCTTGTCGCCATCAGCCATCTTTTGCTGCATCCACACACCCATATCCTTTCCAAACTGCTCCACCGCTTTCCCGTCCCCAGTATCCAGCGGGTCTTCGCCCATGCTGATTTGCACGATATGCGTCCGCGCAATCATCATACCCAAGGTCGTTTCATGCTCAACCGGTGTCACTGGCCGAATGGCACCCAGCACCCGTCCCGAGAGAATGTCATCAGCAAGGCGGGGTTCCTGGGCCGCCGGACGGCCTAGGACAATGGCGTCAACCAAGTCCAGCGCACCTACCATGTTTCCCACAGACCGTAGGCCGCCGGATAGGAACACTTTGATCTTCCTATTCGCACTGCCAAAGCCCTCCATGATGACTTGGACAAATTCAAGAAAGTATGCTTCTCGCAGATACGTCGACTGCTTATCCCAGCGCAGCCCGAAATCCTCGTAGTTGCCGCCACTGAGCTGCACGTAGTCAATGCCAACCTCCTCCAGCGCAACGCAGACCTCGCGTGCATCTTCGGCCGTGATGCCGCCATTTTGGAACTCGACGCTGTTAAGCTTGATGCCAACGATGAAGTCAGAAGACACTTGTGAGATTATGGCGTCGCAAACTTGTGTAACGAAGCGCAGCCTGTTTTCTGTAGATTGTAGGCCGTACTCATCAGTGCGGAGATTGGTCTTCCGGGAAAGAAATTGGGAGATGAGATAGCCGTGGGCGCCATGCAGCTCGATGCCGTCGAAGCCGGCCTTTTCGAGGTACTTGGCAGCGTGAGCGAAACCTTCAATGACGCGGGCGATGTCGTCCTTGGTAGCAGGACGAGGCTTTCCGTAAACCATACCATGAACCGCGGCTGTTGAGATGTCAGCAGTGCGAAAAGACTTAAATAAGTAGAGCATTGGGCAGCGAGCTCACGCAACTGGACGTCTGATGCAGATACTGGCTCCGGGTTGATACTGGCTAAGACCTGCCTTCCGCTATGCGTGACTTGTCCGATGGCCATGCTTCCACTAGCCTTGGCAGCGGCAGCGACCCTCTTGAACATGTCGAAGCGATGGCCCTCGGGGGGACACTCAGGAGTAATAATCATGTCCTTCATCTGCGTGACGGTACCAAACTCAATGTCGATGTTACCGGTGATAATCATGCCCCAGCTGTTTTCCCCTTCCGCCCAGCTGTCCCATCGATATTAATATCGGAGTGATGGAGAGGGTTGGTATTGGTGTGCAGCACTCCCAACTCACCGACGCATGAGCTCGACATTCTGCTCCGTGGGGATACCTCGGGCAGGGGGGTCTTTGGCGCTCCAGGTTGCCAGACCTTCGGCCATTGCCCCTTTGATGAGGCGGTTTTTGATATTGCGGCCTGAGCGATGCAGCTTGAGTGGCTGGGCCAAAGGCGCGGGACTGACAGCGCCAGAGTTGTATCGGGAAGCCATGATGCTTGTCTTTGAAAGGCAAAAAATTGGGTTTACTGGATGTGATTTTATCAGTGGAAAAGAGAGAGTTGTAGCTCGTGAAGGAGTTGGGAAGACTACAGCACATGTTCTGATTATTGAAGATCGCTGGCTCTATTATACCCATCCGTAGTGAGCCGCGGACTACCACGGCCGCCAAACGACGAATCGCATCTCCGTGGCTCTACTTCAAGGCGGCAGTGGTAGCCCCAAATAGTTTCCGCAATCAAGGCGCAAGTCCACGGAATGCTGGGCCTTATTGCTTGGGAGTCTTGCATCGGGCCGTGCTCAACCCAACCCAAACAGGTGCAAGAGTATATTCGCGTAAATGTTGCCTTCGTGACTGGACTGGACTGCACGCAACAGGCCCTCATTCAACATAGTAAGACTGGAAAAGCTTGGGACACCCTAAAATGTCAGTATACACTGCAGAGCTCGTCTACTTTTACCAAGTCACGGAGTTGCCGCTCCACGGAGTTCCACGGCACCATGAGTAAAATGTGCGTTGAGACCCGGAGATAGACTCGGATCCGAACCTGAAGGATCCTTACTAGTGACATATGGTGTGCAAAATGCATGATCCACACTGCACAAAGACCATCAGGCTTCGGATTGGCTTTGCTTGCATTTGCGCGTACTTGAGGGAACAGCACGAATTGATATCTGACACGCTCACCGCTGAAGTTCGCCCGAGTGCTTATCTTGGCCTGGGCAGCCACGGAGAAGGGCCCAAGCTTCCTTCGTTCTACCCATCGAGCTAAAACACACCTCGAACAACTCGCCAAGCCGATAAGAGGCCGGCTGCCATCCTCATTCGCTCACAGGCGTGGCCGCCCAGAAATGCAAACAGTTGCTTCCCCATGGGAAAATTATGACACTGAATAAACGGAAGTAGAATTGACAGATATGTGTCTAATTGATGGAGGATTGCACGTGGCAATGGCCGGCAGAGCAAAGAGCAGACCCCTCCGTTCAGGACGTGATTTCCTTATCGAGCGTCCTTATCAGCTTATCGTATGACTACTATGGTGCCGAGTCCGGCAGGCATCCCACCTCGCAGCCCCTGCAGCCCTTGGTGCAGCCCCCTGCGACGGTGACTCAACCCCGCGGCCAGAAACCCCTCCACCACGTACAAAAAAAGACAGGCCAGTTCAGAACACACAACAGCGGCCCGCCCATTGCGCACGATACCAGCCCAGTCACGAGTTAATACGATCTCGATTACCTGCCCAGCATGGGCGTCATCTACATCCACGAAGAGACGGGCGTCGACGGCCCCGACACCCCCGGCACCGAGGCCGCCCCCTTCAAGACCGTCTCCGAGGCCTACGTCGTCCACGGCGCCGACAGCGAGTATGTGGTCAAGAAGAAGGGCGACGACGAGTTCAAGCCCGCCGCTAAGTCGGCCATGAAGAAGGCGGTGAGCTACGCCGACCAGCAGCGCAAGAAGCGCGAGGCAGCCGCCAAGCGAGCCGAGAAGGAGGCCCAGGACGAGGCGGCGCGCGAGGCCGTTCTCGAGCAGGCCAAGAACATCAAGATCAGCGAGGACACGGAACTGCCTCCCGCTAAACTCATCAGCCTCGGCGAGACGGATCCCAAGGTCCTGGGACAGCTGCGCAAGGCCGAGGGCGATCCCAAGGAAGGCGTGGTGCGCGTCCGCATCCTGGGCCGCGTGCAGCGCGTGGCCAAGCAGGGCGGTCTCGTCTTTGTCACGCTCCGCCGCGGCCTGGACCTCATGCAGTGCCTCCTCAGCGGCACCCTCTCAAAAACGTACGACGCCTTGACTCTCCAGCGAGAGACGTCGATGGAGATCTTCGGCGAGCTGTGGGAGGTCCCCGAGGGACACAACGCCCCGCTCAACCGCGAGCTCAAGGCCGACTTCTTCCGCATCATCTCACGGGCCCCCGGCGGCGACGACGCCCTCACGACGCGTGCGCCCGTCGACGCCGACCCGCAGACGCTGCTCAACCTGCGGCATCTGGCGCTACGCCACGAGAAGCCCGCGGCCGTCATGTTCGTCCGCGATGCCGTCGAGGACGCCTTCCACACTGCCTACAAGGAGCTCAACTGCAAAAAGGTCAGCCCGCCAGCCCTGGTGCAGACGCAGGTCGAAGGCGGCGCCACGCTCTTCCAGTTCGACTACTACGGCCAGCCCGCCTACCTGACCCAATCCAGTCAGCTGTACCTGGAGACCTGCTTGCCGGTACTGGGAGATGTGTACTGCATTGAGAAGTCTTTCCGTGCCGAAAAGTCTCTTACCCGCCGCCATGTAAGTCGCAGACACGCCCCGTGATGAAGTGCTGCAGCCGCAGTTCTGGAGAATCCGGCTGATAATCTGTAGCTTTCAGAGTACACGCACGTCGAGGCGGAACTCGACTTCATCACGTTTGACGATCTCCTTGCACATCTCGAGGAGATTATCTGCCGCGTCATCGATTTGACCCTGGCCAACCCCGTCGCAGCGAAAATAATTAAGGAATTCAACCCCGACTTTGTCCCACCAGCACGACCTTTCATGCGCATGCGCTACTCAGATGCCATTGACTGGCTGCGAGAAAAGGGAATCAAGAACGAAGAGGGCAATGATCACACCTTTGGCGACGATATGTATGTGCACCAGGACCCTCGCCCGCACCACGGGATGCTAACCATGTCAGTGCCGAGGCTGCTGAGCGTAAAATGACGGACGAGATCAACCGCCCCATCTTTCTCACCCACTTCCCCGCCGAGATCAAGGCCTTCTACATGCAGCGCGCCGCGGACGACAACCGCGTCACCGAGTCGGTGGATGTGCTAATGCCGGGCGTGGGCGAGATTGTCGGCGGCAGCATGAGAACGTGGGACTGGGACGAGCTGATGGCGGCGTACAAGCGCGAGGGCATCGACCCATCGGGCTACTACTGGTACACGGATCAGCGAAAGTACGGGTCGACGCCCCACGGCGGCTACGGTTTAGGCCAGGAACGGTGCGCATATCCATTCCGACGGTACGACTCTTTTGCTAACGTGTATAGATTCCTCGCTTGGTTGCTAAAGCTGTGGACGGTGCGCGAGGCGTGCCTGTACGCCCGCTTCATGGGCAGGTGCACGCCGTAAAGGGGGTTCGAAGCAAGAAATGCGTTGGGATGTGTTGTAGATGATGATGACCGGTTTATCGTGTTTAGATGATTGTGCTTGCAAAATAGACTGTTTCACAATCTCCGGTTACACGAATCAGCTATTGACGATTGTGTAGCTGCTGTTGTGTTGAAGAAGAATCGTCGCTGACGAGAAGATGAGCTGCGATGGGCAAATTCTATCCTGCTTCTCAACCTAACTACGGTTGTTTTGGTTTCCAATATCGTCATCGCCATGTGTTCCTCCATTCTGCCCTATCTTCATTCATCGGGTCAATTAACCACGACGAACGATTAGCAAGACGAAGCCGCCCCAATAGGGTTGGCGGAAGCCTATTGTCCAAGGATACCAGATAAACTGCGATTCGGAAGCGAACGTACGATGGCCAAGTATTTCAAGATTCCAGGGAAGTCCTTGGCATCGGTTGGTTTTAGTGGAAGTAGAAGCGTCGTCTTGATTGCTGTACGGCATTGACAGCCACTACTCAGGACATCGTCAGGTGGAACAACTCCCACGAAATATTCGACCTTGTGCCAAATTTCTTGTTAAAGTGATGAAAAGTAACAAAATCAATGAAGCACTTCCCTCGTTGATTGGCTCCGGTCACGAGGAAGCCTGCGTCAGGCAGATCATCCACATCGAATCATCCCGCTTGTCAATCATCCCGGAGCCCGCTGTGGATAGGATTTCTTTGCCGCATCACCATCCGGCACCGCAACACGCAATATCTTGCCACATTGACACAGACGGAGAAGACCACATGCACTGCCTCACTTGAGCAATCAATGAGTTGAAATAAGAAAGCCGCTGAGCACGTGACCACGGACTAGCTTGCATGGTCTAATGGTTATGACTCCAGATTCTGATTCTGGCAGCGGCGGTTCGATTCCGCCTGTGAGCTGCTTATTCTTTTTGCTCGTCCCTGACTTGTAGCTGCTCTTGTATGTGAAGCTTTCTCTGTTTGGATCTCTTGCATGAAAAGCAATATCGATTATCACGGAATAAATACTGAAGCGTTCTCATGTCTACTCCAGGCATGTCTTGCCTGGACATGTCACGATAGCAAACTACAATGTGTTTGTGTTTCCCGATCATATTGTACAGTTTGGCTGATTATGACACTTTTCAAAGCTTATAATTGTGCTTAAAAACTAATAAGCAGGCAAAAATCCAGCTATTATTGTTTTGGAGGCTTCATACAATTTATTCTCAAAGTAGGGGTCATAAGTTTACACAAAGTTTGAGACAAAAGGGTAAGGCCTCACCCACGAAGTGTTTGTATAAAACGCCACGCCTTGGCCGGCCTGACATGCCTACCCTGCACTATTGACACGATTCAAGGCTCTATTGTTGGAACGCCCTTGAAGAAAGGATATTCTTCTTCATGTTAAGCTAAACGATGGAATTAACGGAATTTCCATGCCTAAGTCCATCAATGCTTAAGTCCATCCATGCTTGCTTAAGTCCATCAATAGATAGTCACTTCCTCATGTTCAAGACCCTTGGCACTGTGATTGTGGGTGGGAAACTCTGACATCTTTTTCCTATTTAGGCGGTAGGTTTGCCATCGGCCATGAAAACTCCAGAGCTCATTGGTGGACGTAGTTGAAGAATCTCAGTACGGTAGTACTCTTCACCTAATCCGGCAGTCAATCGTTGCATGAGCGATCTCGTACGACGATGCTGTTGCACATCGTTCCGATAGATGCTACTTGTTAGAAAGTCGTTGCCTTTTTTTTTTTTTTTTTGAAAAGCCAAACGTATTTATATGCTTGCTTGGGTGCCATTCGGGTTCAGACGATTCTCACGTCCATCAGACACTCACACTTTCGTTGGCACGACCTTACTCTATCCGAACCCATAAGCTCTCACTCGGCAGCATGGCATCGACATCCCACAGCGAGTTTCAAGGCGACACCGAAGGCCTCGAAGTTGCGCGGGCCTTTGCTGATGGTGTTCGTGGCAAGACGATCATTGTCACGGGGGCCAACCTTGGTGGCATCGGATTCACGACGGCGCAAGCTTTCGTAAGTCTCTGGGTAGAGCGCACCGTGCCTACGGAGCCATAGTAACACTCCCGCAGGCTTCTCAAGGCCCGGGGCACCTGATCCTGACAGGACGCAACACGGCCAAGGTCCAGAAGTGCATCGACGCAATCCAGGCCGAGTACCCCGACGTCGACTACCGCATCCTCCAGCTTGACCTCGCGAGCCAGAAAGCGGTGCGCAAAGCAGCCGACGAGGTCCTCGGATGGTCCGACATTCCCGCCATCGACATCGTCGTCAACAGCGCCGGCGTGATGCTGATCCCCGAGCGCACCCTGTCCGAGGACGGCATCGAGATGCAGTTCGCCACGAACCACATTGGCCACTACCTCTTCACCTGCCTCATCATGCCCAAGCTGATCAAGGCCGCGCAGAACAGCCCCAGGGGCGCCACGCGCATCGTGAACGTCTCATCCGGTTCGCCACAGGTTGCCACGATGCGCTGGAGCGACCTCAACTTTGACAAGGTCTCCGAGGAGCTTCCCGACGAGGAGAAGCCGCCGTACGAATGGGTCAAGCTCTGGGGCACGACGGAGCCGGAGAAGAAGGCTTACATCCCCGTCGTCGCATACAATAGTAGCAAGGTGGCCAATGTGCTGTTTGGCGTTGGCTTGAACAACCGGCTCTACGACAAGTATGGCATCGTGAGCATCGCCGTGCACCCTGGCGTGATCAAGACGGAACTGGCGAGGAACGCTGCGCCGGAAACGGCAGCCGCCATAAATGACATGTTAGCAGCAGGATTGTACTCGTTCAAAACCCAGGGCGCAGGCGCATCGACCAGCCTCGTTGCTGCGCTGGACCCGAGGCTTGGGGTTTCGGTCGGCGAGAGCAAGGACGGCCAGGAGAACTACGGGGCGTACTTGGACGACTGCCAGATTAGCACAAAGGCATTGCCTTCGTCGGTGTCCAACGCGAACGCGGAACGGCTGTGGACGCTGTCGGAGGAGCTGGTGAAGCAGAAGTTTGCGTGGTAGACGAGATAGCCGTTAGCAGCACGCAGAATCATCCTCTGTCTGCAATTACAAGGTCAATAGAACTGATAGGCGCCCGAGTCCACTTCAAGCGAGCTGCCGTGAGTGGTTGATGCCAGGCAGAGGATGAAATAGGCGAGGTTGGGTGTCAACGGAGGAATGGCAGCGAGCCACATAAACACCACCACATCACACTGCAGCACATCACGTCATGTGGGCCGCCGTCAGTCCAGTCTGTGATTGGCTGCGCCGAGGCTGTTTGCGCTGCACGTTGGCGACAGCGAGCTCTACCTTGTCGTGGGTGAGAGTAGCGGTGGCTGCCGGGCGGCATGAACCGCTCGTGTTTATACCGCACAAAGGCCGTACCACCTCTGTCCCGTCTTTGTTTCCAACCAAGCCTTTTCTCCTATTTTTTCTTCTCCTTGCTTTCTCTTCTTAGCTTTGGACAGTCTGCCTGGATTACTCATTTCTGCAGAGATTGTGGGCTTTGTTTGTCTTCATTTCATTTTATTTTTTTATTTTGCTCTTATTGCCCCTGCCCCGTGCGCCTTGGAAGAGAGGGGGGTCCCATTCTGGCTGAGGTGGTTCGGTGCAGCGGAGGGTGCGAATCCTGCATCCCTCGACCAAGGACAAGAAGGGCCAGGCAGCACAATGAAGCTCTGCACCTGCTCAGACGCATCCGCCTACATCCTCGCCGTCTCACCCGTCGACTCCCGCGTGCTTTGTCTCTGAAAGTGTGGTTTCCAAGACACACCCGCCGCAGGGAAGGGTAGCCGTTGACGCGGGGCTCGTTGCGGGCTCGCTCTGTGCCTGGACAAGCGCCCCCGCCCCGCTAACGTTGGGCCCGGCCCCGGTGGAGGCCGTCCCTGTTTTCTGCGAACCAGCGCTGCGCTAGCCTCGAAGCGTCGTCCGTTGTGCTACCACTGCAGGCACCGCCGTACCTTAGCTAGCAGTCACGCGCTGCCCTGCATCGACCGTAACAACAACAACAATCTGTCTCCTTCGACCCTCTCGCATCCTCCTCACCCTCGACCGTCATTCACCCATCGCCCGACGCCATGGTCTAGGCCTACGACAATATCTCCGTGACCCTTTGGGAGACACCACCGTCTCTTCACGTCCTGACTCGGAGCGACCCTCTTCCCTCGCCCTTTGCTCACGCCCTGATTCAGATTCCTATCGAACCGACCCTCCACACACTCAACTCCTGCGAAGACAACTTGATCCTACCATGTTTGCGGATCCGTAACTTCCTCGTCTTCCGTACGCTTCCATCGCGATCAAGAATCTTGTGCCCGACGACAAAATGGCGACCGCAAACCCTCACCAAACCCCCTTGCTCGACCGTGATGCTGCCGACTCAATACGCCACGAGCCTAGGTCCTCCACGATGCAGTGCTGCTGCGGCAGGATAGACTGCGCGGTGCTTCGAAAGAACTCATCGACTCTCGAAATGGTCGAGAAGGATGTCCACACGGCTGCGCAGCTTGGTCAGGTAAGATACTTGCAGTGTTCCGTCTGTTCTGTTGTAATCTCGAGACATTCCAACCCCAGGCCTGTGAACAACGCACGGCAAATTGGCTACCGTTGTTGCAGCGCTTGCATTCCAGGCGGTTCCTGTTTCCCTTTCTGCTACTTTCCACAGTCTCCTATAAATCTACCTCTTCATCATCAAACCTTGGAACAAATACGATGATCATGCCTTGTCATGTCTAACTCGCTAAACTGGATTCTGCAGGCTCTACTTGCCCGTCACGAGGCCTTCATGGCCGATGCTGAACGAGACCGTCTTGACCTGACAAGCCGCATCGAGCGCCTCGAGATGGACAAGAAGGAACTCGAAGCCGAGAATGCCTCCAAGATCGAGGAGAACCGCAATCTGCTCGACCAGCTTGAAATGCTCAACAACAACGTCTCGGAATCCGATTTCAAGATCAAAAGCCTCGAAGCAAGCCTCCTATCATGCCAACAAGCCGTCCGCCGCCTCGAACACGCCGCCGCCCGCGCCGAGGATGCTGAGCGACACCTGGCCCTGCTGGAGGAGGAGCAGGACCAGCTCTTCTCCGAGCTGCGCACGACCCGAGAGGATGCTCGCTCCCACGCGCAGCGGTGTAAGGAAGCCCAGCGCGGCATCCTCGACATGCAGGACCAGCTGGAGCGCATCGAGAAGGAAGCGCGCGAGGAACGTGAGCGCCATGTGCAAGTCATTGGCAGAATGGAACGGCAGCGCGAGGTCGAGAAGCAGCTCGACACGGCGGCAGGTCGCCTGAAGGGTGCTGCCGCTACCAAGTCTCTTCAGAACCCCAAGAATGGCAGCAGCATCGTCGGTCACTTTGTGCGCGACTTACTCGAGGATAATGCGAACCTGCAACTCGGCATCGCGGAGCTTAGGGAGCTGCTGATGAATTCCAACGACGAGATACAGTCGCTGCGTGAGCAGCTCATGTATCACCAACCGATGCCAGACCAAGGCACCATGGACCCCAACCTGACACTCAAGGCGGAACTCAGAGGAGAGCTCGACCCGCCCGAGACACGCAGATTCTCCCAAGAGCTACACATACATCACCACTACCACCCGACACCCAAAGGGGATGCCAAGAAGCACAAGAAAAAGCGACACAGCCTCGGCCCCGTTACTTTCACGCCCCCATCACTACCAAGCCCTGCGACCCCGAGATCCAGTCCGTGGCGGTTGGCCCCGGCGCCTGCCACGGCGGCCGTCCTGTCCAACATAGCCAGGGACACGGCACCGACTATATCCACGCCTCCGCCGCCCAACTGGGCTCCTTTCTCTACCCCGCCATCGGAGTTTGCGTCTTTGCCCAGCTCACCACGGTCCAACAAGCGCAACTCCATGTTCGACCTCGGTCAAACTGACTGCGAGCAACCAGCCTCGCCCGTAACAAGCTTCGACCCCATGTCTCCCACGTGGCGAGCCTCTCACAGCAAACGACCGTCGGCCGCCTCGACCAGGAGCTTCCAGGCCCTTCCCATGCTGGATGCCATGGTCGGTTCTCCGCCAAACAGTCACATGCAGTATCGCAACTTTACCGACAACACGATCCATGAGGTGGAAGAAGATGGACACCATGTGGAGGATACGCCGGGTCTTTTGGAGCACAACACGTCGACGGAGGACTCGACGACGGAAGATTCCGAGTTCTCCAAGGATGACTTAATGCCTCGCCCACGGCTTCACCGGGCCTTGTCCCACGAATCCATCATGTCCCTTTCTGGCGGGCTGGATATCCATACCCTCAAGGCCCGCCCTAGTCAGATGACCCTCCGCCCCCTTGGGGGCGCCGAAGCCATCGTCACCGGCGTCACCGCACAACCAACCCTCTCCCGCACCACCACCAAGCGGAGCTCCGTCGCCCTCCGCGACCACTTCTCCAACCTCCAAACCCCGCGCGCCGTGTCCGGCCCCCAGGGCACGCGGGCCACCAGCCCTTCGCCGCAGTGGCAGGCCAGCAGATGGGTCGCCTGGCGCCCGTGGGGCGGCAGTCCAGGTACGAGCTCGCCGGCAACGACGGCGACGACGACGACGTCGCGACCGGCCGACAAGGACAAGGACAAAGATTGGAAACGAGCGCCGGGCATCAACCAGCCCGGCGCGATCCCTGGCTTCCAGCAGTACTGGGCCGCCCAGAAGAGGAAGGGCGCGCCTGCGCGGGTCACGGCGTGTGTCATTGACCAGGATGCGCTACGCGAAGGCCTTGGCGAGTAAGCGGCTCCGCAACGAATACATAATTCATTCATGACATACATTACTGGGCGGTGTTGTTCTTTTTCCTCTTTACTTTTGGATTGATGCTCGGGTTGGCTTGGGAGTTGTGTCACATGCGCAGATGCCAGAGTGCCTGCCTGCTTTCGCTTATACATGTGTTTCTTTGTTTGCGTTTGAATATTGGCGGGCGTTGGAGCAGGCCGACGGAGATACCCTTGCTGTCGAGACAGACCAGAACTCTTTTTTTGTCTTACATCACATACTGAGCGTGTAATACTACCTACGCATATTTCGTCTCCTGCATAGGCGGGTGAATATATATATAAATCTTGCTATCAAATGCCACATCTACCCGTGTCTGACAAGGCTTGCCACTCACTCACACGGCAGGATTCCAGCCATTCACCATATTCCAGTACGTCGCGTCCACGCCCTGCAGCACTCCCGCATCGCCCGCGTCGTCCATCCAGCCCGTCCCCGCCATCCAATTCCACCCTGTGCCAAACTCATCCCAGGCCGTCTCGTCCTGCTGTCCGGCGTCAGCGGCGCCGGCGGGTGCAAGGAACGGCACGTTGAGCTGCAAGTCCTTCATCTCCTTGTCGGTGTTGTCCTGCTCCACAATCGGCAGCAGCTGCGTGATGATGTCGGCCGACTCGGTCGACAGCTTGTCCTTGTTCCTCGCGCCCAGGTCGAGCATCGTGTCGCGGACCCGCTCGACGAGCGCCCTGTCGCGCGCCATCTCGTCGCTCTTGCCCTCGCGGTTCTGCACGCGCAGGTAGCCCAGCACCAGCGTCATGGCGGCAATGAGCGCCGAGTAGTCGATGTGCCGGCCGGAGACCAGGCGCACGAAGACGCGACGGAACTCGAGGAACCGCTCCAGGATGGCCCGGCCGGCCTGCATGCACGTGGCGCGGTTGTACTCGTAGCGCCGGCCCTCGCCGTCGCGCAGCAGGTACGGCAGGTGCACGAGCATCAGCATGAGGTAGTGCCGGGCCTGCAGCTTGAGCCGCGCGGCCTGGAGAACCGTGTCGTCGTCGTGGCCCTCGGTGGCGCCGGCGCTGCAGGCCGTCAGGGAGCCGGCGAAGGAGGGCGTCGCCCACCACACGGTGTTCATGTGCTGCGCGGCGCGGTCGAGGTCGAGGTCCAGCGCGAGCGTGAGCCCGTAGACGTCGCTGGATCCGGCGGCGGCCTCGTTGCGCTCGGCGATCTTGCCCGCGATGACCGTGTACAGCCTGCCCAGCTTGTCGATGGGCTGCTCGTCGTTGCCGTCGTCGTCCAGTCCGGCGGCGAAGGAGGCGTCGCGCGAGCCCGTGGGCAAGCCGAGGATGAGCGAGTAGTAGCGGTCGCTGCAGTTGGCGCGGAACCACAGCGACGCGGGTTGCGGCCGGTGGTTGGGGTCGCCCGACGGGTCGCAGGAGCGCAGCGTCGCGGCGGCGCGGTCAAGGCCGAGCAGCTGGGCCATGGCGAGGGCGCGGCGCGTCGTGAGCCACGCCTTGCGCAGCTGGCCCCCGTCGCCGAGGTAGAAGGCCGACAGCAGCAGACACTCGAGGCCTTCCTGGCAGGTGATGAGGTCGTCGTTGGACGCGACGTGCCTCTGCACGGCCGCGATCCACTCGCCTGTTGTTTCGGCGATGGACTTGGAAAAGCGCAGCTGCTCCGTGGCGAAGCTGGGCGGCAGCTGCTGCACAGACACGGCCAGCTGGGCCAGTCTCTTGCCCAGCAGCGCAGGGTGGCTGGTGATGGGTGGCACGACGGCCAAGACGCTTCTGGGTTCCGGCTTGCCCGCCTCCTGCTCCCGCTGCGAGAAGAGGGCCAGGAGGACGTACTCGACCGAGGAGCTCGTGTACGCCAGCGCACCGAGGACATCCGGCGGAGGGAAGAGCGCGTGCAGGGCCCGGGAGGCGGCCGCGTAGAGCGGCGGCTGCGCGAGAGGACCGGCGGCGTTGGGCGCGGGGGAGGAGGAGGAGGATGTGTCGGGCGGCGAGGCGGGGATGTGGTGCTGCATCACGGTTATCGGGCAGCGGGTTGCCGCCTCGCAGGCCACGCGCCGGGCGTTGCGCACGGCCGACGAGCCGAGAAGGTCCGAGCAAGGCTCTTCGGCGGCAATCTGCAGCGTCAGGCCCAGCGAGTCCTGCAAGCCCGGCGACGGGTGCTGCCCCCGATCCGGCCACCGGTGCTCCTCCTCCATGGCGGCTTCGACGTCCACGCCCCGCTCCATCAGCTTCCCCATGAGCGCTTCCAGCCTGCCCAGACGCTCCCGCAGATCCTTGTCCGGCTCTGCCGCCGCCGGCGAAGCAGCGGCCGCCGCGGCGTCGTACTCCTGCGAGAGACATGCTGCGCCGCGCTGCTGGCAGGGGGTGCAGACGGCGTCGTCGGGCGAGGCGTACTTGCACCGGATCTTGCGCCGGCGGCCTGGCGTGGGTCAGCGGGTTGAACGATCAGGGGGGAAGGGGGGGGGGGGTTACATTCCCAGCAGCTGTGTGTGCCTTTACGGACTTTCCGCCGCTTCGTTATGCGGTCGGCCATACTCAAAGCTACCCAGTATCTCTCTTGCTGATACTTTTGTGCAATCAATTTAGACACTATCGTTCTGTCCGAATTCGTGCGAAAGATTGTGCAGATACGAAAGGACGAAGGATGAGTAGGATTCGGCCGAAGATGCGGACGAAGCTCGTCCAGCTTACATGGCTTCCTTTTACTGTACCAATATTTGTCAGCATCCATAGAGATGGGATGAGTTCACGAAACTGTCCTACAACTCCTCCGGTGTTTGAATTGTCAATAGAGTACTTAATCCGTCTTCTTGCCACGTTAGCTTTACTTTACATTAAACGCACAGAAACAAAGCCATAGATGTATGTCTACATGATCTACAGCAAAAGTCGAGTCTTCCATTTTCCTCTTACCGTGCTAGTAGGGCATAACGGCAATCACGCGAATTAGCATACCACGTTCACAATCTAAACCCTGGAGGATTGTTATGAAGCAGGGAGAACGGATTCTGAATTCCGCATATACGTGTCAAAGAAGACGCCCAAACACATAAGTAGGCGAAAAGTTTTGCCCTTTCGTTTGAGTCTGGCTTCTAAACCACCCAATCAAAACATCAAAACGTCGATACCACCTACATATTCCACTCACACCCGATCACAACGAAATGAATACCGCGAAGGCTATCTTTGTCATCGCGGAGGGAAAGCGTGCCGCTTTCCAAGACATCTCTGTCCCCAAAATCCGCGACGAATGGATCCTCGTCAGGACAAAGGCCGTTGGCCTGAACCCAACCGACTGGAAATACGTCGACATGTCCTACGCCAACGCCGGAGCCAGGCTTGGCTGCGACTAGGCCGGCGTGGTGGTCGAGGTCGGTAGTAGAGTCACGCACTTCAAGGAGGGCGACCGCGTTGCTGGTTTCTGCCATGGCGGGCACGTGCTTGCTATTTTGTAGATAAATAGCTTTGAAGAGTTGACCTTCTTTTCTGGTCATCGTCTTGATCATGAAACAGGGGCCTTTGGCGAACATGTGCTTGCCAAGGCGAACGCTCAGTTCCTGGTCTCTGACGATTTGAGCTTCAAACAAGCAGCCGTGCTGCCTGTTGCACTCTTCACATGTGTAAGACAAGACAGTTGTCAATACTTTTGCGCAAGAAAACATTCACCGATATGTACGATACAGGGCACATAGTAGCATACCCGCCTGCCCTGATGTCAACCTTGATAGTTCTGTCTCCCAGTGTTCTCGTGCCAGTAAGCTTCTACCTAGGGCAATAACTTGATTGACAACCAACCCTGAGGATTTTGAGTGGTGCCAGTGCTTCCTTGGGAGGTACACAACTCCCCGAACGTCAAACGGATGACGGCGATGATTGGGGACAGGTTGTGTACCTATTCATTGGTGGGCATGAAGGCGTAGCTTCTTATCTCCGGGCCGGAGGTTGGAGGAGAGCAACAGCTCTAAATTTAGACATGCTTGCATGGACAGTGGTCGGCAAGTAGTGTTTGACCCGTGCCCGACGGCCTTTAACAACCCTGCATACTTTAACGCGTTATCATCACCCAAAAGTTATCCCGGTTGTTAGCGGTTTTCTCAACAGGGGTCAAACACTAAATGCCGGCCACTGTATTCCGTACCTGTCTGTGAAGTTTGGGGGGACATGGTGACCCACTGTCATAAACGCCCCACTCCCCTACGTAATGTTGGTGTTGGGCTTCGGCCAGTGAGCGTCACCACTTTGGTCATCGAGCTGCAGCTTCATCTGGAAGCCATCGCATTCGTGTCTGGGTTGCTGACCGATTGTGCAAAGACAAGACGATTGTTGCATCCGGTTTCTTGGCCCTGATTACGACACCCCAACCACGACACTAAGACTCGGGAATCCGCTATCCCGACGTTGCAGCCTCTCCCCATCCCGCTGCAGCATCATCACATCATCGAACCGGCCACCCAGACCCCTCCACACCTTTCTTCCGCCTCTCCTATCCCCCCTCTCCTCTCCCCTCTCTCCTCGAACACTCCCCTTGTTTCCCAATCCATCCTACATGCCACCCTCGCGCAGTCTTGTTCGGTTCATCCATACCCAGAGGAAATTGCACAGCACAATACGCACCAACCCGTCGATACGCCACTTCTCTTCGTCCTTCGTAGCCATGGCCCAAGAGTACAAGCTCAAGGACCTCTCCTCCCTCTCGCTCTCGCCTGGGGCGAAGCAGGAGGTCGAGGTCGAGGGCATCGAGAACGGCAAGGTTCTGCTGGTCAACGCTGGCGGCAAGATTCAGGCCTTGGGGTCTAAATGCACCCACTACGGCGCTCCCCTGGTCAAGGGTGTCATGACCGCTTCAGGCAGGCTAACTTGCCCATGGCACGGAGGTAAACGCCCCCCCGCCCCCACCAAGTCACAGCTTCACGATCTCTAACTCTTTCACAAAAAAAGCCTGTTTCAACGCGAAGACCGGCGACGTCGAGGACGCCCCCGCTCTCGATGCGCTCCCCGTGTTCAAGGTGGAGGAGCGCGATGGCGCCGTCTACATCACTGGCGAGAAGTCTGCCATCACGAGCTCGAAGCGAAAGCCCAACTTCAAATGCAATGCGTCAGGCGGGGCCCACAAGGACAAGGTCGTGGTGGTTGGTGGCGGCTCCGGCACCCTGGGTGTCGTCGAGGGTCTGCGCGAGAAGGGCTACGACGGCCCCCTGACCATCATTTCGAAAGAGGGCTACCTGCCCATCGACCGAACGAAGCTAAGCAAGGCTCTCCTCGCCGACGTTGATAAGCTCGCGTGGAGGGACAAGGACTTCTTGAAGAGCGGCGACGTGGAATGGGTGGACGGCGAGGTCACCGGCGTCGACTTTTCGGACCGCTTCGTAACCACGGCCAACGGCGGCAAATTCGGCTACACGAAGCTCATCCTCGCGACCGGAGGCACCCCCAAGCTGCTGCCTCTGCAAGGATTCAAGGTGCTGGGGAACATCTTTACGCTCCGGACGGCCCATGATACCAAGAAGATTGTGGATGCCATTGGGGACAAGGGAAAGAAGATTGTCGTCGTTGGATCCTCCTTCATCGGCATCGAGGTGGCCGTGGCGACGAGCAAGGATAACGATGTCATGGTCGTGGGCATGGAGAAGGTGCCTCTCGAGAGAGTACTTGGCGAGAGCATCGGCGCCGGGCTTCAAAAGTCACTCGAGTCCAAAGGCGTCAAGTTTTACATGGAAGCTAGCGTGGACAAGGCCGAGCCTTCCGGTACTGACCCATCTAACGTCGGAGCCGTCTTGCTCAAGGATGGCACCAAGCTGGAGGCGGACCTCGTCATCCTCGGCATCGGTGTCTCCCCCGCCACCGAGTACCTGCGCAGCAACAAGGTCCTGCGCCTGGAGGAGGACGGGTCCATCAAGACGGACGAGGAGTTTCGCGTTGTGGGCTTCAAGGACGTCTACGCCATCGGCGACATTGCCAGCTTCCCCTACCACGGCCCTGGGGGAGACGGCAAGTTTGTGCGCATCGAGCACTGGAATGTAGCGCAAAACGCCGGTCGTGCCGTCGCCACCAGCATCGCGCACCCGTCGGTCGACAGCCAGCAGTTCATGCCCGTCTTCTGGTCGGCGCTGGGCGCGCAGCTGCGGTACTGCGGAAACACGATGCTGGGCTGGGACGACGTGATCGTGGACGGCAAGCCTGAGGAGAGCACCTTTGTGGCGTACTACACCAAGGGTGAGACGGTGGTGGCTGTGGCGACCATGGGTCGAGACCCGGTCATGGTGCATAGCTCGCAGCTGATGAAGATGGGCAAGATGCCGAGCAAGTCGGAGCTGAAGAATGGCCTCGACGTGTTGAGTGTTTCGTTTCCCGCGGTCTAAAGCAGGAGAATCCAGGTCATGCACGACTACAATACAAGATCTAGAGCACGAGAAACCAGGCCATGTCCGATTTTAATACATAATTCGACAGCGTGTCCATGACACTTGATTCCCAGCCAGAGGCGTCAACTCTCGACCCAGTACGTGCACTCAACTGCACAGTGTAAGAGGATACCACGAGCGATATCTTTTACGTGTCATATCAGCCAACAAGGCTTTTTAAGGCGGTTCGTAAGGGTGTTGCCTTGGCGTGGCTAGTGTCCGCTGAGTAGTGCATCCGCATCCTGGCAAACCATGACATTTCAACAACCCTGTTTCCGTCTGGGGCGGGGAAGCAAGCCTTGGTATGCCATCCCAAGAGGCACGAGGCCATTGTCTCTGAGCATGCGGCCTCTGTGACGTAGCGTGAACTCAACGGCATGGTTCCAGACGGGAGGCTTGGTGATTGGTCGACGGAGCAGGCTCCGAGAATGGGCGATCACGCCAATAAGAAGCCATAACGAAGCACGGCATCCCGATCTCCGAGTGGCCAGCAGTTGCGAAGGCATCACAGGGTACCTGGTGATTTGGAATGACCCATGTGGCTGCTGACGGGGATGGCTGCCGCCCGAGACCTACACCGCTGGGAGCCGGCAAGCGCTGCGACCCGGCAATGCATCCCCCCCAGACCCTGGACCGGGGGTGGGGGGGAATGGGCAAGGAGGGGCCAGCGTAAGGGTCTCTGGACAGGCCGGCTGGGCGGGACAACAAGGGACGAGAGCGAGGCAACTACGCTAAAGGGTTGATGGCGTCCATGCCGTGTCTTACCTTGCGGGAGACGTGCTGTTTCCGGCCCTTTTCGGCATTGTGTAGCTGCAAGGGCGGTCGCTACATGGCAACAGCGTAGGCGAGGGTAGACGGCTATCTAATGCTGCCTAGTCACTGTCGTCTGTTCTGCTTAAGCGAGCAGTGTGAGAGGAAGCTGCTAGATCAACAAGAGAGATAAGACGATGCTTGGAGAGACGTGAAGATGGATAAGGGTACGTGAGGCAAAGGAAACGGGGGGAATAAACTGAAGCAACATCCGGCTGGGTCAGGCCCGGGGATGGGCTGGACATGGGAGCTGAAGTCAGTACATGATCATTCCGCCGTTGTCTTTGTCGACCTGCATGTCTCACACCGCGCGCCGCGCCGCGCCGCGCCACGCCACATTACAGCTGTCCTGATCCATGAGCCAATCCGGCCTGCGTCCCGCACCGTTTAGGTTGCGTCGAGAACCCGGATCAGAGAGGCTGCGACACTGTGCTCGAAAACCTGGTAGTTGGAACGATCTCGATTCCCACCCCCCTGTGTTGTAGGGCAGGGAGGAATGCAGAAGGGGTCATGTTGGGAAGGCTGTGTTGGCCGCATGAGGCTTTTGACTTTTTGCACAGTTTATGCCACTGTCAGTCCCCCTTCCCCGCTGCCGCTCTGCTGGAAGGGGGTTTCTGGGAGAGCAGCTCTTGTTCCCGGGGCCGTGGTGTTGGGGTGGCATCATCTTGACACCCTTACTCATGCAAGTCTACTCTCTCTCTCTCTCTGTCTTTAACTTTGCTTTTGGTCCCTTCCACCGAACCCCCCTCTCCCCCCCCCCGTATCCTTGCTCTACTGCCTCCTTCTCTTTCGAGCGAACCGGCGTTTTATTAATCTGCAGCTTCAGGATCAGATTCCGAGTTTGTGCGCGTCCGGAGAAGGCAAGGGTGAAATGGGCGGGCTGGCTGGCTTAATAACGTGATGCTTTCTGCGGCGTACGCCACGTCCCCGCCGACTTCTCTTCTTCTCCCACACCAGTACTAGGTAACCATCTCGTCTGCTAATTTTTGTCCTACAGCTATTGTTGAATCGACTTGCTCAAGAGAGAGAGGGCGTGCGCGCGCGAGAGAGAGAGGAGAGAGCGCCCTTTGCGTTGATCGATGGACTAAACACCCCAATGATGAACGTCAAGTCCGCCGCTCCGTCGCGGCAGCTGACCAAGCACAATGCCTGCATTCCTTGCCGGCGGAAACGAGCAAAGTAAGTGTTAGTAGCTGCGGGATGTCGACGAGGGGAGCGACGCTGACTCGGCATCTCGTCCACAGGGTGAACTATGCCTCCCATGCTGGTGCCAAGTCGTCGTGCCTGACCCTGCTTGGCAACAGCATCCAGCCGCCCTCGGTGCTAATCACTGACGACGACTTAGTGTAGCGGCCTCCTACCCTGCGATCGATGCGTCTCACGAGGCGAAAGCTGTACCTACCAGGACAGGGTATGGCGCACAAAGGACGACCTGCGCACCGAGATCACCAACCTCCAGGATAGCGTCGCTCAGGTCATGGCTCTGCTGGAGCGTTTGACTCTTGCGCAGAGCAACTTCAAGATAGAGCCCGATCTCGTCCGCGAGGTCCAGCAGGGGACGCCCTTTGGCAATGTCATGCGCATGCTGGGCGTCGAGTACCATGCCAGCGAGAATGGCTTCAGCGTGGACAAGGACGCTGATGGCAGGTTGGTGCCTTCAGCTTCCACCGCGGGCACAACGGCATCTCTACCGGCCCAGTCTGCACAGGACTCGCCCGTCGACGAGACGGCTTCCCCGCCGACCGATCCCGGCGCCTCCAGCGACCTTCTCGGCCAGAGTCATGCGTATCAATGGCATCCGGCCACTCCCCCGAGCATTACGACGTCGCCTTCAACCGGCCTGCCCGTACCGGCTGCCGACCAGTCGTGGTCGGGCTCCAAAGTCGGGACATCGCCGCTGCCGCCAGCGACCCAGCCAAGCTGGGCAATGGGGCCAGCCCCGGGCGAAGAAGCTCACAACGTCAGGTTCTCGCCCGCCTCGCAGCAGGTAGCCTCGACGCAGTGGGGGTTTCTCGGCATCGATATCGACGAGGTGCACAGGGCCGTGGGCGTGTACTTGGAGTGGGAGCTTCCCGGCTACTCGGCGATATGTAAAGAGCCGTTCTTGGAGGACCTGTCGACGCAGCGCCGGCGATTCTGCTCCGAGGCACTGGTCTGCGCCATCATGGCCAGGAGTTATCAGATGGAGTATGACGGGGACAGGACGACACGAGAGTTCCGGATCAAAAGGCTATACAACCAGGCGCGGACGCTGCTCATCGTGGAGAGAGATGCGCTGGAGACCATGTACCCTTTCATCCAAACCCTGACCATCCTAGCGTCCATCGAAATCGTGGATAACCGGATGCAAGAGGCGTGGGACCTGGCGTTCGAGGCGGCGCGGTTGGCGATCCTGGACGCGCTGGACCACATGGAACGGCCCCAGGCGAGCGACGAGCATCTCCAGGTGAGGGCCAACGCGTTCTGCGGCGCCGTGTCGCTCCCCAGGTGAGTTTTGTAGGCGTGAAGCAGCAGACGTTTGTCGGGGTTGGAATAACTGACGAGCCATGGAAACGCGGCAGGCTGATACGCCTTGTGCTGGCCAAGGGTGAACCGCTAGACGCACCGTTATTCATGCGCCTGGGAACAAACTCGGACGAGACGCCCGAGAGCCGCATCGAGCGAGGTAAGAGACCGGACGATACGGGGCCGGGGCTTGTTTCAACGTGTTTTGGCTAACGACTGGGTGCGCAGGGATCCGTCTTCAGAGGCATTTCTGCGCCCTGCTGCCGTGGTGCCCGCCGCGGAATGCCTTTACGTGGCAGGTGACGGAGCAGGCGCATACCTACATGATGTTCCACTTCAACGAGGGCTGCCTTCAGCAGAACAAGGCCGATTTGTTTGAGGTGTATCCCATGCTGACCAAGTGCTTCGAGGCGTGGATGGCGAGGCCGGAGAATCAAGATATGTCACCAGGTATGGTGTACAGCCAGTAAGTGGCACAGCAGACCCAAAAAAAAAAAAAAAAAAAAACATCCTTCTAACAAGAGCGGCGGAACAGGATGCAGTACCACTTCAACATCATAATCGTCTTCCAGCCATACATGAACGACCGCACGCTGGCCACGAGCCTGCGGCCGCGCGAGGTGCTGACCGCGTCGACCCAGGCGCTGCTGGAGCTCGCGTGGAGCTTCAAGATGAACTGGGGGCTCGAGCGGGTGCACCTGGGCTTCCCTTTCATCCTGGGCATGGCCATGCAGGTCGCGGTGGCCCTGGAGGACCCGAACCACGTGACGCTGGAGATGGGCGAGGCCGAGGGGCCACGGCCGAGGTGGGCGCACTCGGAAACGGCGTGCAGGGGGGTCATGATGCTGGCGGAGCTGTCGTCGCACCACGGGAGGGCGCAGACCTTTCTGGCGGCCGTGTCGAAGATGTACCGGTGACATATACCATTTTCATGTATCGGCTGAAGGTTGGTGTTGGCCAAGGGAGGGACGGGAGGGAAGCAAGGTGGTGGGTGACACGGACAGCCTGTTCGAGGGGCGCCTGCTTCAAGCGGCGTAGGACATGATAAGACGATTTGCGGCAGTCTTCTTTTGGCATGCGGCTGTTTGTTGAAGGGCGGCTGGGAGCACCACGGGCGACGACGGTAGCGGGTGGCGGCTACGGGCACTGGGGCAGTCAGTCAGTCAGCCCGGTGTCTTCGAGTGTACTATCACACAGACGGCAAGGCAACGGGAACTAACGAGTCTGATGGGCGCAGTTCCATGGGATCCACGTTGCACGCGGGTAGCTGCAGGACGACGGAAGGCTTGGCTTGGGATGCTGACGGGACGGCGGATACGAGGAATTTATGTAGAGTAAATGACACCAACAAACAACCAGCCAGCAAACGAGGTTTCATAGGAGCTCCAGCAAGTACATGAAATAAGTACACAAACGAGTAAGCCGCACAACGAGCTCCAGCTGTCTTCCATCTTCCTCCAAGCCCTGACTATCGTCGGACCTCTAATTGAGCCGCGGTGGTGAGGCCGGCCGACTCCACTCCATCCATGTCTGTCAAAGAGTTTTTCCCTTGAGCCGATTGGCATAAGAGAAGAGGAGGGGTTGAGAGGTTGAGACCGGTCAGGCCTTGTTATTTTTTTATTTTTAAATTTTTTTTATTAACTGTTACCTTCTGCCTTCCCTTGCACTCGCTTAGCCAGGGGTCCTGGGTCGCCCGCCGACCCGGATCACAGTGCTACTGGCTGAATGACTCGGGCTGGAGCAAGGACGAGGGTGCTTTTGCCGCGCTTGGGCACGCCCTGTGTTTGTCCTTTGTTATCTGTGCTGGGATCGAGAGGTGCTGGGGATNTTGTCGGGTCGGCGCCCTACATTGAGCTTTTGCCACCCGCCGTGACTCTTACTGGTCGCATTCGACGTCCAAGAGGGTGGCTTCGCGGACGCCTGCATGTAGGTGCGGGGGTCGGTCGGCCAACTTGGTGTGAGAGGGTTGTTTAAGTCGAGGTTTGATCCTGGTGCCAACAGCCGTCGTCGTTTTCCCTCTTTTCCTTTGTCCGCTTGGCTTCTCTCTCTTTCCTCAATTTGGAAGCCGGAGCGCCGTACGAGAATACAAAAGCACAGACAGAAAAAGAACAGCCTTGCCATGGCTGCTGCATCGCCCACGGCATCCCCAGCGCCCCCGGCAGGCAGCGGCGACAGCGACCTGCTGACCCGGCCGGCGGCGCCCCAGGACGCCTCGCCCCTGTTTCGCCGACTGCCCGCCGAGGTGCGGCGCGACATCTTCAGCCTGGCGCTGGCCGAGTACCCGGACCCGTCGCCGGCCAAGCAGTACGGCCCGCAGACGTGCTACACGCGGCCGGCCTACTCGTCGCCGCGCCGCTGCGACACGGCCCTGCTCCGGACCTGCCGCGCCGTCTACCGCGAGGCCTGGTTCCTGCCCTTCACCCAGCACGAGCTGACGGCCTGGCTGACGCACCCGGAGCGCGCGCCGCCCGAGTACAACCGCGCCCGCCCCACGCAGGCCGCCGTGCTGCGCGCCAAGCTGCGGCGCATCGCGGCCCAGCTGGGCCAGCCGGCCGTCAAGTTGGACCGGGTGCGCTTCTTCGCGCAGATGTTCCGGCTGGAGGAGGGCGCCATGGGCGACGCGCTCAAGGACATGGCGCCGCTGCTGCACTTCGGCACGCTGACGCTGACGATCCGGCACGCCGACTGGTGGGACTGGGAGAAAGACGAACCGCTGCGGTTCGCGGGCGGCGAGTGGATGCGGAAGGCGGGCGAGCACCTGCCGCCGACGGTGCGCGAGGTGGCCGTCGAGCTCGAGTCGGTCAAGCGCAAGGAGGCCCAGGTGGACGCCATCGCGGCCCAGATGGCGGAGCGGTGGTTCTTCCTGCGCAGCGACGGCGCGGCCCTGCTGGCCGACACGACGCCGGGCGCGGCGCCGACGAGCCGCTGGCGCGGGTCCAGCACCTGGGACTCGAAGCGGTGGGTGCGCGACGAGACGGAGGAGAACGTGCTCGACCTGTACGTGGTCACGGTGCGGTTCCTGCTGCTGTCGCAGGTGGAGCGGCGAGGCGGCAAGGTGAGCGAGGAGGCCCGGGCGGCGGCGGCGAGGGGCGAGTTCGACGCCGAGAGGATGCGGCTGTGGCTGCCGGGCGTGCGGAGGATGGTGACGAGGGGCCGGGCGTGGATACGGCCGGGCGAGAGGAGGAGGCCGGAGATGAGCGTGGGCATCGGGGCGCCGGCGACGTATGGTGATGAGTAGTAGTAGGCGGGCGTGGCTGGGATCCAAGTACGGGTATGATTAGTGCGAGAGTATGCGGCACAGCTGGTACTCGAGATATCATAATGGTAACATGAAGTGAGCACATGTCTTGTCATCCATGGTGTTTGTATTGTGGGATCAAGCTATGTGAAGCCGTCGTCGGTGAAGTGGCCCACGCCGTCGGCCCTCGGCGGCAGCGACGACGTCCAGGCGCTGGCCAAGGCTCGCGTGACGGCCTCGCTCCTGCACAGGCCGTCCTTGTCCGCGTCGACGAGCAGGCTCCATTTCCTCAGGAACCACGGCTCGGCGACCCAGCAGCCCTTGTCCCACGGCACGCCGGCCTCGAGGCACGCCAGGCCGCCGCGGGCGTAGATGTCCTCCTTGAGCTCCCAGGGGTTGAAGGCGTCGGGCAGGGCCGCGGACAGCACGATGGCCTGGTCGCGGAAGGCCGGCAGCGGGATCAGGTCGAGGCTGACGTGGTGCGGCACAAGCACCTGTGTGAGCGAGGGCCGCAGCGACGCCGGCAGGTGCGGGTCGAGCGTGGCGTGCACCGACGCGAGCAGCGCCGAGGGGCTGTCGCCCGGCGTGCCGGCGCGGAAGAAGGGCGAGATGCACGCGCCGTGGCACGACGAGATGTAGTCGAGCCCCAGCCGCAGGGCGAGCGCGTTGTGCAGCACCGCGGAGAAGATGGTCGTGGGCAGGAGCCGCTTGGCGTTGGCGAGGGGGTCGGCCAACGTGAGGGCCTGCGCCTGCGCCTGCGCCTGGCTGAGGGGGCAGGGGCACGGGTTGGCCGCCGGGATCGGCGATGTGTCAGAGACGGGCTCGCGGGTGCTGGCCGGGGCCGGCGGGCTGTCGGCACGGGGGACCATCAGCGGACGCTCCGTAGCTGGACGAGGCCTTAGCACGCGGGGCTTCGGGACAGCAGCTACCTCGGCCTCGCGCCGTGCCTTTTGCCTATCACCTAGACGAACCATTCAGCAACAGAGTCCACGCTCTCTCGGGCCAAGCCACACTTACGGAACGCCTGCTGCGCCCGGCGGTTCGACTCCCTGCGCTTCTCGCCCGAGCGCACCGTCCGCGTCTTCCGGCCCGGCGCACGGGGGTCATTCGCGGCCGTCGAGGAGTCCATGCCAGCGGGTGCAATCCGGGACGCCTGGGGGGGGCGGGCTTCTGGTGACCTGTGCAGGTTTATCTCGGGCATGCTCGGGCGGGCGGCGGAGGAAGGGCCGGGAATGCTGTTCTGGGCGGTCGCGCTGCGGGAATGGCTTACGCGGGATCGACGAATCAGCGGGCCGTGGGCTTATGGTGGGGATTGGGGTGCTTACGCTGGGCGAGGGCTTGTTACTGGGGGGAGGAGGCGGCGGTGATGGCTTCATCCATGGAGGTTGTTTGTCATGAATGGCGATAGCAATGTTAAACTCCGAGCAGCCGTGAAAAGGGTTTACTATATAAAACAAAGTACAGAGTGCACCAAACAAATAATGTTACCAAACAACGCTTCATTCAATTATAACTGACATATTTGCATCTCTCCTCATCATCCTAGTAGACACCGCTTGTACTGACAATGTCCAACATCATTGCCGTCGTCGGAGCCACCGGCAACCAAGGCTCCTCAGTTGCCAACACCTTCCTCTCCCTCCCCGACTGGACCGTCCGCTGCCTCACCCGCAGTCCCTCCTCCCCCGCCGCCCTGCGCCTCGCCGCCGCCGGCGCACACGTCGTCCAGGCCGACCTCGACGACGTCTCGTCCCTCGAGCGCGCCTTCGACGGCGCCGCCGCCGTCTTCGGCAACACCGACTTCTGGGCGCCCTACATCAAGGCCCTGGCGCAGGGCGTGCCGCAGCGGCAGGCCGTCGAGATGGCAAGGAAGACCGAGGTGCGCCAGGCCAGGAACGCGGCGGCCGCGGCGGCGAAGCAGCCATCTTTGAAGAGGTTCGTGTATTCGGCCTTGGGCCCTATGGATAGAGCTTCGGGCGGCAAGTATCCGCATTGCGGACATTGGGAGGCTAAAGCCGAGGCTGCTGAGTTTATGGAGAGGGAGATGCCGGAGCTGCAGGGCAAGCTGTCGTTTTTCTATCCGGGTGCATACCACGACAATCCCATTCTGTATCCGCAGCAGTACGAGGGCGTCGAGGGCTATGCCATGATGCTGCCCGGCTACGAGATCGACCACATCCCCGTCATACGCGCCTCCTCACGCACCGGACCATGCGTGCGCGCTCTGATCGAGGATGAAGAGCCGGGCGTGAAGCTCGAAGCGTACGACTGCCTCGTCACAGCCCAGGAAGCCCTGGATGCGTGGATCAAGTTCACGGGGAAGCCGGCGCGGATGATGCTCGTGCCGTACGAGGAGATGCACAGGATCACGGGAATCCCGTACGAGGTGCTGGATGGGCCGGCGTTCATGGGAGAGTTTAGCTTCATGGATGGTGTGGAAGGCAGGGTGCTGCAGCCGAGGGATCTGAAGAAGCCCCTGGTGGAGATGTCATACATGCAGATGCTGGAGGAGAGAGGCTTGGAGGCTGTGCTGGCGACGGTGCCTATGACCTTTTAGTCGTTCAAATTAGAGTCGTGTGGTGATAGGGTGCTGGAAACAATCTGGTGTCAAATCTGACCGGCAGTTCGAGATGGGATTACTGTATCTTGCTTTCCGCAGTCGACCGACCATCCCGTGATGTCCCGCAAAAGCCATTCATATCTTGTAATTTGTCCATCGAGTCAGACCAGATTAATCTACCAAGGCGGAAGTGGTTATGAAAGGTTGGGCGCCAGGTTCCTCTCTAACAATATGACCTACAACGTCCTGTCAACAGCTCAACCAGCCAGGCGCTCAGACGCAGGCAGGTCAAAGGAATCCACCAGGTTCCTGCATCCCGCTTGAAGAAATGTGTTCACTTATGAAATATTGTGGTTGATACCGGATGTTGGGCATGCACACGACAGGTCGCCTGGCTCAGAAGTCGACAGGCATGAGAATGATAGCCGTCCCTCGTTGCTATCCTTCCATACTCGAATTTGGTCAGAAAATTGGCCGGCCATGTAGCAGGTTTCTTAGCCTCTTTCGAGTTTCAGACAAGCAGACTACGAGCAGTGAAGACCAGCCCAGTCAGTCTAGGAAGATCATGACCGTATTTGCAAGAATGATGGTCCTTTCAGCATACTACGGCATCAAGACTCTGCAATAGCTTGCCATGGACAAGCTTTGGGATGAGCTGAGGGAGCGCAGCTTCCCGCAATCGCGATTGCGACGGGGCTGTTCCGGCTCCTGGCGCACCCCTTCCCCAAATAACCCTGACAAGGACAGCCTCCCGACTTTCAAGGGTTGAGGTGTGCATATTGACTGCTTGAAATAGTCGACAAGGGATGAATAATCTCGACGGCTGCTTCGCACATCGGGGGCTGTGTGCCGCCGTCGAGAAAAATCATTTCCTAACAGAAAACGCTGCCTTGACATTGATGAGCCCAATACTGACCGGTTTTATGAAAGGACGGGATTTGGTGACCCATTGATGACCGGATTTCCTCGGGCATTATCCTCTAGCTCGCAGTAAATATGACTTCATCACCATAAATTGTCCTGACCATGCTCCTCGTCACTCTCCCGCTGAAAGATCATCACTAATTTCCATCTTCTTTGTTCACCCCAGGCGGCCCGAAGATCCCGTATCATGTACCACCGTCCACTTGTTTCCAACAGAGCATTATAGTTGAAAATCTGGCATCGATTGGGCTCGCTGGCTCCCTTGCAAGTGATTGGGTGCAACGTAATGAGCCTGGATAAGACAGGAGAGGCTACCTTCATCACGAACTCCAAGACGCTTGATGGCGTCCTGCGGAGAAACACGTTCACTGGTTACGTCCTTCGACGGGAATCAACTTTCCGTCAAGTGAGCGCTGCTGATGCCTGGCAATGGAAAACATTATATCCTTCACCTTGGGTCGTCTGGATGAAGATGATTGGGGCAGCTTTCACATCATCCGGGTCGCCAGTCTTGTCAGACGGTAGCTCAATTATGACCCCTCGCCGTTGCTGTGTTTTGTTATTTACATACGGCGTAGCCAAGAGTCTCCGGTCAGGGCAGACGGCTGAATGTTCGACCCTGTCACTGCCCAAGACGTGATTGGTGTCCAGTTTGTGCTCCAGTGTAACATTTCCGACTTTTGACATGGCATGGCGATTCGAAGAGTATATTTTGATTTGATTGAAATGACTGAGACTTACAGACGGCAAACAAATAATGAATCAAAGAGAGCTAGGGAAGCCAAGCCGAGAGTAGAAGGTTGCGATGATCGCGGGTAGGGGTGACGAATCAAAACACAAGGATAAGATTGCACGATCTATATTGAACGTCAATATAGGATATCTTTAGCAAGGCCGAAGGACTTAATGATAAATATCGTCGTGGGTAGGACGTCGTGTGGATCGTGAGAACATGGGTTTGGGCTGTCGCTGTGCCGAGGTCCAACGGCCAAGAATGGACCAATCATGTACGGCTACAGCCGGCGCGGTCACGCTGGAGCTGCATCTCGACATCCATCCTGGCCCCTGGGTAAGTCCGACTGTCCACTCCTCACAGGCGTACGCTGGCCGACTAGATTTCTCTACTTTGGGTGTTGTCCTTGCCCAGCGACGACTCCGCGGCATCATGGCTGCCGATGACGACGTCGTGCCCTTCTCCAGGGCCATCGCCGTCAAGCAGTTGGACTCGCACATCTACGGCGTCCACCTCCACGCCTGCTTCTGCATCGGCGCAGGTACAACCCCCATTTCATGTTCCCAGAAGCCCTTTTACCCCGTACTAACGCCCCTCCAAGTGCCCAACGGCGGCTACACGGCATCGTGCATGCTCGCCGCCGCCCGCGCCCACCTCTCATCCCGCGGCCAGCCCGACACCCTGACGGCCCACTTCGAGTACCCGACCCGGCTCGCCGTCGGCCCGGCCGTCGTCACCGTCGACGAGGTCAAGCTGGGCCGGCAGCTGTCCACCCTGCACCTGACGCTGTGGCAGGGCGGCCTGCTGCCGGCGGCGCCTTGGCTCACGCCCGCCGTCTCGCGCCGCGCCATCGTCGCCTACGCCACCCAGACAGACCTCGCGGGCTTCACAGGCGTCACCCTTCAGACGGGGTACCAGGTTTCGCCCGCGGCGGCGCCGGCGGCCGTGCCGGACTTTGCGGCGCTGAAGGAGAGTGGTGGTGATGGCATCTGGCGTGAGCCTGTGCTGCCAAAGTCATCGGGCTTTGCGCGTTCTCTGCGCAACTGGCGCTTCTACATGCGCAGCGATGGGCAGCAGACATCCGGCGCAGTCGACGCCTGGATCCGCATGGCCAGCGGCGAGCGCATCCGCCAACCCGCCCTCGCCTACGTGATAGACTCCTTCCCCTACAACATATTCACCCTCGTAGCGTCCCCCGAGGCCAGGCAACAGCTACAGACGCCGCGCGGGCCCGGGCAGGAAACGGATGCCGAGGAGACACGGTCCAAGCTGTGGTTCCCCACCGTGGCGATGAACCTCGAGGTCAAGAAGGCGCTGCCCGCCGACGGGGTCGAGTGGCTGGCGGTAAGGATCTCGTCGAAGCAGATCCGGGATGGGCGGTTCGATCTCGAGGTTGTGGTGAGGGATGCGCGGGGGGAGATGGTGGCGTTGGGGTATCAGACGGCCATGATTTTGAGCTTGGAGAGGAATCTGAGCAAGCGGGGTTCGTCTGTGAATAAGTCGGCCTTGTAAGTAGGCTTTCGAAGAATGTTATTAAACAACGCCGTTACAAAGAATTTATAGATGCCAGATTTGATAAATATCATGAACATGACATCTGCGTGACGCAAGGTCCGTGTGGCGTAAGCAACGACACCAAGGTCCATCAATAGATGTTAGACCAGCGTGATTATTTCCGAGAGTGAAGTGATCTTGTGCAAGTTCTCCTGGCGAACAATTGGCCATTAGCAGCTGATGCATAGCCTAAAGAGTCTGCAGGGCATCTCGCATCCTTCATCACAGCGGCTAGAGCATAACAAATCCATGGTACAACTACAAGCATCCACCCCAGTGCAATGAAAGGGAAGTCATGGCACACTCGCCTGGTACGAACGGGTGCGCATTCACTGGTATCTGGAAAGTATGTCAACTGCGGCATATCTGCAGTGAAACGTACGACACGCAAGCAATCTATATAAACTCGCTCCATCCTCCACCCATCCTCCGAATCCGGCCCTCAAGACCAACCCGAATCCATATCATCACCCGATACTACCTATTCCACCATCCATAGCAACCACTCTCGCAACAGCAACGCCAACCTTACCAACCAGAGCCCTTTGAAAACGCAGTCTCAAGATGTGCACAATAACGCTGCAGCAGATAAACTACGCCTGCGGACACAAGCACAACGAGTTCATCCAAACACTGACGTGCGTGGACATGTCGGCGTGCCCCGGCTTCACGTTCCTGGACCTGCCGATGCGGCAGGACGCGGACAAATGCCCGTTGGCGGGGTGTAAGTCGACGCCGGACGCGGATACGAAGAAGGAGGAGAAGAAGAGTTGAACGCTTCGGCCTCGGCTGTTATGCGTGCAGTGACCACTACAGGGATTTCTGTCAAGGTTGTTCTGAGCGAACAAGGATTGTCTGTGTTTTATCAAAGGAGCCTCCTTGGCGAGATAACACCAAGCTCCTGCCGCATCCACGTTCATGGACTGCCTTGGTGAGCACGCATGGCACTGATAGTATTGCCGTTTGGTATCCGTAAAGTTCGCAATGTACTTTGTGTCAAACCCATCATATCTATCGTCCGATCCATGCAGCCTGCCTAGAATGAGATTGAACTCACATCTTTGTATATCTATTCCGGTTCTAACCTTTTAGCCCGATGCCAGCGATATCCGCGTCCTGCTCTCCCCCATCTCCAGCTTCCACCCCCCCTGCCACCCATCCCTCTTCTCCACGCGCAGCAGCAGCTCTTTCAGCGGCCGCCCCAGCGTACTGCTATCGTCCGTCCTGACCTTGGGGTTCCTCTCCCAGCCGCCCGGCTCCGTCGGTCGCAGGTCCACGCGCAGCACCAGCATCGCGGTGATGAGCATAACCTCGGTCGTGGCGAATTGACGCGCCGGGCAGAGGTGCGGCGCGGCGCCCCACGCCATGAAGCTGCCCGAGGCCCGGTCGCTGTCCGGCTTGGGCAGGAAGCGTTTGGGGTCGAAGGCGTCCGTCGTGGGACCCCAGATGCCGGCGCTCGCGTGGATGGGCGCGCCGGGCATCTGCACGTAGTTGCCTGCCTTGAGCAGGTACTTGCCGTCGAGAACCGTGTCCTGCATGACCTTTCGGATGTTGGCGTGCATGTGGCGCGTTCGCTGCGTCTCTTGGATCACGCCTAGCAGCAGGGGGCACTTGGTCTTCAAGGCTGACACGTCCAGCAGAACGTCGTTGCCCTCCGTCCGACTCACGGCCTGGGTGGATATCTCGTCCCGCAGCTCCTGGAGCAGCTCCGGCCGCGAGAACACCTCGTACAGGACCCAGTACATGGTTGGGATGGTGTTGGGGAAGGCGGCGATAGAGAACGTCGCCTCCTGCTTAGCTGCGTCGTCCACACTGACGCCGTGATCGTGCAGGGTGCGCAGGCGCTCTCGAACTACAAAGGAACAGTCGTCGGGCAGGTCTCGGCAATAATCTTGGAAGGCCTTGAACACAATGGCTCGTGCGGCGTAGCCCTTGCCGGTAATGTCGGCTCCAAACAGATGGGCCAAGTTATATTCCATCCATTTCCTTCAGCTTCGGTCAGTATAGGACCTTCAACATAGGATCAGTCGAGAATAAGCCGTACCAGAAAGCCGCCACCACCTTCGGGTCAGTGTAAGGATGGTTCTTGCCGTAAACGCCTGCACTCGTCGCCTGGACAATCGCATCATCAACCCATTTTATCAAGACGACTTCCTCCTTTTCGACCAATTTGTTTACGTGGCTAACCGCGGCAATGCCCATCCGCAGATTCTGCTCATCCAATTGCGGGCCAGGCGCGAGCCCATTCTTCATGGCATGGCTGAAGTCGTCCAACAGGGCACCTTCAAACAGCTTGTCCGTTTCGGGCGAAGCATCGCCAAAAGCCCTGACGGTCACTTTGATGAAAGGGCGAAAGGAGAGCGATTTGGAGTTCTTCTGGATGAAGGCGTTGAGGCGGTGCGAGTTGGAAATGTACAGCTTGAGGTTGAAAATGGCGATGGTGAAGATTTCCTCGTTTGTGGTTTTGCTACGGCTGTTAACGATGACGCGGAACAAAGCGAATTGGTCAGCTCGGGGCGTACCAGGTCTTGCTAAAGTAGGCCATGCCGTGGCGATATATGCCTATGATGTGGCCGACGAGGGGCGGGCCTGAACGAAGCCGCGCTGGTTCCCTGGGGTCATCGCCTGCGGCCAGGACATATTCCAGACTGTAGGCTGCGAGGGCGAGGCCGAGTAGGCCGTAGGCAATCTCACGAAGCATTGCAGTGGTCTACCTCTCCGTCGGATGTAGAACAAGCGTCGTGTATGCGTGGCAAGTTAAGCACGAACGAAGGCGGGCACATCGAAATATGTAGGAAATGGCAATCGTCAGGGGTCGTTGTCCAACGGTCCACAGCTTTAATACGAATACGATTCGTGGTGAAGCACTGCCGCTAACTCCTCAACAAGGGCATAGCAAGCGCTGACTCGACAGATTACTTCCCTAAAATGGGGTCGGCGGTAATCCTTGGGCCATCTATGCTCGCTGGATGACGTCGGTCGAGGTAGTAGACTGGGAAGCCATGGCCCATCTTATAGACTGGGCGGTCAACGCTGGCGTCGTTGCTGGACAATGCCCAGTCACTTGGTTCTGGGGTTTTGAGGTGGTAAGAATTTTGTGGGACGTCAGCATTGCTCCCTTAAATACGCGATAGGCTGGGATTCCTGGTGATTAGGAGGTAGTAGAGAGGGAGAAGTTTTAAGGAACTCGGGGCTCGGCTTGGTAACTCGGTGCAGCTAATTGGGCCGAATTCTCGAACACTGTGCTATGCTTAAATCAATTCTAGCAAAATGTTACCCATCTTTTGCAGTCGATGCAGTGTATCAAAACAAGCTATTGTGAGATGCGGCAACTCGATCTAGCAAAGGAGATGTACAATACGCGATATACAGTCGGTTCCTTTGCCAGTAATAAAAGCGTCATGAGTTGCGTACCAGCTACAGTAGGCCATGTAAATGGGCCTGAATGTGCTTATTTGGGTGTCTCAAAAAGGTGTACCACAAAAAACCCCAAGTTATGCTCTGTAATGAGCATTATTGACTCCCTAAAAGCCTAGGTACAAAATTAGATACCCATTTTCAGCCCTCAAATCACCCATCCGTATGATCTAAGCAAAGAAGAGTTGACCCTGGCCAGATCCAACCCGAAATTTAGTAAGAGGATACTGATAACGTTTGGATCTCCTTCGAGCAATCATTGACCTGGTATGAGAATAAAACCAAACCAGGTTGACATCCGACGAGTTCACATGGACCAACTTTGCAAAACCCAACGATTGTCGACCGTCGATAACTCACAGTGGAAATACACAATGGAGAATCATGTTCATTGAATAGCGCAGCCATGCCCTGAACAGGCCACTGCATTCTGCGCGGCAATACTCTCGCATGCGGGCCCTCTGTTCTATATACGCTCTCTAGCGCATCAATTGGCAGCTTTATGTGATTGATTCAACAATGTGCACGATCGACTCTGTTTGCGATACCCGAGCACTTGAGTTATATACTCGTCCAACTGTCACTCAATCCCATCTCAACCAGAATGCAGAACGCTTGCTAGGATAATGCTTCATGCTCATTCTGCCACCAAGGCTGGCTATTCGTTCCAGGCCGGGCGAGGGTGGTAAGTTTGTCAATGTCCCTTCCACGCCACATACAGAGCTAAGAGTGACTCGAGAACTTGTGTAGAATGCCCTAGAGTGACTGGTCAATGTGCCCGCCCGGAATAACACCCGCGGAAGGATGCTGTGGCGTGCGTAGCTAGAATCAAGGAAGTCATGGTAGTATCCAAGAAGTAACCCTCGGCCAAGGAGGTAGTTGAAAATTGAGCTAAAATTATGCATCTCAGACGGCTACGTGGTATTCGAGCCCACTATTATGCAGGGACTACACGAAGAGTTACCAAGCTACCAAGACATTGGAGCTGCGGCACAGTACCATGGTGGATGGTGGATTGCCTGATTTGGAGTACAAGCAAGTCTGGCGCATGGGTATGCTAGTCCATTAGCCTTTCATCCCTTTCTGTGCCAGTAGCTTTTTGATGACAAGCATATTCACTATCCGTTCCTAAAGAACCTATCACACGCTTATAGATACATAGGAACCAGTAAGATGGTCGCGTCAAGGCCGTCAAGATAGTGGTATGTACAAAGAGTCTTGGAAGCATTTGAACCCATGAACCCTTGTCAATACTTCAATTTTAGTTTGTTGTTTCCATGTGGCGTATCTTTCTGACGGTAGAAAAATTGCGTACAATTAATGCGGCAATATTCTATGTTGGGGGTGACCGCTCACAAATGTAACAAAGTAAACGAAATGTGCCGAGATGAAAGCCTCCACTCCTGATACCCTTGATATTAATGACGCGCGAGATCGACCGTGGGACATGCCCAATCGGGTCGAAATGTGCTTTGCTGTTGGGTTGGTACATTTCCATGCTACTCTCTATGTTCCTCGAGCTTTGACTTCATAATCACACTCAATGAAGGACGGACAAGTAAAGAAGGGCGTACGAATGTCCATAAGTCGTCCACTTGACTTCTATTTTGAAATACTGCTTCTCGGGTGATTCTACGCAGATAGTTCGTGCGGAGTCTTGCAAATTGCCGCCTGATACCGCAAGCTCGGCCCATGCGAAGCCAAAGCTGGTGAAGGTGCCTGAGAGGATGCTTCAAGCTCCGAAGGCTTTGACCTGGTTCGCTTGCGCAAAAGGTAAATGGCAGCGATGATTGTGCCACATACGACGACGAGCCCTCCTATTACTGCACCGATAATTGCACCAGGGCTGACAGGAACATTGTTTGAGCCAGAATCGCCTTGGAGGTCTCCAGTCGCGGGGGCATGGCTTATTGTCGGCGAGCTGCTGATGGTAGTGGTGGATGGTAAAAAACTCTGCTCTGAGCGGTCTTGGCTGGTCGCCGTGATGACCACGAATGACGCGGCAGTGGATACAGGTATAGACGGCTCGGTTGAAAGGTCGAGGCTTGAAGTCACGCTCAGGCTGGTGGAGGTAGCTCGGGTAGGTATGATGATCCACACCAAACCTGCAGAACTGGATGTTGGTACGGACGGCGCTGACGACATAGTCCTAGCTAGTGTAGGCTGTTCGGATGAAGAGTTGTGTTCCAGTGACGCACTGGGGCGGGTTGTAGTAGCTTCAGCCGTGATCTGTGGTCAAGGGTATTTTTCAACGGCTCTTGTGCCACAGGCTAAGAATGAGTAGGGCTAGTCTGTGCCTACTGTCAGAAGCGCGGTTGAGTAGTACGAGCTTGTCTCTTCGCCTTTGCCTTGCCATGAACCTCTTCGCCAGATTGGGAGTGGTAATTGCTCGAGGGTGTACGATTAATCGGCGACAGACGGGTATGGCTGTGGACCGGAAAGTATAGAACAGAGACAAGGATTAGGGTCTGGGAAACGAAGGAGTACAGTATAGACAAAGAGCTTGGTTTGAAGAGTTTTGTTTGAAATTCCTACGCGGTTAGGCGCGCGCCCATGACCAGATGGCAAACAGGACAAAACAACTCTGAATTTGAGGGCCATGTTATAGGACACGCAGGTAGAAATAATTATTCCCGTGATATTGTACCAGGCTATTCTAGGTCTCGTTGGCCGCACATGTCAGATATACTTGAAGGGAGATCCCATGTTCCCGCAAGATCGTGCACGTGCGAATACCGGCTGACCGGCAGTGGTGGCCCCAGTGAGTGAGCCGAGCGTATCGCAGCATCTCCCTCGGTCCTCGTGTTCGCCGTAGTATGAACAAGGCGGACAGGACCTCATGTACATGTTTGGTGATGGTCTATTTTCCTGGTTCCCAAAAAGGACGATAGCAATAAGACGGTGGGGCTGGCAGTTTGCGACGATTGGCTGGTAAATATAGAAATGCTTGTCTGGCACCAAAACGCCCCAAGTCGACTGGCCGTTGGCCGGGGAGTGGAGCTTTACCCCACTCCTCACTTCAACACCCGCTTGGTTAATAACGCCCTGTTTTGTCTGTTGGTCGTGGGCTGAATCTCTCCCTGAAATTAATTCAATCCTTTTTTGGTTCCCGTCAAATGTCCCTTGTTTGAGCCATCCATCTAGGCACCTCGCTGCGCTGCCGCTCAAAATACGAGCATGTATTAATATCAATGGCAAGCTCAACATGAGCCGATTTTGACTCGCTAGCCGACTGGAGCCATGGCCCTGGAATGGTATTTGCACCGCCGCGAGCTGCGGTGGCTGCTCCTATCAATATCGTGTACCCTCTTTGTACTCACTGGCATGCACCTCCTCGCGCCCGGATACCCCGAGCCTGTTCAAAGCACGGGCTTGTTCCGGCCGGTTCTTGAGGAGGATATCCCTCCGCCGGAACCGCTGGCCACGATCGCGGACGCCAAGCAGTCCACTTCCATCTTGACCTCAAGCACATTAGTGAGGAATGCAGCGCCAACTCCAACACCTCATACAACTGCACAGTCTGATGGCGCGATTCTGCCTGCTAGCCGTATCACACCATACCTATCGGCCATACTTGATCCCGCCGTCACAGAGCCCGCTCGCTTGCAATGCCCGTCGCTAAACGTGTCCCGTTACGAGACACTATTGCACGAACCAGAGGTGGGGTCAGGCGGTGCCGATGAGCTCCCTGTAGACTTTTATTTTGCCTTGGATTTGCGGGACTGCGTATCGCTTCTCCCCAGTCTACTGGGAAGCATCGTTGAAGCCTTCCGCTTTCTTGGCCCACGCCGCTGCGCACTGTCCATTGTGGAAGGCAACTCGCCTGACGGAACAGGGGATGTTCTCCAGGCCCTAGCTCCCCATCTTCAGCGATTGGGCATTACCTACTTCTTCTCGTCCTCCGATATTGATCCTTCAGCCGGCGATCGGATCCGGAAGCTGGCCGATCTACGCAACTTGGCTCTTCAGCCTCTCTTGGATAGCCCCGACCTAGCATTTAGAAATACCACCGTGCTTTTCATCAATGATGTAGCGCCATGCGCCGAGGACCTGCTCGAGCTACTGCTGCAACGACAGGCTCTGGGTGCGGACATGACCTGCGCCATGGACTGGACACAGGTTGGGGATAATCCTCTCTTCTACGACGTCTGGATAGCGCGAACCATCCATGGCGACTCCTTCTTCGAAATACCCCCGGATGGAAGCTGGGACAGGGCGTGGGACCTATTTTGGAATGCCCCGGAGACGTATCGCCGCTTCCAGGCCCATCTACCCTTTCAGGTCTTTTCCTGCTGGAACGGCGCTGCCGCATTCACCGCAGCTCCATTATTAGACGGCCTGCGCTTTCGGGAACCTCGTGGCGGCCAGGACGGTGAGTGTGGGCAAGGTGAGCCACAGTTATTTTGTAAGGATATGTGGTTCCGTGGCTACGGGAAGATTGCGGTGGTGCCTAGCGTTAACCTCGAGTACACAAACGAGCTGGCAGCAGATATTAAGCAGACCAAAGGGTACACCCTGGACTTGGTTCGCGACCACACGGACGAGGAAGATCGGATCGAATGGGTCTTGGGGCCGCCTGACATGGTCAAGTGCATGCCTATGTGGACTAACCAGTTCTGGCGTCCTTGGAACGAGTCATTGAAATAGGAAATAGGCGTGCGGTTCATGCACGCTACGAGATCATGTATCATGTCGGGCTGGCCAAGACTGATTAGGGAGTCTCCTACTTGCGATTGCTGCTGATTTTGCTTGGGCACATAGTGGTTCTGGGAATACAGGACTATAAGAACTCCGGCCCATTCGCTTTGTTCTCGGGCGAAAAGGACATCGTCCTTCATTTCAGCCCACAGCAACATTCCACGCCCAGCCGCATGGCCTCGATTTGACTCCATATTAAACTGTGTACCTTCCTTCAGAAGAAAGCTACAACGAGAAAACAGACCGATACAGCGACCGAAAAGTATGCGGCGTATCCATTGTCTCGTTTCACAGATCCTACCTTACGTAGTATACTTTCATTGACCATGCTGAAGCCTGATGGCAGCGAAAAGCACCTTTGAGGCAGTTGTGTCGTCATTCCCGGAACTGCTTGCTAGGTCCTGTCGACTTTGAGGCAGCTGGGAGGAAATCAATGTCATCCTCTTATATCAAACAGGATGATGAACCTGAAGAGCTCTTGTGGAATCATGCAGTTGCAATGTTTGTACAATCGTCAGGTGATGGACTTGTTTGATAGCACTGTTGAGGCCCCCTGTATCAGGTGACCCACGAGATAGGACAGGGACGATTGAGCCTGAGAGTTTTGCGCAAGGAGCGCAGAATGATGTTTTCGAAACAGCCAACTCATTAGCTCACTCGACAGACAATGTGACAGAAGCACATGGGCGATGCAATAGCTTTGATGGGTTCGGAATGAAAACTTCCATGAAGATGCTACTATACTAACAGCCAATAAGACTGTTGATCTGATCAGAGTCGTTGTCCACCCCTCTTTGCATGTGTTGGCGGTAGACTCAATTCTGTAGACCTTGGCCCAAGTGTCGGAAAGATGTGAGACTCATGACGCCAAGTACCAATGCCATTGTCTGCAAGTAAACGGAGGGGGGGACGACATAAGGTTGGACTTCACGAAATACAAAGCTTACATGTGGGCGGCTGCAGCACTAAGTTCTGAGTGTTGTTTATTTTGTATAGGCAGTCAGCATCTTGTGAGGCAAATGGGATAAAGAACACGTCAGCTTTCTACATCACCTCAGTGCGTGGTGTAAGCCACGTGAGAGACCCCTCGGTCAAGATGCACTACTCATCGCTCTACAGCGTGAGGAACTGTCCACATTCTACGTCGGAACCTCGCCAAACTTCAACACACCGCTCCCCGTCCAACGTCTTTGACTCCCGGATAGTTGCTGCACGACTGGATAGCGACTTGGGTTTTCTGGGCCACTTGGGGGTCTACGGTCGGCATCTTCTTTGTGCGCCAAACTGAAGCCATCCTGACTCGGGAATAGACGTTGAAATAGTCATGGTAGGTCGTGAAGGGTTTCAAATAGCCAGTCTCAATCTGTCTACGCCATCAGTTGGGGTTGGCCTGGATGACCACGCCCTTGCAGTATCATCAACATCTCTCGTCGTATAGGCAGTGTCATGGTCGACAACATCTGTGAGCTGCTCGTCCGTCGCGATGCGACGCTCGACCAGACAGCCCGGTTCGGGTACCTTTCGGCTTCGGGATAGTCATAAATGGGGACGACACCCTCCAGAACCGTATCGGAGGAGGCGCTATTGGAAGACGTGGTCAATCGATTCCAGAGACGGCCTCGCCGGCGCTGCATACGCCACCGTCGTGCCATATCAGGACCGGGCCTACTGGGGGTGGCGGCGAAACGGATAGAGATAAGCCAGATTGTTGCTGTGCAGGGAGGTTGCAGTAACAAAAGCCAGCATCCTGCTGGAGAAGAACTCTGCCTTAGCATCATGCTAAATGCATCATCGAAGATTGGCAGTTGCCGCGCAAGGCCTATAGTTGAGCACTCATCACGCGAGGGTCGAGGCAGGGTCGTTTAGGAACATAGGTGAGAGCTTACATGGCTGGGTATGTTTTCATCTACACAGTCTTTTACGATCATTCAACCTAAAAAGTCTTGCGCCAAGCGATCGCATGCATATGGGACAAGCCGGCGACAAAAGAAGAAGGATCGTTGGCCAGCCCTACTGCCAGCCGTCATACCCACGAAAACCATGCGCGATGCACTCGGTGAGGAAACGTGACGGAGCGGAAGACGAAGGTTGAGGCGTCGAGGCCCATTTCTCTTCATGGCGTCTAAGCCTGAGCGAAATCTCGAGCATCCAGCCATCGTGTGGAAATGCGGAATGCCATCGGAGATGTTGCTATCATGCAAAATACAGGGATCACCGTTTTCCTTTGGGTACCGATAGTCGCAATGTCGTGTGTGGAGCGCTAGGATGGGGACGTGTTGAATCCACGGTGCATCGTCTGTATGAGGGGCATTGACAGAGACGCCTCGACACAGCCTGAATCTACCCAGCATTGCAAGAGGGAGAGAGAACAAAAGGCCAAACGTTTTGACATCATTCCTCTGCTGAAAAGGCACACGCCGTCCTCACGGGGAAGCATACGATGGCGAGTTGTTGGTAGACGCCCACCCTGTGCATAATACGGGTCTGGTATGGGACGAACGCATCACCACTAGTCGATCCGAACGAAATCTCCCTTGGAATCGCCGTGATTACAATATTTCTCCCCTGGTGTATCCAACCAATTCGTGCATTTGCCGGTTCGCCTCGGCTTTTGCTGGGAGCCAGGTGGGGTGTCATATCCATGACGTCGCCTAGCTGCGACCCCTCCGGCATCCACAAGTAGGGCCCAGCAGCATCGTCATACACTCTGCGTGCCACCCAGTCATCATGATGGCTGGAGCTGTCGAGAAACGAGTTGACGTTGGAGCTTTACCGGGGTTCCGCGCAAAGGGGGGCGGGGATGTAGGGTGCTCACTCCACGTGTGACGAGGGTGAAAACTGGAGGACGCAGTATATAACCGTCGCGTAGCCTGGCTTCGTGCTTCCAAGCTGCACTTTACCCAAATTCGCGGGTCACAACACCAAATCCGTGATTCTATCGACTGAACCCCCCAAAGGCAATCATGGCAACACAAGCAGCATATGCGGTCGAGAAGGCCATCGGCCACGACAACAACGCCATCATCGATCAGGACGTCAGCAACTACAATAAGACGGGCGACGCCAGCGAGACTATGAAGGCCCTGACCTGGGTCGGCAAGAACAAGGTCCAAGTGGGTACGGCATCGTATTCTCTCCATACTCCAGCTTCCAGCTTTGTCTAATCATGCGGACAGCCGACGTGCCCAAACCCAAGATCCTCGAGGACCGCGACGTCATCCTCAAGGTCACGGGCAGCACCGTTTGCGGCTCAGACCTGCACCTGTTGCACGGCACCATCATCGAGCTGGCCAAGGGCGATATCCTGGGCCACGAGTTCTGCGGCATCGTCGACCAGGTCGGCTCCGGCGTGAAGGGCATCACCGTCGGCAAGCGCTACGTCGCCAGCTTCCAGATCGCCTGCGGCGAATGCTTCCAGTGCCGCCAGAAGTTCTCGTCGCAGTGCGAGAGGACAAACGCAAATACCCTCGAGTACGCCATGTACGGAGGCCGCACCGCCGGCATGTTCGGTTACTCCCACTTCACTGGTGGCTTTGCCGGCGGGCAGGCCGAGTACGTGCGTGTGCCGCTGGGCGATGTCAACTTGCTGGAGATTCCGGACGATGTCCCTGATGAGAAGGGTGGGTTTGATTCCCGAACATGCTCACAATTGAAAGCGACTAACGTCTCTCATAGCCCTGTACCTGTCTGACGTCCTCGCCACCTCTTACCACGGCGTCAAGGACACGGCTGTCTACCCCGGCGATGAGGTGGCCATCTTCGGCGCGGGCCCTATCGGCCAGATGGCGGGCGTCTTCGCGCTGGGCGAAGGCGCCAAGAAGGTCATATTCGTCGACACGGAGCCGCGCCTGTCCTTTGTCCGCGGACGTCTCCCCGCCGAGCACCGCGACAAGGTCGACTACATCGACTACAAGAAGCTGTCCTTTGGCGTGACCAAAAAGGAGACGGTCGTCAGCAAGCTCAAGGAGATGTGCGGCGGCCGCGGGCCTGACTGCGCCATCGAGTGCGCTGCCGGCGAGTACGCCAAGGGCTGGCTGCATTGGTTCGAGATGATGGTGGGCGTCGAGACGGACACGAGCGAGATCATCAACGAGATGATCGAAGGCGTGCGCAACTTTGGCCGCGTCGGCGTGACGGGTGTCTACGTGGGATACGTACGTTCCTTGCTTCACATCGTTTCTCGCGTGCCCTGTACTGACCGTCCCAGACCAACCACTTCAACATCGGCTCCCTCATGGAGCGTGGCATCCGCCTCATCGGCAACGGTCAAGCCCCCGTCCACAAATACTGGAACGAGTTATTGGCCAAGATCCAGAGCGGCGAGTTGGACCCGCTGCAGATGCTGTCGCACCGCGTGCGCCTCGAGGACGTCGACAAGGTGTACTACAAGTTCGAGGCTCACGAGGACTCGATGCAGAAGGTCTTTGTCGAGACCAAATTCTCCCTGCCTGCAGCGCCGGGCTCGCCTGCTTTGACGAGATATTAGAGAAGTGTTGTTGTGAATACTGTACTAGTAGGTATGAATGATGACTGGGTTAAGGGCTGGGTAGGTAATGATCAGAGATGAGACATGAGTTGTACCGGTAGCTGAAGGAATGACAAAATGCAAATACTTGATGGGATATTTTGAACGATAATGAGAAGTAACGTGAAAGTAAACCAAACTGTGGTGCTGCGTTACAACTAAGAAGCAAGGCTTGTCTCTAGGTCAGGCAAGAATGCCCAGCCGCCGAAGTCGATAGGTTGATCTTCGAAGCGGATATGAACACATATCCGGGGAGGTGTTTTATTCAGTCAATAGTGCCAAATATGATGGCTCGCATGAGCTAGGTTCATTGATTTGAAGTGCTAAATTAGGTGTCAAGATGGAATGTGTAGAAAAATTTCGATGAGCTTAGGCAGCTTTGTTCGGATAAAGGAATTGAGAACATTTTGTGGCGTTACTATGGAATGTATACAAAGAATTCGAGGAAACCTACCAGACAATCGAGAACATGTAGTGGCGTTGGTGTGGAATGTATATAAAAGATTCGAGGAACTTAGACGGCTTATTCCTAGAAGCAATTAAGAATATGCAGTGGTGTTAGTATTTAATAAAAGCTCAAGAATAGTTCATGGTAAGCTAGATATATTTACTAACCAAACATTGTACATTCATGCGAAAATTACCTGAGCTTAGATAGGAAACGATATGAATGGTACAATTCGATCATATAGTTGGATGGGTCAGTAATGTTACTCGCCGGAATGGCGCGTCACGGCCCATGCTGAACGCCGACGCTATGCCCAAGTACACTTTACCTCCATCATCAATGGCTTTGCTCTCGAACCTGCTCTTCAGCCTGGCCCTCTCCGGGTCAGTATTGTGGCTTCGTCGATGTACTGCTTCGATTCTGGCATGATCACTTCCTTCGAAACTAGACGGACGAGGGCCATAGCACTCATGGAGTGAAAACTTGCTCGATATAGTCCAAGGAGAAGCTTGCCATGCCATCTGCTTTTGTCGGCAGTGTCATCCGCGGTTTAGGCAAAACTCAACCGCACTACAAAGCTTGTTCGACCTCGACTTGCTATACACGATGTTCAGGAGTTTGTTTTCACTGATATTCTGCCATGCCAAGCCATTATGTCTCTCATACTGGGAGGTGTCGGCAGCGTACTGTCGGAATGGAGTAGTACAAATCGTCTCCGCAAGAACCAAACCGTGATTCTCAGACACTCGATCACTGTGATGGCACTCCTGGTTTCCGGCCTGTTGCACCTGATAGCCCATGCTTATGCGGCATTCGTGGTATGTCAGAATAGTAAGGGAATAAAAGCAAGGACCGTTGACTCCCGTGGCTTCAGTTCCAGTTTCGGCAGGAATAGACCGAATCCTAGAGCAACAGATGTTTGCGGTCCAATCGCCCTTCCAGAACAGAATAGCCCAGTTAGCCAGCGGCAGAACAAGATGGGCCCGGCCCGCTTACTGTGCTTTAGAGGCTAGTATGCTGTAGAAATGTCCCGTTCTGAATAAGGATCTGAACGGCATGGGTCTCGATATGAATGGGCCTTCGACGAAGACTGTTGGGTTGACTAGCCGACCATAGGGATTGGCATTGTCGCTGGGCTTGACAGCCGAGCCAGCCCAGCCAGGACTTTTTGGAGCGTTGAGAGCGCATTCTAAGGTGATACGATGCCTCCACCATCCTGTAGGCGACTTAGAAAGTGGATGAATCTCGCCCGAAGATATGCCACGTCCTTTCCAATGGAGGCAGGTTTTGGAAAAGATCCCGTCCGAACGTAGCTAGGTTACCTAAACGTGTCACTACGGTAGTTGGAATGGGGTTTTTAGCCTCGCGCTTGGAAGCGACTGAGGTCATAGGTCCGACAATATCTGGAGACTCTAGAATTCGCCCTTGAGTTGCGCAATGTCTCTACTAAGAGTAGCCTCGCTGCACAACGCGTGCGCAAGCCGGCAGATGACTCTCTCCTGTGCAAGTTGAAGTTGTTCCATCCCGGATTGCTTTTGGTGCCGATAACGTCCTCAATATGTTTCTGAAGGTCCTGCACATCCCGGTCGACGGCCGCTCTAGCATGTGTTTTTAAGCTATGCACCCTCCTTGTTTTTGAACGAAGACCCTGTTTGATCATGGGCCAAGAACAGGAAGATAGCTAACCGACTTATGGCCACAGAAAATCAGCCTTAGGCGGGGAGCATGATACAAAGGAGGCGTTAGGGTACAAACTATTGAAAGGTAGGGTAGCCAATCTTCAGATATAACGGCGTCTATAAGACCGCCACAATCTAGCATCATCCCCTACGACAGGTACACCCCCTTACCTCGACCCATACGTTGACACTAACAAATATGGCGGTCTTGTACATGCCGTTACATCCGAAAATTAGCTCTCATACCATACCTTCTTAAGTTATTATTCTAACGCCTACCTTATATCATGCTCCCCATTTACAGCTTAGCTTTATATTGCCGCAATTTCGTTGGGCAGTATCCTACTATTGGCTTAGGAATAGTCAGAGTTCTTTGATGAGGATAAATAGGGGCCACTGCGCACAGCCCGGGAACAGTCGTGGGTGCCGGATATTCAGATAAAGCTACGTTATAGCCAGACTGAATTCTCTGTATCATCCTCCCACGGCAGCTTCGAACTTGGACTTTTGGCGGTCGGTCTGCGATGGAAACCATCACCATGGCAAACCAGTCGGCCGTTGCAAACGCTCAAACCCAACGCAATGGGGAGGCGGCACGACAGTCTCGGCTACTTCTCTGTGCCAGACTTGCAGACTACGCCTACGTGTCAGGAAAGCCTGGCGTTTCTGGCGATGAATTATCGGCCAAATGGCCACAGGGCTACAGGATAGTGAACCCTAGGCCTATTTTCACTCGCTCTTGGTATCAGGAATCGGAACACCAGCACCGGTTCTTCAAATCGCACGCATACGTTTGCCAGTTGAAAAATGAAGATAAATCGGACAATGTCAATCGAATTGTGGTGGGGTTTAGAGGAACTTGGCTTCATGAAGGCACGTCCCCCGGCCGTGCCAATGACAGTGGTAAGTGACAAGCATCAGCATTATCAATGCATATTCTGATGCACCATGAAATTCCAGGAGGTGTAGCAAGAGCTGGTGTTCTCTCGAGGTTATCAAACCTTTTTTTGGATGTCTTTGGTCCCTCAAACTATGGACTTTCTGACCTCTACTACGATGCGACCCTGATCCGCGTTCCTTATCGCACGGGCGTTATTCGGAAATGGTACGCATACTGGGGCTCTCTAGTTTTGGAAGGAAGTAATTGGGCGCGTGACTATTTGGCATGGCCTCGTCAGGTCGCCGCAGGTTTAATCTACCGCCCGGATGGATATGTAAACACCGAACTCAGGTACCCCCTTGTGCATCTTGGCTTCTGGGCCTTGTGGGCGTCACCAGAGGGCTTTGCGGGCTATGACCGTTATGGTCACCTGTGGAAGGACCAAAAGTCGAACGATTCACAAGAACATCAGACCCCAAGATAAGCTGTTCGCGAAGGCGCCCTGCAGAGTGTCCTGCAAAGACTCCAAGAATCAGATGAAAGCCAAAAGACAGAGATTCTTGTAGTGGGGCATTCCCTCGGAGGTGCCGTGTCATGGTAAGTCTGTACTGGTCTCCGGATGCCCCAGCCTTCCAGAGAATGACTGACAATACTCGGAGCTTTGCTGCGCTGGATATCGTTGCGGAATTGAGAGACAAAGACAAGTACCGGAACGTGAAAGTCTTTCATGCCACCTTCGGCGCACCCCCCGTCGGGACAACTCGTTTCGCCGAGTTCTTTCGAAATAAAATGCAGGGCCATGAGTCATTCGCGGTATTCCATGAGAGAGACATAATCGCCAAATGCTTTGCATGGTGTGGCTCGATACCGGTGGTAAGGTGCCTAGGCTGGTGGAGTAATTGGAGCCGCGCAGGAGAGGAAAGGATTATTCGAAAACCGGGCACTCAGGCATCGCATGCCTCACAACGCGAGAATGGACTCTCGTGGCGAGCCCTTCTGAGAGCGTCCATGACTACAGATGGGCTGAAATCATGTGGGATCTTGGTTGGCACCTTGCTTTTCCTCGGGTTCAGCTCGCTCACAACGCCGCTTTCGATACTCATAACCCCAGTCTGCTGGCTGATGAACTGGAAATACTACAGTAAACAGAAAAATCCACCTTCACATTGGGAGGATACCGAAAGCGAGGACCATGGAAATACCCAAGCGTTGAGCGAGGACCCGAACCTGAAGCACGTGGCGTTGGAATACCACAGCCTGGAGAAGTATATTGAGCTCCTTGCGGGCCCTGATCCATTTGGAGATCCGGAATACGAAAGCAGTGGACCCTCCGAGGGAGAACAGAAGTAGGCTTCTTGCAATGCCAAGATGGAGTGCGTATGGATGCTGGAATGAGGCATGGTGCAGCGCAACCTCTTCATTACCGACCAGGCGACTAACCACCTGGCGAGACCAAGGGTAAAAGTGTTTGTTGAGAGTTTTGCTCCTCTAGGGAACAATTAAGGATCAGGTTTTCGAGGTAATAAGAAGAGACTGTGGTCTTTTGTATGTTCTGTGGGGATCTATTATTTAGAGAACACGGGGAAATACCTTTTGTTGTTACCAGACTCTTCGTCACATTGTAATTCACCATCGAAACCGACGACCTCGATCTCTACCGAGTTGAAGCTTCAGTTCAAAAGCCCGGTATGGCAAGGAGGGTGGATTCTAGGACTACAAGATCGAAGACAATGGTCAAGCCCGTCTTCAGAACCATCTCTCATGTGCATATGCTGTTTATAAGCATTGTGACCATGGCCCTCGCATATCTATCTAGTTTTTGCAGCCTGGTTTTGGAAACTTTGCATGTCATTAACTATAGTTCGATCTAGCTTGATACCTCGAAAAGTCATGCACCTAGGACAGCTACACAATGACTAGTAAAATCATACTTAGGGGTTCGCCATTCGTCATGCAATTCCCCATAGCTCCAAGAACACTTCAGCAAACGTTTTGCCTTGGGCTTTGTATTCAATGAAGGCAAATGCCAGAGAAACTAGCCATCCGCGCCTCGTGCATTTCACCGCTAGGAGCCTGCAGTACGGATTGGCCAGATTGAGGGTCTGCGAGATTGAATGAGTTAATGAAAGGAGTGCGTATCCGACGAGAAGGAGGACTTGACCATTTAAGAGGAAGATGACAGCCAATGAGAACAGAACAATGGAACACGTTTAGCCAATCAAAGAAACATGTAAGGCAAACCGGTCGCGGTTTATGCGAATAAGCCTTGAGAAACGAAGCTTGAAAGCTGTGTTTACTAAGGGTCTGTCTACTACTTCCAGGTTGCAAACAGGTGGCAGAAAAACTCCCTATCATTATGGGTCCTTCAAAACACGTCGTTCTACGGCAATCGCATTAGCTGGCTGTTACAGTAAGACCTACAGGCCAGCCGAGCCTGAGATAATCTAGGATTCATCCATCTGTTCCTGGAAAAGAAAGTCATCAAGTAACGCCCAGCTCTCGAAGTTCCTTGCACTATTCTCAACTGTAGCATTCTCCGGATCTGATTTAGCCATTTTTAAATCAGCCATAAATGTTGCCCGTAGATGATCCTTCAAACGAGATATATCATCGTTCTCTAGATCCTTCAATATCATTCTCGCCTCTTCCCCTGATATATAGGAATCTCGAAGGGCCATGGTAAGCAGACTCTTTCCAATGGATCCAGAGATACCATATGGTCGCCGCAAGTTCTCATATCCATAAATACAAAGCAAAAAATATAGATGCCATTCCGGATCCCGGGGATCTTCAAGGATGGCGTTTACAAGGTAGAGAAGCCCTGTGTGCCATAGCATAGAATACGTGGATGTCTCGTAGTTTGTGCGGTAGTCCAGGATAAGCCGTTTTAGTTGGCTAACTGAGGCCTTATAGGCAGTACTGGGAGAGCTATTGGTTGCTGCAAAGGTTTTCCAAGGTTGCTCATTTTGCGTAACTTTGCTTGTGAAGGGTCGTGTAATATCCAGGAGTGCTGCATGTAACCAGATGCTTTATTATATTAGTAAGATTCATCATAAGTATCTCTATTGATGGTATAGAAATGAGAATCTTAAAACGTACTGGAATACGGGAACATGAGGTCCGCTTTTTTTGGCTCGAATAAGCGACGGCGGGAGGCTGCTCGTCCATGAAATGATCTCACGGAATTTGTGTTCGGCGAGTTTAGATCTCCATGACTCCGGCGGCGCGCCCACCCGCTCTTCATCATAGATCCAGGTTCCCTCGTGAATTATTAACCAGAACTCACAAAGCGCGGGAAAAGTGCTGCCCATCAAGTCTTGTTCCTCAAAGGATCCTGGTTCACTCATCCTGCCGCTGCTCCTTGAAAACGATGGGCCGTTGGGAATTGGATACTTAGGAGCGGAACTTGGAGCCTTGACACCAGGCTGTCGATAGAAAAATGCAAGGAATCTGCAATTGGTGATAAGTTGGAATATCATAATACCGCCAATAAGACACTCACATATTCCAGCAGAAGACTCCCCAAGCTGCATATGAGTTAACCCGCATTTCCTCGTCTGATAGCTGTTCTAAATCCGCGGGCGGGCTGTTGCCTGGAGGAAAGAAACCGAGTTGCATGCCCATTCTTGTGGCAGTTTTAACGCATTCGAAGACTACCGTATCTCTGCCCTGAACCATGAGAGACAGGCTATTTAGTATCAGCGCGGCCATGCTCAGCGGTGAATCGTGCTCTGCTTCCACAGCGGATAACGCTTTGGTCTCGCTGCCAAACCGATCAACATAGTCCATAGCATCTTTGTCAAATGCACTGTACATTTGCTTATTTGAGATGTATTAGTAAGGTAGGCATACAAAGTAGGACGAAGATGCGCTTACACAACCCAAGTACATAACCGCATTGACAAGGAATCGGGAGCAATATCTGTGGTGTCCATCAATCAGGTCATTAATGAAAAGGTACGGGTCAAATATACCCAGAAGAGGATGATCGGTCCTAAGGTATAACATGATGATATTTGCAGCAAATGTATTAGAGATATAGATGTCTGTCCAGTATGATATGTCCAGACCCTGTAGACGCTTTTCGTAGTAATCCAGGGCCAGTTGCGGTTGACCTGTTGGGGCATTGTGAGGATAGAAACGTCGTATGGCTGAATCGCTATCCATGTAGCGCATCTTGCTGCCTTCTATATTTTCCGATCCCATCTGAGTAGGTTGATATCCGCTATGTGGTGGCCTAGGTGCAGCTTAGCCATATTCCCGCTTTAATCCATAAGCAGTTAAGGCTGTTCCAGCGTACGTTTGATGAGCGGACTGTCTGAGAGCCTCTTTGACTGGTCCTAGTAGATTACTTTCTCGCAATGCTAAGGCAGACACAGGTTGAAACGATGGATATGCGATGGGATACTGTTCTACCAGTTCTTCCTCCAGAGAAGAGAAGCCCAAGGTCGGATGGTCCTGGTAGATGCGTTCTGGTAGAGGTTTTTTGTCGGGTGATGCGCTGTCTATAACTGCCAACAGAGCTGCAGTGGAGTTGCCTGTTTCCCGAAGGCGGTTTAGAAATTGGATGGCATGATCCATCGGCAGCGTTTGCAGGATCTTGACCACCTCTACAGCTGCGCCTCCTGACGGGGTACTCATATACGTGCAGTCTTTTATGCTCCGTTTCTGACAGTTGGAGCAGCGCGGTCGCTCACCACCACACTAGAGGTACGCAGAATGTCAGTATCTCATTTACCAAGAGTCAATGAGAGGAAGATGAAATCGTCATGACCTCCAGGGAGGTCCAAAAACCGACAGCCATCAATAGCCGTCAATGAGCTGGCCAGCCTGCTTGAGGTGACCTCTTTGGAAGGCTCACATCAAATGCAGATGCCATCATCGCGAATAGTATTAGGCCACTACTCACCCTTGTCTTGCGCATACGGCACTCGACGCAGGCATTTTTTATGCCGACGCGTTTCCTGCCCGGGATAGTCGTCTCGCCCGGGTCCTGTTCCGCACTCTCGCCACGAGTCGAGGGTGATTCGTGGTGGCGGAGGGCCGGGAGTAATGGACGAAGGTTTTTCGGCATAGTCTTTAGCCGTTGGGCCCTGTAATGGCACTGTTCGTTGAATGTCAACAAGCCAAACGCCAGATGGGTAACGGCTATGGTGCTTTGCTCCCCGCTCGAAGGGCAGATGACGACACTAGCCCTAGGCAGCCCTCAATACCCCACGCGGCATCGCACAAATCAAGGCACATGTGTAGATGGCTTGCTGCAAGGCTGCAAGGCTACAAGCGATACCAATTAGGACATGATCAGCTACGGTGATTGCAAGCTTGAGAGGGCCAGGCTCAACCAATAGGAAAGAGAGGTAGAGAAGCCAATCAGAGCGGAAGAAACCGCAAAATGAACCAAAACCAGAAGCTCACCGGGCGAATCAGAGAGAGAGCGCAGCGAAAGGCCCCGCCAACCTGGGCGCAGTAGGTCTGGGCAACGGCAACACAGGAGCTGTATTTAGTCCTTTTCGTTCCTCAAGGCAAAGCTTTTCTTGATTCGCATAATTAAGCTAAGATACTGAGCAGAACGAGTGAAGATTTACTTATAGCTTTACAAAACAAGCTCACTACATGCACCACGTTACACTAAACGCCCCCACTACCGTGCGGTGCCTGTACCTACCCACAGAGCCTCAACTCGACGACGCCTTACGCCCAACCTGACTTCAACCACCGCCCGCACAACCCCCCCTGCAGGCCCTCCCACCATGGCTCGTCCACCAGACCCCAAGCCCGCCGCCAACATGATCCATGGCGCCTCGCTGCTCATCTCCCTGCAGCTCCTCTCCCGCCTCGTCACCTTCGTCGCCAACCAGCTGCTGCTGCGCTTCCTCACCGCGCCGCTGCTCGGCCTCGCCACCCAGCTCGAGGTCTACTACCTCTCGGTGCTCTTCTTCGCCCGCGAGTCCCTGCGCGTCGCCGTCCAGCGCCACGCCTCCTCCTCCGCCCAGGCCGTCGTCAACCTCGCCTACCTGCCCATTGCACTCGGCGCCGTCGTCAGCGTCGTTTTCGGCGCCATGTATCTGGCTGGCGTAACCAAGGAAACCCTGGAAACGCCGAATTTGGTGCTGTCGCTGTATTTGTATGGTGGGGCGGCGCTCGTCGAGTTGCTGTCCGAGCCGTGCTTTGTGCTGATGCAAACGAGGTTGCAGTTTGGCACGCGGGCGGCGGCCGAGTCAACCGCTACGTTTCTTCGCTGCATCGTCGTCTTTGGCACCGCACTCTGGGCAGCGCAGACTTCCCGCGAGCTCGGCGTCCTGCCGTTTGCGCTGGGCCAGCTATGCTACGGAGGCGCCCTGCTTCTCGTCTACCTCGCCTACGCCTACCGTCTCGCTGCCACAGACGGCTTCTCCCTCTTTCCTCGGCCTGTTACAGGAAAAGACGAGTCCCGCTTCTTGTGGTCGTACTTTGACCGCCCAACGATAAGCCTCGCAACCAGCATGATGGCCCAGGGCGTCGTCAAGCACATCCTCACCCAGGGCGACACATTCCTCATCTCGCTTCTCGCGTCGCCCCAGGTCCAGGGCGTATACGCACTCGCCAACAACTACGGCGGCCTCATCGCCCGTCTGCTCTTCCAGCCGATTGAGGAGAGTAGCCGCAGCTACTTCTCCCGCCTATTATCCGAGCCCGCGGCCCGCGAACCCGTCTCCACCACCTCTTCCAAGGACAAAAGTACGCTCCAGCCGTCGCCTGCGGTACAACAGGCCAAGACAAATCTATCCATGCTGCTGCGTATCTACATCCTCTTCTCCACCGCAGTCGCCAGCATCGGCCCTTTCGCCGCGCCTATCCTTCTCTCTTTCGTTGCCGGCAGACGATGGACCGGCTCAGGTGCGGGCGAGGTCCTGGGCGTGTACTGCTTCTACATCCCCTTCCTCGCTCTCAACGGCGTTACCGAGTCCTTCGTAGCATCCGTCGCTTCGGAGGCTGAAGTACACCGCCAGTCTGGCTGGATGAGTGCCTTCTCTGTCGCCTTTGCCGCCTCCGCCTACCTCTTCATGCGCGTGTTTCCCCTGGGGGCCATTGGGCTGGTCTTTGCGAATATTGTCAACATGCTGTGCCGCATCGTCTGGAGCGCTTCGTTCATAAAGGTCTTTTTCAAGCGCCATGGCGCGGACTTTGGCGTGGCGGAATTGCTGCCTAGGGGCACCCTCGCCGTCGCAGCGGCTAGCATAGGAGTCATGTATCAACTAGACATAACAGAGCATTCTAAGGAGGAGCCCATCAAGACACTGGTCAAAATAGCCGTTTCGGCCATCCCATTGCTCATTCACATGTATGTCATCACGTCTACCCCCCGTCTATGCTAAGCAGCCTTCTCACTAACATCCACTTCAGGGCCATTTTCGAGCGCAAGTTTCTGCTGGAGTGCTTCCAGGCCATTCGAGGCCGCAGGGCAGGCAAACGATAATAACAATACCCAACGCCTAACAGTTCGCAATTTAGTCAAAAGTGATCTTGGTCGCTTTTTTATTCATGTCGACATCCTTGAAGAATGCGCCGTACATGTCGTGGGCCTTCTTCTTGACAGTTCCGCCAAACTTGAGAAGTTCATCCGGAGCTGGCTGATTAGCGCCCTTGAGGATGTTGATCAAACTATATAGTCTCTTGGTCAGTACACGAGCAAATGGTGGATTGGGTTCGCCACATACGAGCCAGAGTGCGTCTTGTCTTGCACGGTAAAGAAGGTGATGGCTTCACCTGTCTTGCCGGCGCGTCCAGTTCGACCAATACGATGCACGTAGTCTTCGATGGTTAGGGGGAACTAGTCAAGGTCAGCAACTAGAGACACCACGGCAGGACATGGGTAAGGCTGTGCTTACAGTCATGTTGATGACCAACTTCACCTCGGGAATATCAAGACCACGAGCAGCCACATCCGTAGCAACCAGCACTGGGGTCTGGCCCGACTTGAAGGCCTCCAGACTCCTCGTCCGCTGCTCCTGTCGTAGATCGCCGTGAATGCCGCCCACGCGAATACCCTTCCGCGCAAGGAAACCCTCTACCCGGGTGGCCTCCTTTTTGTACAGGCAAAACACAAGGATGCGATCGTCCTTCTGCTTTCCTTGCGTATGCTCCTTGAGCACCTGCAGCAGGCGGAACTCCTTGTCCTTGGGGTCGAGCACCTCGACATGCTGCGTGATGCGGGTGTTGGCTTGGAGCTCGACCGCTCCGTTGGCCGTCTCCTTTCCACCGGACCCAATCGTGATCTTGACCGGGTTGACCATGAAGGTCGAAGCCAGCGCCTGCACTGAAGCCGGCCAGGTAGCAGTAAACATGAGCGTCTGACGCTGCTCGCGCGGCGGGCAACTGCCGAGAATCTGCTTGATGTCGTCCTCGAAACCCTTGTCGAGCATGCGATCGGCCTCGTCGAGAACAGCGAAGCAAACACCACTCAGATTGATGGTGTCGTCGGACATGAAGTCCTTGAGACGGCCGGGTGTGGCAACAACAATGTCCGCGCCGCGGCGCAACAGCGCCCGCTGGTCATCCTTGGAAGCGCCACCGTAGATGCACACACTCTTAAGCCCGACCAGCGCGGCAAGCTTGGACAGCTGCTCCTGCGTCTGCATAGCAAGCTCACGGGTCGGTGAAACGACGACAGCCTTGGTGCCCTTCTTGTTGAGCGCCAAGACGGCCTCGACGCAGGGCAGCGCGAAAGCCATGGTCTTGCCGGACCCGGTCTCGGCGACGCCGACGGCATCCCGGCCGGACAGCGTAAAGGGCCATGAGGCGGCTTGGATGGGCGTCGGCACCTTGTAGCCGGCGAAGGGCGAGGGCTTCTTCTCGAGGAGGTTTGTAGAAGGAAGATGGTGAAACTCGGTAACGGGGCGCAGCGAGATGGTGTCGTTGATAGGGTCGGTGATGACGATCTGGTTGGTGGAGAGGAATGCGTCAATGTCGGCTTGGGGAACGTTGGTCAGGCTCATGGTCTGGGTATAGGTGGCCGACGCTGTTGATCCGGACACCGGCTCGCTTTTCTTGTCCTTGTTCTTCTTGTCCTTCTTGGACTTTTTCGGCGCCTCAACTACGGGTTGCTCTGGTTCTTCCTCCTGCGCAGGTTCTTGCTCAACATCCTTGTCCTTCTTCTCTTTCTTTTCCTTCTTGTTCTTCTTGTCCTTCTTGGCTTTCTTCTTCTCCTTGTCAGCGTCTTCGTCTAGGGAGACGCCAGCGGGCTCGGCGGCCGCCGCAGGAGCCTCTTCCTCTGCCTCGAGCTTGCGCTTCTTCTCCTTCTTCTTTTCCTTCCGCTCCTTCTTTTCCTGCTTTAGGCGCGCTTTTTCGTCGGCGTCTCCGCTGGCCTTTTCGGTCTTGGTCTTCTTGCTGGGCCGGACTGCATCGTCAACGATGCTAGCCTCGCTGTCGGCGAGGGAGTGCTTAGTAGCTGCCATTGGAGTAAGTTGTGTATTCAAATCTCCTCGGAATACTGGAGGTTCCGTCCAAAGTCCTGCTTTGAGGACAATTGTCTTAGGCTGTCGATAGGCGGAGAGGACTCAATGCGGCGACAATGGCACTTTTTTTTTTTCCTCCCTCACCATTGTCGTTTATCGATAACAAGTGTCGCTTATCTGATGGATCAATTATCGATAAGCAGACTTCGAAAAGACAAGAAAAGAGGGGAGGTGGGGAGCTTCGCCTCAAACACCAACCACCGCATTTACGCGCAGCACAAACACTCTCATCACCCATTCCGGTCCGACAAGATTCGCATCCATGCAAGGCCTCGAGGATCTCGCCTATTGGGGTTTCCCTGCGATGTTACTTTAGGCCAAGCATTGGCGATGTTCGTTTCAGAAATGCTTAGCCTTCTTCGCCACCCTCTTTTCTTGTGTTGCTTGTCTGAAGGTTCACTGCTGTAATTGGACAGGACCAGACAGAGGCTGCCACGAGAAGGTTTCCCAGCCTCTTATTGCTCGAGATAATCTGGTCACGGCCCACGTCAGCACCAACGGCCGACGTATTGCAGCGCCGCTACCACATTTGGCATGTAGATGCTCGCCTGTCGCGATAAGGCAGTATTGGACTTGGCACCTGGCCCAACTCGTTACTCACACGGGCGAGCTTGTGGATGGCTATTCATCATGATGCTCGCTCTTGGCCCGCGGCAGATGATGCCATCGATGCGTGTAGGTATGCCGTGAGATCGACATATTGATACCGGCGACAGTCTTCTCCGGGCCACTGCCCATCGAAGCTGTTACAGCCCAACTGGTTCAGCAGAGTCGGGGTCCGTTATCCAACGGAGATGTGCGCCTGTCAGCCAGCCACAGTTGCAGCGCAATGCCGCAAACTCCACCCAAGGCACACCCTCTTCCTGTGGATAAATTCCCTGGTGGGGGGTTGCTCGTTGCCCGTCATCATGCAAGGCATTCCTTCAAACCCTTCGCGGCGCAAGTGGATTGGTCCCTGGCTCGCGGGCAGTGGCCCTACCGATCTGGGGGTCGGCGGCACAGTGGACAAAGAAGAGCAGGCTGCTTCTTCTGTCTGTCTGCCATTGCCCGCAGGCCCAATCTCATCTTGCAGAAGTGCAAAATGTTCTCGCTTGGCGAAAGCAACGATTACCCTCTTAGCATCTTGCCGATCGGTGGTTACGGCGATCAACTAAGTGGGAGGAAGTGCACCACAAACCGCACCGTTTCTTGCATTCGCGCATCGGGAAGGCCTAAGCTACCCTTGGTCCCCTTTCTCCCGCGCCATGGCCCCCTCGTCGCATTGGGGGAGGGGTTTGTAGGACCCAGCAAGCTTGTCAGCTTTCCATCCATGGCCCACGGGCCCTTTGGCAATGACCTCTGCGGCCCCCAGCAGGCACTCATTCATTCATGCTGGCTTGCTCTCTCGGAAAACTGACATGCATGCTCTTGAGGAATTCGCAGAGCGGCCCAAGTACGAAAGCGTATAGATAGTCCACTCACCTACCCCTCTTCCCCCGAACGCCATGTCCAGATCCTTCTGTCAATCCCCTCCCCTCGGATATCATGAGCTGAGCTTATGCCGGATGCTACCCTCTTAGCATGAGCGCCCCGCCACCCATTGGTGTGCCTTATACCTCGTAGCCAGCTCTATACCTGCTCTCGGTCGTCCTTTTCTGCCCTCCCCCATCCCATTCTAGCCTCTCCTTTGTACCAAAAGCTATTTATTTATTTGTTTATTCATTTTCGCGGGAACAAAAGCCATATCGTCGCCATGCCTACGTGTCGCATCCAGGCCCAGCCGGACATGTACGGGCTGGGCATCCGGACGGCCTTCTACATCCAATGGTTCGGCGCCGTGCTCATCGAGTGGCTCGACGAGACGGACCTCGACGACATGCGCCTGCTGGGCCTGCTCCTGTCGGGCGCGCTCATCATCGGCCTCATCGTCCAGGTCGCCGAGGAGGCGCTGCAGGCGGCCGAGATCTACATTGTGCTGCTGCTGGCCTCGGGCATCTACATCTTCCTCGTGCCGCTGTACATCTGGCGCGCCCTGACGCTCTTCAGCCCGTACTGGAATCCCTTCCGGTGGTCCAAGGAGAAGCACAGCCCCATCTTCAGGTTCTCGAATTTCGTGGTGCTGGTGCTCGTCGCGTCCATGGGCACTTGGTTCTACGTGACGTACCTGCCGGGTCTGGATGCCGGTTGCTCCCAGTACGGCTTCTTCTTCGGCAGCGTGTCGCTGGGGAGCGACGTGTACATTGCCTTCAACGCCATACTGTACATCGTCATACTGGTCGTGTGTGCTTTCCTGCTGCTGACAGCCATTGGGTGCGAAATCAATGTGTGGCCGAGACGACGTCGCAAGGCGCAGTAAGTCATTGCCCTCACATCTGCAACCCCCTTCGCGCTAACAACGGCCCCCTTTTTCGCAGCCGAATGCACATCGAAACGGTGCGCGGGTGCCGCAACCTGAGCAACGTCATCGTCTTCGGCGTGCTCATCGCCGGCGTCGAGCTCTCGGTCGAGTGGAACGACCTGCAGGCGACGAGCCAGGTGACGACGGCGGCGCAGACGATCCCGCTGGTGGTCAGCGCGGGCTTCGTCTGCCGCTCCATCTTCCTCTACTTTGTGCGCCAGCAGGGCAGCGACGACGACTCGGACGGCTCCTCGGTCGTGGTGCGTCGCACGGTGCGCCGCTCGACGACCACGACGGAGCAGGTCGGCGGGCCGTCGTGGCCTCCTGCGGCGCATACCCGGGGGGCGGCGTGATGGGGAGCGCGACGGTTCTGTACACATGGGTACATCGAATCGACGGATACAGATACGGGTTTCGAAAATGCTTGGTTCATGATGATTTGGAGTTGGTGGAAGCGACCTCAAGCCTGCTAGGAGTCTAACAGCACAGCTGTGTTGATATGACACCTCTGATTTACGATAGCAGCATGTTACGATAAAGATACAATGTTTATGATGATATGTCCAAGAGCATGCAAGCCCACCAGCCACTAAATCCAAGCAACGCAAGCCAATGTTTCACATTTTGAAATACGCTTGCTCACCATCCCTGCCCCCCCGCGCCCGGTGAATCTCGGTGAGCTTCCAGGGTGCCCCCCCTAGCGTCGCCCCATCCCTCCGCAACCCCTCGACCTACCCAAAAAAGTAAACACAACAAAAAACCACTTTAGCACACGACCCAGCACGGACAACCTTCGATCACGACCACCGCTCTGCGTCCCGTTGCCGCACAGCAGTTCCCCGTCGAGGCCATGGCGTCCAAAGAAGCCCCCAAGGACAAGGACAAGTCCAAGGTGCACAAGCTCTCCCTCAAGGGCAGCGCCAAACTCGTCGCCGAATTCGTACGTCCCACGATCCTCTCCCTCTGCTGGAGCAATTCCCCGTGGCTAACTACTCCTCCAGTTCCAGTACTCCATCCACACAATCCTGTACGTCCGACCCGTCGCAGCCCATCGACACCCACTGACACGGCCACCACCGACAGCTTCCAGCGCGGCGTCTACCCGGCCGAGGACTTTACAGCGTGCGCAAACCCGACCCCTTACCCCGACTCTGAAGCCCCTGACTAACCCGGTCTTTGTACCGCAGAGTAAAGAAATATGGCCTGAACATGCTGGGTATGTATGGTCGAAGGAACGGGTGGGAATACAAGCTGACGGCCGCAGTCTCAGCGGACGACCAGGTGAAAGCCTACATCAAGAAAATCATGGGCCAGCTCGACAGGTGGATGGTCGGCGGCAAAATCTCCAAGCTCGTCATTGTCATCACCGACAAAGACACAGGCGAACACGTCGAGCGCTGGCAATTCGACGTACATGCACCCCTCCTCACCCTCCCAATCCCACCGAGCACCATTTCTAACACTCTCCTAGGTGCAAATCTTCCAGCCCACCAAACCCTCCAAGAAATCCTCCTCCAAACCCACCACCAACCAGGAAAACACAGCCGCCCCGCCCCCGACAGTCGAAAAGACGGAAGCCGAGATACAGTCCGAGATCGCCGCCATCTTCCGCCAGATCACCGCCTCGGTGACCTTCCTGCCGCAGCTCTCGGGCGACTGCACCTTCAACGTGCTGGTGTATGCGGATGCCGACTCGGATGTGCCCGTGGACTGGGGCGATTCCGACGGCAAGGAGATTGGGAACGCCGAGAGGGTGCAGCTGAGGGGGTTCAGTACGGCGAACCATAGGGTCGACACGTTGGTGAGCTACAGGCTGGGTGATTGATGCGGAGGGTTGGATATCTAGAGTAGTGGAATAATGCGGCGCGCTACGGGATGGGAAGGTTTGGTAGGTTCTACTGGTTAGCGATTGTTTGAAACGAGATGGTCACATCTTGTCAATTCTACGGGCATGAATGGAACGCAACATGCAGATACCCCTGGCTCGAAACGGCCCACCTCATGACCCGAGCCATCTCCAGGCCAATGATGGTAATCATCTTCATATTTCACGGCCGCAAAGCAAAACGCCTCCATGCTTGTCCCTAACCTCTATCAACTGTTGTATCGCGGGATCCCTCCCTCTACATCTCATCAACACCAACGCCGCTGCCAATGATACCGTCGTCATACGCGCTTGAAAAAGTACACATAGGCAAACTTGCGCATCTCGTCAATGTCGTACGCCTCCACCACCTTTTCGTCGTTGAACAGCACCCACCGCGGGGTATCGTCGATCGTCTTCCGGATAAAGGCAACGTAGTGTCTGTCGAGCCGTGTTAGCTTCTCGCACTTGATCTATCCAAAGTGGTCTTCTTACCCTGCATGTATGCTGGTGCCTTTGTGGCACGCAATCGATTGCAGCTGAAAGTTGGCCGGCAGCGCGGCACTGCCAGCAATTTCCTTTGGTGCTGCATCGCCACCAGAGGCAGGGCCTGCATCGTCATCGAATATTCCCTGATCATCCGGGTGGCTGAACAACCACTCCACGGCTCGCTCGACGTCGCCCCCCGTCTCCTTGAGTGCTTTCTTGGCCTGCGGCGCTCCGAAACCCATGGCGCCTAGCATCTCAATCTTTTCAGGATCAGCTGTCGCATCGGCGCCGCCCGTCTTTCCGCCCAAGTCAAGAGGCGCATCAATGTCAGGGTCTTCCATGTGGCCAAACAGCCACTCCATTGCCGCATTGGCATCGGAGTTGCCCGTCGCGTGCAACGCCCGTTCACATCGGTTTCGGGGAAAGCCCATGGCCTCAAGTTGGGCAACCGCGGTCTCGTCGGGAATAAAGGCGGGTGCCTGTGATTCTGGCTCGTCCGGCAGACTCTCCTCGGAGTCTTGCTGACCCTTGGACAAGTACCGGTCTAGAGCAAACGATCCGTCGGGCACGATGACAGGCACGTCGACTTTGATGGGCACCCAGTTGACGACTGCCATTTTCCTGGCGTTGACTACCAATATCTCGGGGAACGTCTTGAAAAGGGACTGCTTGGTGAATCCGTCCTTACTGCCGCAAGCCGAGCAAGTCAATTCGACCTTCTCCTGCACGGTTAGGTTGTCCAAGCATTCCTCTAGGGTGACTGGTTTGTAAGACTCTGCTGTGCCTGCCGCCTCGTCGGCAGGTATTTTCTCGAGAGGCACGTCTATAAAGAGGTTGTCCTGCTCAGTAGTGCTATACTTGACCTTTCGACAGCTCAAACACTGCAACCGCTGCTCGAGGGCGAACCGGAAGGGCTGCGTAGGATCCTTGGTATCGCCTTGGTGCTGGGAGCGAGTAATAAGTTTGAAGAGGTGCTGAAGAAACTCAAAGGCATCTTGCTGGCGCATAGTCGAGAATTCCTCGTGTCCCCGGCCAATCAGATGCTTCAGCATCGCAGGCGCGAGCCCTTTCTGGTGTGCTACTTCTGACTCGGGATTGATGCCTTCATCGACTTTGGAGTAACGACCGGACCATAGACCATCCGCCATCTTGCGCAACTGTGTCTCCAGATCTTCCGCTGGATCTTGAACTATCGGGAGGTCATCGTTGGGTCGGTAGTATCGTTCACGGAAAGAGGGCATGTCGAATAGGCACTGTACGATGCTGGCTAGATAGCAGCTGTTTCCGAGGTTCTTGAGACCGGTAAGGCCGGGCCCAAAGACAGGTCGCAGTTCTTTGCCGTCCTCGGTAGTCATGCTGAAGTCCCACTTGAGATTCTGCTCAATCTGCATCTCGGTCAAGCTCTTCTCCGTCTTTTGACGCTCGGCAAGCACAACGCCCCAGTGGTTGAGGTGGAGGCCGAGGTTGTCATCAATGCGCTCCTCGTCGCACTTGTAGCAATATACATCGGCGGTGCCCTCTGGCGTGATGGATCCGAGTTTCACAGCCACACCGTGGCCAGCCTCGGTTGAGTGAGCTAGGCCATGAGAATTGCCGTCCACTCCTCCCATCTGCTTGCGACCACAGCCTAGATTGCCACACTCCAAGCACAACCAGAGGTTCTCCTTGAGGTCGCAGGCCGAGCAGCGACTGAGGCTGTTCTGCTCAATCCGCCGGGGCTCACCCTGATGCATCATGAGTATGTGCTCGCAGCTCGTCAGCTCCTGCTCCCACGCCTTGACCTCCTCTTTTCGAGAGAATGTGTTGGCCTTCATAATGCTTTCCACCATGGGCGCAAGCTTGGGACTGGCCGAGTCGAGCTCAATATTGCAATCAAGGCATTTTGTTGTGAGGGCGGTGTCGTATCGGTCTTCTTCGGTCTCGGCGGCGATGGCAAGCCTGGACATTTTCGCAGGCGGTTCGTCTCGAACAACTACTTTTCGGGTGCGACGAATATTGAGAACGAGAGGGTGACTTCGGAGGACGCCATGGAGCTTGTTGTGCATACGGTCACCAGCACAGCCGCCGTTGAAGCACTGGAGGCAAACATCGACACCGCTAGGGTCGTCCTACAGCCAGTTCAGCGAGGATCGAGGCAAACAAGGGGTCAGTCACGCTTACGATGGAGTCGAAGCACTGTGTGCAATCCTCGCGGTAGACTGACTGGGCAGGCGTCGGAGGGGTGAGTCCTGTGAAGAGGATGTATCGTAAGCTTTCGTACTTGCCCGGTCCGCGCAACCACTGCAGGCAATGGCGAGGGGCTCTTGGGGCGGGTTCGACTTACCGATGGACTCTAGGTGAGTGCACGACATGACGAAGAGGTGAACCGAGAGGTGAAGGTCGAGAAGAGTACAGCTTTGGGAGGAAAGAAAAAGCCAGCTGAGGAGGCACCAACGGAGAAGTTGTCTCGGCAAATCGAGATGCTACAATGACGGATGGATTAATGGTATTTGTGTGAGCTGAGCTCAGCTCGGTGGTGACATAAGGCTTCCGTGTAGAGGAACTGCTTGGAGGCACGGTTACTGCGTTGCAAGAAGGTAACAGTACTTTCCTGGTGCAGCTGCGCAGCGCGGGGTGGGAGCAACGTCAGCGCGGGGCCGGCGCAAGCCACCTCACGGTTTGCTTAACGCTGTGGCTGCACAAGGCAGTGCCGACGTTATCCTACATTCGCAGTCCACCAAAACACGAGACACTACTTATTTATGACAAGTCATTAAGACGTGATTCCACACTCGTTTAACGATCAGCAGGAGGAATCAAGAGAAATGATGGGAAACGTGTGCGAATCAAGTTTCCAAGATGATAATCATGAACTCTTGTGTCCTCCCTGTGGTCTGATATGTTCACAGCCAGCTCAGCCCTATGAATCCGAAAAAGATAGGACACCAGCATCTCAATGACCAACTGATACCATGCGCCAAGTATCATGAACTGCACCGATAGAGCAGAACATAGAAACACAAATTCCAAACTGAGCCTATAGGGTAGCTGGAGCATGTGGTCACGAGGAGGAGGTGGAAGCGACGTCGGACCATCGTTCGTGACCCACCAAATGCAAGCTTGGGGATAACACACAGTTCAGATGTCCTCGGAGAAAGGAGTTTCAAGTACTGCATCCTTATCGTGAACATATCACATCCTGCTGTGCGGCTGAGATGCATTCCCAGTCTGCAGGATGTTGCTCCAGCCGAACGATGGTAACGCAGGACCAGGGCAAGGCCTGGATCTCTTATCAGATGCTCTTTTCGAGATCTCTGCACGATGGCGATCCACCTAATCCTCTCACGCTTCTCCGAGAGGTCCGAGGCTCTTTCTGACAAATTTTGGAGCTCGTCGACGTAATGACCGAACATCGGCGTGTTCTGATTGGCCAGGGCGGCATGCCGAAATCGCCTCCAGCGAATTTCCCGCTAACGTGAACTTTTTACTGGGGATGTCTGTCTTCACCTGCGGGCTTTACAGCGCAAACGTCCAGTGAATTTTAGTGCTGTAGTGGGGAAAGGTACACCTAGCGCACATTCTCCAGGCTGTTTGGGCGGGACAGCAGGTCCGACCCCGAAGGAACGTATCTCCGCTCTTTAGACTCTCGTCATCGCCGTTGCTACTTATCCCCAATTTTCGACTTCTATGCTCCTTCCTCTAGCCCATTCCATCATCTGCACCTCAATATCCGCCACCTGAGACAAAACAGCTCTTCCATTGCGAAATACGATTCCATCAACTTATCCTTCGACTACTCCACGAAATCGAAGACACTACCTCGCACACATCAACAATTAACGCAAATATGTTCTCCAGAGGCCTCGCCATCGCCTCGCGGCGCGCCCTCGTCGGCCCCATGGTGCGCCCTGCTGCCGCCGCCACGAACCTGCGCCCTCTCGCTGCCGTAGCTCCTCGCCGTTCCTACCACGAGAAGGTGCTGGACCACTACTCGCGGCCGCGCAACGTCGGCTCCATGGACAAGAAGGATCTGGATGTTGGCACAGGGCTTGTCGGCGCTCCGGCATGCGGCGACGTGATGAAGTTGCAGATCCGCGTGGACCCCGACACCCAGCGTATCTCCGAGGTCAAGTTCAAGACCTTTGGCTGCGGCTCTGCCATTGCTTCCAGTTCGTACCTGACGGAACTGGTGCGTGGCATGAGTCTGGATGACGCCGGCAAGGTGAAGAACACCGAGATCGCCAAGGAGTTGTGCCTGCCTCCTGTGAAGCGTACGTGGCATCTTTCAAACATGCGTGATTACCGATTCTAACGTTGGTACAGTGCACTGCTCTATGCTTGCCGAGGATGCCATCAAGTCCGCCATCAACGACTACTACACCAAGAACCCCAAGGCACAGACAACCAACTTGGCCGGCACCGAGGCCAAGATGCCTACGCCCGACGCCATGGCTGCTTAGGAGTCCTATAGAGACTGACTGGCGAGGGTGAAAACAGGAGGAAGACCGATGATCAAACGTATCGAGGGAAGGGATACCGTACGAGGGTGCAGTGTGTTGGAAAACGACTTCACGATTGCTGCGGAGAGATGGTGACTTTTCCCCACCCTTGCATGCACCACACTCCTTGCGACAACTTTTGATGCTGCCGCCTTGCTCGGAGTTTTGGGAATGTGATTGGGCTTGAGGTTATGGGGGGGAGTGAGTGGCGGATATTGCTCTTCGCGCTGGTTTGGGTCAGAGGCGGAAGATGCACCGCCAAAGAAAAGCGGAGTCGTGACACAATCCGGGTCCTGCGATTTTTCTGTACCATTATGGGCAAACATGTCAATAGCTATACCTGCCGTCAAGGCGAAATACGATATGACTGTTAAACACGACACACGCCACCAGATAATCATCACCATGTGTCTATCATTTCTCTACAGGCTGCTCTCGTTCATGAGGTCGTTGATGACATGCCCAGAAGGACGATGATATGCACTGCATCTATGTATGAGTACACAAGTGTGCGATCACGTGGTTCAACACGACTCGTCCAATGACGACGGATGGATATAGACCGTTCCAAGGCACAATCGCATAGTCATCCCAATGACGTTGGTGGTGCGAGGATGAGGGGAATGACCTGCACCTCTATTTGCTCGCTTTATCTAAACTTGTTATGAAATCGCTGTCTCGTGGCCTCTTGTAACCTCGTGAACGTAGCCTCAACCAGCAACCCACACATACATAGACATATCTTACTATTCATCATCTTCAACCTGCGGCGCATGAACACCATGAAATCCCACCCCAATCGCAAATTCCGCCTCCGCCCTGCCCAGCTCCTCCATCGTCCTCGCATCCAAGCACAGCAGATACGACACCCCCCTGACGCCATCCAGGACCACGCTCAGCAGCACGCCGTCGTCCTCGTCGGCCCCTCCCGGCCGCGGCACGAAGATGGGCTCGCTGGGGGAGTGCGCGGCGGGCCCGTTCCAGAAGGTGGTTTCGCGGGTGTGCAGGTCCGTCTTGGCGATGCAGTCCATGAGCGTGCTGAGGCCGCGGTTGGGGTTGCTGTAGATGTAGCGGTAGGGCTTGGTGGATCGCTGCGGGTTGATGGTGGGAAGCTCGCCGATGTACGGGGCGGCGATGGTGAGGACTTCGGTGGCGGCGAGGGAGGAGGATGGGGATGGAGGGATGCGGAAGCGGTAGCGGGATAGGCGGGGGGCGAGCTTGGTGAAGCGGTTGTCTTCGAGGCGGTGTTTCCGCATGGCGCCGTCGCGGTCGAGGATCACATCGTAGTAGTATGCCGTCATGATGTCCAGCGAACCATACAAGACATGGTCGAGGCAGACGTCGGTATGCAGCTGCCCGTCCTCGTCACGCGTCTGCTCCTCAAAGCCATTGACCGAGTGGAAGAAGAAGCCCGCGGGGGTCGTGAAGCGAGCCACCACACCCTCCCCATGCCGGCGGTCGACGACGATCCACCGCGACGCCCTCGCCTCGTCAAACGGCAGCAGCGCGTCGATGAGGTTGCGTTCCCAGGGTATCTTCAGGCCCTGCCACGCGTAATGCGACGAGGGTATGCAAAGCACCACGTAGTTTTCCGTGAGGAAGAAGCTGTGGATGTAGGCGGCGGGGGCGTCGGAGGATATCGTGGCGAGGACGTCGGTTGTGCCCGCGGCGGCGTTGACGCGGAATACTCGGTACACGGGGCTTCGGCCTAGCTCCAGGTTGAAGTTGTATAGGTCCCCCGTGTCCGGATCTCGCTGCGGATGGGCGCATGAGAGGGGGCCCTTGAGTTCCGGGTGAAGACTGCTCTGGTCGGTGGTGCCGAGGGGCTCGAGGGTGTCGGGGTGTGCCTCCACCATGTGCGTGTTGTCCGTCCCTATAAAGACATTGCTCGTCCTTGTTCGGTGCCCGGCGCCGGGCGCTCCCTTGGACGGATACCCCGGCACGTTGACGTTGACCACGACGTTATTGTTCATCGTGTTGGGCTCAAACACACTCATCGCCTTGGCAAATATTCCCACGCACGGGTCGGCGCGCTGGCCAAACGACGTCGCCGAGCGCCACCCGGCCTTCTTGATCTGGGCAACGAGGTCCTCCGACTGGCGGCGCGACGAGTACAGCACGCTGGCGCCGCCGCCGCCGTCCTCGCCGCGCGGCGGCACAATGTCGAATTTGTGCGTCTGCGCGAAGCCGTCGAACCAGTGCGAGACGAAGTGCGTGCCGCGCGGCGTGTCCTCGATCTTGCTCTGGCCGGGCCCCGTGCGGTAGAGGGCGCCGGCGGCCCAGGCGGGGATTGTGCCTCTGACAGGGAGGCTCAAGGGGCCCCTGTGCTCGGTGAGCCCGTCGAACTGTGAAGGCGTGCGTGTTAGTTGTGGGGGTTGGGGATGTGACCGGGGGGAGGAGCGGGTGAGACGCACGCCGGCTTCATTGGGCCATTGCTTCCAGGCTTCGGCGGTGAAGTTATCGTGGACTTGTTGGAAGTCTGCGGGTTGCTGGTCGATGGTGCGCCGGACGGTGCCGGGGTTGTTGAGGGTCATGCTTCGGTCTGGATAGGTGTGTAGCCCGATGATAGGCGATGAGATGGATAGGGTCTGGTAAGTGGAGCGTGGATGATCAAGGGACAGGCCGTGACAGTTGTGACGACCCCGGGCAGACGTCTAATTTAAGACGCCGGCTTGTCCAAGATTCGGATCCGTGGCTGCCGGGGAAGCGAAAACCCTGCCGCCACGTTCTTTGTTCTTTGCGAGTGCGACCAAGGCCTTTTTTTGTTGGTTCCTGGCGTTGTGGATATCGCAGGCATTCCGGCGGCCTAGCTAGGGTAATGAATCATGACCTCATGCAACGCTCACCTGAAGCGAGTCCATCGTCTGCAACTGCGAGCAAATTATCGGTTCATGTAAGTTAAACGCGTGTGAATGCACAGAGTCGTACCGCACCGTCTTCGAGGCCCATATTTGGACATTGAATTGGAATCCTCGTGGTAGGATGCATCGTCAAGACCCCCTCACGCCAAGATGCTTAAGCGGTCCCGGTTAAACGAGCTTCAGACGCCGAGGCAGACGCGCAGCGAATGCGAGCCTGTCAGACCATTGGCAAGCATGGCCTCGCGTTGCACCCGACGTGCTGCGTGGCGCAGGAACACGTGCAACAGAAACGCCCGTGGAAAGGCGTCAACGACCACATCCGGGTCTCATCCGGAGCTTGCCGCTGCTCCAGATCACCCACGCACGTGCGGGCTGTGCCGGCAGACAAACCCGCCACGGGAGGTTGGGTTGGCCGCGTGGGCTGTTGGATTTGTTTCTTACAATTGTGTGCGCTTTCAACGCCTCGGCAACGGGGGGACTTGGTGGGTAGATGCATGCAGACAGCAAGGTATGGTGGAATGCGAGATCTCTGCAAAATTCGTCGACTTTGAAAGACTGCTGCGTTCGATACGAGACATGTGAGATATGCATCTGGTTATCTTTGCATAATATGCGTACCCATTCGTCTCAATGGCCGTGTTCGACTCACCTCCTGCCATCCGGCTTGTCGGCTTCTATGCGTTGGCTCATTTATATCCCTGCCATTAGTACGAAATCATTCTAAAGTATCGATTTGATTCTTGAGCGCACTGGCCGATAGAATAGCATCGTCCTTGATTTCTTAGCTGTTCTCTTGTGTGGCTGTTGACTTCGCGGTATACTCGTGCCTTTCGTCCTGCTACTTAAGCTTATCATCTGACTTCCAGTCTCGGATATCAATTGTCGTTCCTAGCTGTACCAAAACTGTTCCTACTTTGTGCTTAACTCTGATGGGAAACACCTCTTGACAAGTTATGACCATTCCAGACAGTTGTGCCGCGACAGCCGAAAGCAAGGTCAGCCACGAACCCCCCTGAGATACTTCTCATCCCGACATTTATCAACAATTGCACTGAGCTTCTCAACCACTTCACTGCATGCGGCTCGTTCTCTAGGTTCAACAACCAGCATTCTCGTCTTGATAAACATCAACAGCTCTCCTAGGAAAGGCGAGCAGCTTTTGTCTTTGTGCAGTTTCTCTATCCACTACGCGTATGTTTTCCCCCACATCAGCGGTGTATTCTTTGTTAAACAGAATCAAGGCGTGTTACATACTGCGATAACTGATGGCTTGACAACCGGCTGCTCGCCAACGGGTTGCTCACCAGCGGGTTGCTCGACAACTGGCTTTTTAGATTTCATCATTCTTGACCGACCTTTTTCTAAGAATGATTTAGCTATAGTCTTGATCAGTTGTGGGACTGTAGTCCTTCGCGTCTTGGTGATGGCCAAGGTACTTGTCGAGTCTGGACCAGTCTCTTTGACGGTGTCATGGTTTCCCCAAGCGTAGGGCTTGGGATTGTGGAAAAAGTCGTCTGTTTTCTTGTAGTCGCCCATCTCCCACACGACATCCTCCATTCGCTTCTCTTCGAAATCGTTTACGCCTTCACCACCAAGCAGAAGCCATGTTATCATCTCAAGATACATACCCCCAAGGCTCCAGATATCAAATGCGCGAGATACCTTTTTTACCGTGTCATACTCGGGGGGCCGATATGTCTGGGTGAGTCGGAGCATTCCGGCGGATGTCATGGTAGCCCCAGGATGAGAGAAGCGAGTGAGGCCAAAGTCGCAGATCCTCAGCCGGCCGTGTTCCCCATGCTCATCTTTACCATTGCCATTAACGTGAGCTTTGCTATCGTGGTCTTGATCACGGAACCACAAGACATTGTTTGGCTTTATGTCTCCATGCCGACCGCACGTTCTGTCATCCGCGGACCAAGGAAGATTTTCGAAGGGGATTGCAGTTCTTCCAAGATCGGTGTTGTGGATGCACCCAAGACCACTTGCAAGACCTAGGCACTGCTCTGCAAACCAGAGCCACTGGCTGTTGCTTTGTTTTGGCGCATTTTGGTGCCACATGGAGTACAGGCTGCTTCCTGTGGCTAATGGGAGAAGCAGATGGAAATGCCCCCTGTGTTTGATAGTAGCATATAAAGGAGTCAGATGGTTATGAAGTGGTATCTTCTCATATGCATCAATCTCCCAGTTGAACCATTCTTTGTGTAGAAGGCCCAATTGTTTGAGCGCAAACCTGTCGTTTCCCTGAAGCTGTCAGCGTCTCATGCAAGCAAAGGAGTTTCAGACTTGGGCCATCGACCAAGGACGCAGCGTCATACCTTTCCGAATTGGTGATGGAGACCGTCAACGGTGACTTTCCAAATCTTTGAATTCGGACTTTCGTCATCTGACAACAGTTGCTCTGCTTCTAGGAAGGGCAGAATCTCTTCGTTCTTAAACTCGTAGCGAGTGAACTTTTTGCCATCTCCTGGCCCAAGAATGGGTGAAAGTAGACCCCACTGGCTGTTGACAAGCAAGCTTCTCTCGGGTTGTTCCTCGGGCAGACAAAATAATGAGGGCTGCCTGCCGTCATTCATCAACAGATCAAAGTTTTCCCCGTCCTCGTTTGTCTTTACGAATGGAAGGTCCTTGTCCTTGATCCCTTGCTGGATAAAGTGGATAATTTGAGGTACCTTTTCCAGTTTCAGCAGAATCGAAAATATCTTTTTGGCTGAATCCAGATCGTTCGGTTCTCCGTCGGACATACCGCAGACATATTGGGCAATGGCGTAACATCGATCAGATGCCTCGTGTAACGGATGGGTTTCCGGCACGTTGTTGGCGGCTTCCGAATGGCATGCGTGCATGTAGGCACGAACAGTCTCTGGCTCGATCATCTCATGCATTTTACTCAAGGGTAGGAATTTGCTATTGGTGTCTTCGTATGGCTGCTGGCCGGTGAAAGCAGAGCGCAATCGCTTGGGCAGGTCACAAGGCCAGGCATGCTTATTCTGGACACCAACCGTGAGCAGTCATCTCGGAAAGGCATTCCTCGTTCGGACCTGGCTTGACGTTGAGTTTACCATTTGCGGCAATTATAAGTCGGTATCAAATAACGCAAGGCATGGGTAAGAAAGGAGTTCTCGTGACATCTTGATGAGGTATAAAGTTGAGGAATGGACTTACTAACTGCCCATCGGGGTTCGCCTCCATGACTGCGGACATTTCGATTCGCTTTTCCGGTGGCTTAGCCCAGGACAAAAGCTGCCAGAGCTCCAAAAGCAGTCCGATAGGAAGACAAGACCATAGAAAGGGTAGACTGCTTCACTCGATAAGTTTCCGAGCTAATAAGCAGCACATCTGATTTATTATAGTTTGTGATATCCCAGCCTCGGCGACCTGACGAGCAACCCCCCCCCCNCCACGCGTGGTCTTTGGTTACACAGCAGGACAGGGGCCATTACGCAACTGCGAATTACGCAGCTGCGTGAAGGTCCAACATGGCAGGCGTCATATACGTAGACATCTAAGCAAGCAGGTTTAGGGGAGAATCCAGTTTTGTTGAGCCGCAGTCTTGCAAGATGCCATCTGTCAAGCGGTGGAGAACTCTGTCGACACGATCGAACTCAACCCGGGCACCCTTGCACTTTGGTTTAGGGCTTGCGAATGGACACCTAGGTAGGCCCTAGCAAGATTTGTCATGCCTGCTCATGTAACACTACTGACCTACCTTTCAAAGGAGACCCTTCCGCCAGAGTCAAACGGTAGCAGATGACACAGCTGATTCATATACCCGGAGTCGCGCTGTCGAGATTATGACTGTCATCACAGAAAGGGAAGCAGATGATGAATCCCTTTCTTCGAGTGTTGGCGATGAAGTCATCCAAGAGACTGGGAACAAGCGGAAAAATGATACCGAAGTACTCGGATCGTTTGATGGGCATGAGGAGGAGGAGCAAGAAGCGAATGCACCCAAACAAAGCCGACGCAGGACTAGACCAACCGAGGCATTGAAACCCCTTGCATGTCCATATTTCAAGAGATATCCAATGGTCTTCAGCACGACTAAAGTTTGTGTTGGACCAGGATGGCGGACCGTGTACCGCCTGAAGTGACGCTCCCCATCCATCAGATCGGTTGCCTTGATTGCTAACCGTGCTCCGAGGGAACACCTTTATCGGCGCCACGCTCCTATACAAAACCAGTGCCTACGCTGCTTGGTCCGCTTCAAGTCGGAAACCGAGCTGCAACGGCACTCCCTCCAGACGGAGCGATGCCAGGCAAAAAGCAGCACAGAGACCATCGACCGGTTCGACAGCGACCAGCGGAAACAACTGGGACGGCGCACCAAGGATCCCATGAACAAGACGGAGGAGAGCAAGTGGACCGAAGTCTACAGAATACTATTCCCGAACGTAGACACCATCCCTACGCCCTGTACGTCATGACATCTTGGGCAGACCTGAATGCCCAGTCGTCATACACAGCGTAGTAACTCGTGTTAGACTATGACTACGATCTGACGGGACCAGCGAGATTCATAGGTTTCTTTCAGCACGAGTTCCCCTCACAGTTAATGCGCCGTCTAGAGATGATGCCCGGCCTAGACACGGAAACCATGCGCGACATCTTGGACGCCTGTCGGACGAGCCAGCACGAAGTTTGGCGTCGGTGGCAATCGACTCGCCCTGAGGCTTTCCCCGAACCTGCTACAGACGTGGTGAAGATGCACCCGGCGCTGCAAATGCCGATCGGGGGAAACAGTGCTCGTGGTCATGGCCAGAATTCCCAAAAGTCGCCGAACCTACACGAAAACTGGCCCTCGTCGGAGGAGTGGCCATTCTGGGATTTGCCTGCTCCAGTTGAAAACGCAGAGATGTTAAAAAGCGACGATTTGATACTACGCCTGGAGTCTCCAGCCATATTCACGGAAGAACAGGGGTGGCATGATCTATGGGACAAGGCAACAGCACCAGACGCGTGCTGACTGCAAGGCCTCTATGGGTAGTGATTAACTGACGAGAGAGAATCATGATTGTCTGAAGACGTCATTGTAATCTATTGAGTAAAGTGACGGACTAAACTACGAAAGGTATGTTTCCAGGTGCGCCTCGCCGTTTCCTGGACTTGGCGACCACTCACAACACTATTACAGCAGCCACTCTTGCGGAAGCTTTATCTCCCTTGTTGTCTTGACCGTGAACACATCACGACGAAGCTGCAATACACACTATCAGGAACATCGTCCGGGTATAGAGATGAGAAGGGTGATTGGGCGTGATTGTAGTCGGGCATACCTCTAGTTCCCAGTCCCTCGCGTCGTCGAATTCTGCTGCAAGGGCTCTCGCCAGCTCAGGCGGGGTGACCCAGCCAGCGGGAAATTTTGTCGTGTGAGTCTTGGGAAACCCATTAGGAAACTGCTGCTTATGGTTTGTCCTTGTCTTTCGCCTCCGTATACTACTAAGGAAGCCATGAATTTTTTCGTCAAAATGGGGCATTGCCGCAGTGTCTCGATTTTCGGAAGGTGGTTGTCTGCCTGAGGTGAAAGTATTGAGAAGAATCACAAGGGGGGGAGGGTCTTGGCTGTGTTCAAATACTCAAAGCAGTTGAAGGTGATGGTGAATGCCAGTAGGACAAGGCAGGGACCCATGATGCGCACCTGGGATCACACGCAATTGGTCGCCGTACCAAATCTCCTGTCATGAATATGTAAATGACACCCACGGCCGCATGTGGTGTGCGGTGGCGGGCGCCTCCTCGAGCAAATCGAATCACCCCCCTCATTCTAACCCGAAACGTGAGTATGTTCGCCGGTGCTTATCGGGTGGGTGGCTCAATAGACTGCCAATAACAGCATCTTGCCGTTTTGTGCGTATTCCGCCGCTGCGAGGACCATCCTTACGGGCCTGCTGAGGGCTGCTGCACCTTGACGGAAATGGGAGGTGGGATGATCTGGTGTGGAACGTATCACTCATCACACGCAAGGTGTCCTCTTCCCTTAATTCCTGTGTGTATATCCTAGTCATTGGTTCATACGCGCCTGGATTTATGCAGAGTGGGCGAAGAGTCTGCATTAATGAAACAAGGCCGCGCCTCCTACTGCGGGATGCCGTGTACAAAGGGAGTCAACCTGGGAGTATGCCGTGGAAATGTCCTGCAAGATTCCGCATGTTCAAAGGCACTGGTTTGCACACAGCTGTGTTCAAACTTGAGCGAGTACAACTCGAGAAGTAGACTCCCGTAATGTACCACGAACGTTGCCTGCAAGTGACGGACGCCTTGCAGCGCCCCATCACCGAATGCAGCGTGACTGTACATATCATATGTCACTGATACTTCCAACAGAAATACCACCTCCTCGTCTGCTCCCCAAGTAGGTCAGCCACCGCTGACCACCATCTTTCGGCGTCTTTAATCCAAAGGACCAAGAGAAGAGCCTCATCATTCCCAAAAAAGCTCCAGCACTGCTTGGGCTCACGGACCTCAAGCTTTTTTCTTTGAATAGTGAATCAGCACCTCATCCTCAAACCATGCCTTTTCTTCCTAGTGAAAAGTCGGTCTTGTTAAAAATGGGTTCATGTTTGAAAGAGAGAAATAAAGAAAGAAAGAAACAAAACAACAGGTACCTCATTAAGAGCCCTTGAGAGTTCAATTTTGTACGTGCCTCTTCTATGCTGTGCCATGGTCAGTCGTGTCGTGGTTGTTGACAGGGTGGTACACGGCACTAACCTGTAACCCTTTGTATATGCCATTCTCCAACTTTTCCAGGGTTGGTTTGATGAGGTCGGCATGGACGTAGTTCTGGTGGTAGGTAAGGAAAAAAGACATGATTACTGTAACGCCGTGAAACAGCTGGAATGGGATGAAAATATCTCCCCGTGCTTTTGGGACCCGAAGGTTGTGAATGTAAGTTGTTAATGATGAGATTGGGTGATGACTTTGTCAAGTTTGGTCCTGATATAACAGACCAGAGCTGATTGATATCATTTTCTACTTCTCTTTGTCACCGCAAGCCCGTCATGGACCCGCACATCATCACGGGCCTTCTCATGCAGCAGACGTATAGCATTTAGGCAGTTTGCCTCAGCGGAATGCTTTTCTTATGCAATCAGGCTGGGAGGGCGGTACCAGAAATCTTTTGTTCTGGGCGCCGCCTGGTGCACACGCGTCAAGTATGGTTGCATGCTTCTCAGAACTGTACGACTGATTCGCCCTGCCAAGCCGCTTACTGTAACACTAAGGGGTTGCGCCAACCCGGCACTGTAGCACTTATTCAAATGGTTCGGGCGCAACAAAGTGCGGTTAGGCATCATCGACTCGAAGATCATTGGCCTGAATAGCAGTGGCTTGCTGGGGCGCAGACTCCTGCTGTGTAGCTTGGTTCCCCAATCTTTGATCCAGTGGCCAGGCATACTACTGCGGGGAGGCCATCAGTGCTTCTGCTTCTGCAAGTCGGTGCCAGGCAGAAATATAAATACTAAGGAGCGAGAACAAGGTAGGATGCCTATAGTGCCCAGATCACTGAGTTTCTGACAGGTCGACGACAACAAGATTTGTATTTCTGGAACCGGCGGGTGCTATGGAATGGCTTCGAGTCGACGATGTTCTCTGTGAAAACGACATGGCAAATGGAATGCACCATAATGCACTTCTTTTTCGGCCTCTCCCTTGCACAGTGACTTTGATGGCCAAAGTCTCAGGGTCTGGCGTAGGTGACAGGATATGCCCGCCATCGCTTGGACTTAGTAACTCAGTCCAAAACAGTACTCGCTTCTACATCGAGAACCGAAGGAACCCCTGTTATCAGACATCGACTGGTCATCATGGTTGAAAGATGTTAGAAATCACCTCCTTCTTCCTCTAATTTCGAGCTTATGCGAATTGTACTCGAAAAGGACGGGTCCGAAGAGGATAAGAGATTTAGCTTGACAGCGAACGCAATGCGAAATGGCCTCCGCCTGGTGTACGTTTTGAGCTTCTAACAGTCAACCTCCATGCAATCAAAGCTCTGGGCTAATAAAAAGGGACAGTTACGGGCAGAGACTCGAGCGTGAAAACCCGAGCACGTTGCGCCTGGCTCAGCTACCCTTCTCCAAAGTATCGTTCCTGGCAATATGCGAGCACTTGTCGATCCACCGATCAATTGTCAGAGTGCTTCTTCGCAGCACAGTAGAAGTTTTTGAGTATCAAGCTACTACGAGTAAAGGTGGTGAGAAAAGAACTGGTGCGTTTCCAGCCATTGTCTTCTTCGGATGATTCATGGCATAGCTTACCGCCACAAGTCTACTACTGCCGAACGTCGGGTGCCTGTGAAGGAGACCTGTGCCTCTCTGCAACCTATTTTCCCGACCGCTTCTTCACTGACGCCGTATTGTACGGCTGCACCGATGGAACAGTTCAATCCGTTCAAGAGCGACTTGTTGGTTCTGAGTCCAAAACATTTCACCCAATGCTTCTCCCAACCATTGTAGCTGAGCTTGAGCGAGAAAGACAGATCGGGCACGTGAGAAAGGCGACAGAACATCTCAGCGATCGCATTGACGAGATGATGGACAGTCAGACCCCTGCGGTAGTGAAAGAAGGTTCCCTGGAAGTGCCTTCGGGCTCTGACGGCTCAATTACGGACAAAGACGAGGATAGTACGACTCTATGGCTGGAGCTGAGCATGTTCAGGAACGGCATGGAGAACTGGCGTGATCAATTGGTCAAGATGATTGAGCATGTTGACGAGCTCTCTCGGACCTGGCTTGAGACCTCGGAAAACCAAAGACCGGCAACCCGAGAAACAAACCCTAGAAATCTCCAGCCGGCGGAAGATAAAGACAAAGAAGAGGGTATTGACGATCAGGCAGCACTGAAATCTGATCTTCACGATACGGGTGTCCGAATAAAGGCCCGTCTTCAACAGCTCAGGAGCGACTATGATTTTCACATCAGGGACTGTACCACGCTGATAGACGCCATGTCTCTGGCCACACAGCTTGCAAGTTCCTGCATGCCCTCAATCCCCTACCCACAAAAGGAAGAGTGCTAATGAATGGTGATGTGAGGACAGCAATGGAACCGCATCGGCCACAGCGACGCCCAGACCAACCTCGGCATTGCCAAGACGGCCAGGGAGGAAGGTACTCAGATGCGCTTCATTGCGTTCCTAGGGATGCTGTTTCTACCAGGGACATTTGCGGCAGTGAGCCTCATCTTCATTACCCTCCTACTCTTCTTTTTCTTCATATCGTCATCCACCTTCTAACTTCCAACCAACAAAGGGGTTGTTCTCGACCTCCTTTTTCAACTGGAGCGGCAGAGAGGATGAAGGAGTTAATGAGGTGGTATCACGTTATTTCTGGGTGTTTGCCTCTGTTACTGTCGCGTTGACGAGCTTGTTGGTCGGTTCTTGGTGGTTTTTCACGTGGCGGCGAAGGGAAAGGCAGATTGAAAGAGGACTTGATGCATGACCCCTCAAAATGAGTAGGAAAGGGTGGATATTGGGATTTTTAATGCGCCGGCTGTGATGAGTTGCTGGGGGTTAGAGTTTGCTGCCAGACGATGATTGATATGATTTAAGGAGATTACATGTTCAATTGTATAAATTGAGTAATAATAGGCCATGTAATGGGCGATTTTGAGCTCTGAATGGGTATCTCTTTTCCTGCCTGGGCTTTCTTGGGTAATACTAATGCTCAATATCCACGGGAAAATACTTGGGCCTTGGTGATACAATTTTTGCTACACCCAAATAGGCACATCCAGGCCCATTTGTATATTGTTTTGGGCATTTTTACGCTTCTGTGTTGAAATTATGGCCTTCGTGAGGTCTTTGATACCTTGAAACAAATCTCGTTATTGTACCAAGGTGTTGTAATTAATCATCGAGCAATATCATCAAGCTTCATATCTGCGAGGTCATCACGAAGTACGGATAATCTTCGTTCCTCAAAGACCAATCATCCCCCTCCCACGAGGACCTAGAAACAAGAAGTTTCAAGTAAGCAAGTGACTAAAGAATCGTTCGTCTTAGCAGCAGAAAATCCACGGTCAGCCCGCCTGCCAACCCAGTGCGGAGTGCCGAGCGAAGCCACGGACAGAAATTGTCGCATTCCCCGCACGGCTGCTCCATCAAAACCGGGGTCACGAGACGGCACAGGCCGCGACGGACCATCCCCGGCCGGAGTATCGAGCCGAATAGACGACGTAGGCGAAGCAGAAAGCCCAGCCATTGGCTGCCCGTGATCCAGGTGCCCGGAAGAAGCTCGGCCGGATGGTTTGGACGGGCCCTGATTTCGGCGGGCTTGTTGGGATCGTCAGGTCATTGACGGATCCCACGTTTGTGGATGGCCGGGTAAATGGGCCTTTTGGCTCAAGGGGAGCTTGGCTTAGCCTTGTTGGACGGGCTCGCGGGCTTATAAATTGGAGGATGCGAGACGATTACCGTCTCCCCCTTCTCCTCCTCTTCCTCATCTTCATCCTGAGCAGCTCTACGTTTCCTGTCTGACAGAGTTGTGCACCGCAACTGCTTCAACGATACGCCAGCTCCAATCGCCCATCATGGCCGACATCAACGTCGAAGAGGTGCTCAAGAAGCTCACCATGGCTGAAAAGGTCGATCTGCTGGCAGGTAAGTGATGCAGCCGCGTACAAACCTGCAGCCAGACTGACATTGTTCCAGGCGTCGACTTCTGGCACACAAAGGCTCTGCCGAAGCACGGCGTGCCATCACTACGGTTGACGGATGGTCCCAACGGTGTGCGTGGCACCAAGTTCTTCAACAGCATACCGGCGGCCTGTTTCCCCTGCGGAACAGCCCTAGGATCTACCTTTAACCAGGCTCTCCTCGAAGAGGCCGGACGGACCATGGGCCAAGAGGCTATCGCACACAGCGCTCACGCCATCCTAGGGCCTACCATCAACATCCAGCGGAGTCCCCTCGGCGGCCGCGGGTTCGAGTCCATCGGCGAGGACCCCTTCCTGTCCGGCCTGGGCGCCGCCGCCCTCGTCAGAGGCATCCAGAGCACCGGAGTGCAAGCCACAATCAAGCACTTCCTCTGCAACGACCAGGAGGACAAGCGCCTGGGAACCCACGCCATCGTGACGGAGCGCGCGCTGCGCGAGATCTACGCCCTGCCGTTCCAGCTCGTCGTGCGCGACTCCCAGCCCGGCGCCTTCATGACGGCGTACAACGGCATCAACGGCGTCTGGTGCAGCGAGAGCACCAAGTACCTCGACGAGATGCTGCGCAAGGAATGGGGCTGGGACGGCCTCGTCATGAGCGACTGGTACGGCACGTACAGCACCAAGGAGGCCGTTGTGGCTGGTCTTGACCTGGAGATGCCGGGCCCGACGAGGTTCCGTGGCGAGCTGCTCAAGTTCAGCGCCAGCAACGCACGACCTTTCATGCACGTCGTCGACCAGCGGGCTCGCGAGATGCTCAAGTTTGTCAAGAAGTGCGCCGCGTCCGGTGTACCGGAGAACGGCCCGGAAGGGAGCGCCGACACGCCCGAAACGGCTGCCCTGCTGCGACGGATCGGCAACGAGAGCATCGTGCTGCTCAAGAACGAGGGCAACATGCTGCCGCTCAAGAAGGACAAGAAGACACTGGTCATTGGTCCCAACGCCAAGGTCGCCACCTACCATGGCGGCGGTTCTGCCTCGCTCACGGCCTACTACGCCGTCACTCCATACGACGGCATCAGCAGCAAGCTCGACACTCCTCCCGCTTACACCGTCGGTGCCTACACGCATCGCTTCCTCCCCATCCTGAGCACCCAGACCACGGCGCCCAGCGGCAAGCCGGGCATGTCCTGGAAGGTGTACAACAAACCTTACGGCGCCGAGGGCCGTGAGCTGATCGACGAGACGCACGTCACCAAGACGGAGCTGCACCTGGTGGACTACTACAACGACAAGCTCGAGGACCTGTGGTACGCCGACGTCGAGGGATCCTTTGTCGTCGACGAGGACCAGACGTACGAGGTCGGCCTGGTGGTGTGCGGCACGGCCAAGGCGTACGTCAACGACCAGCTCGTCGTCGACAACGCCACCAAGCAAGTGCAAGGCGACGCCTTCTACGGCACCGCGACGCGCGAGGAGAAGGGCCGCATCGACCTGAAAAAGGGCGAGACGTGCCGGTTCCGCATCGAGTTCGGCTCGGCGCCCAGCTCGCCGCTCGTCAGCGAGAGCCTCATCGTCGGCCACGGGTCGCTGCGCGTGGGCGGCTGCAAGATCATCGACGACCAGGCCGAGGTCAGCAAGTCGGTCCAGCTGGCGCGGGAGCACGACCAGGTCGTCATCTGCGCGGGCCTCAACGCCGACTGGGAATCCGAGGGCTCCGACCGCAAGAGCATGAAGCTGCCCGGCGTGCTGGACCAGCTCATCGCCGAGGTGGCGGCCGCGAACCCCAACACGGCCGTGGTGCTGCAGACGGGCACGCCCGAGGAGCTGCCGTGGCTGGGCAAGACGCCTGCCGTCATCCAGGCGTGGTACGGCGGCAACGAGACGGGCAACTGCATCGCCGACGTGCTGTTTGGCGACTACAACCCCTCGGGCAAGCTGTCGCTGAGCTTCCCCAAGCGGCTGCAGGACGTGCCGGCCTTCCTCAACTTCCGCACCGAGGCCGGCCGCACGCTGTACGGCGAGGATGTGTACGTCGGCTACCGATACTACGAGTTCGCCGACGTGGCCGTCAACTTCCCCTTCGGCCACGGCCTGTCGTACACCACCTTCTCCTTCTCCGACCTGGCCGTGTCCGCGGCCGACGGCAAGGTGTCGGCGTCGCTCAAGATCGCCAACACGGGCTCCATCAAGGGCGCCGAGGTCGCGCAGCTGTACGTGCAGCCGCGCCAGCCGGCCAAGATCAACCGGCCTATCAAGGAGCTCAAGGGCTTCGCCAAGGTGGAGCTGGAGGCCGGCGAGAGCAAGACAGTGACGATTGACGAGCTGGAGAAGTACGTTGCCGCGTACTTTGATGAGGAGCGCAACCAGTGGTGCGTCGAGGCTGGAGAGTACGATGTCATTGTGAGCAACAGCAGCGAGGTCAAGGAGGGCCAGGCGCTGAGGGGGTCCTTTACGGTTGGGGAGTCGTACTGGTGGTCTGGCGTTTGAGTCAAGTTGAGTGCATAAAATCAGACATGGAGTATGAAGAATTGATGGCGTAGATGAAATGCATGCTATGATCAGTATGGTCCTGTTGATGAGGTCACCATCCATCCAATTCGGAAAGTAATATGTCAGTCACTAAGTGCTCATCCTTGCCATGATATTCGTAAGAATGTCCACGTTTTAACTCGTAGAGGTATACTTGATATTACCACGTCTCAATTCCCATGTACTCTCACCAAGCAAGTCAAACAGGGTTTCGTGAAAAGCCCCGTTGAATATGATACGGAGTTTCGTGATATCAAATACCATTGTATTCGGAATAGTGATCTGTTTGCTCTTATCCTTGATTTTTTTTGCTCGTGTGTCATACAATCTCATGATATATTTACACAATGATCGATCCATATAAATCAGGGAACCGGTTACAGGGAGAGCAAGCATTTCTCGCTGATTCAAAGACGATGGATGCAGACGATACTTTCGAAAAGGCTTGTTCCTTGGCCGTGATAAAGGAATGTTAGACTGTCTCATCACTGCTCTTCAAGAACCTTCTCAGGGTCATTTGTAAAACGGATAAGGCGTGTCAAGGGTTCTCTTCAAGTGTTCATACTCTTTCAAATGATTGTTTGACGCAATATATAACGCTGCAATGACCTTCCATTTGTTCCAACTACAGCACAGGAAGTCTTCACCACAAGACCCAGTTACAGCAGCGTGAGAACATTATCTGGTGCAATATTGAGCTTAGGATGAAGCAGATTTTGATTTTCTAACCAAAACGACTCATTTCAATGACAAGAATTCTTTGGGTATTTTGTGCGCGGCAAAGCGTCGTAGCTGCTGCGCACAAAGGCCCTACCAAACGCCCCGAGGCTTCACCGAAACTCACCTTGGTACTACACCTCACACTAAACCAACCGCACCCAAGAAAGCACAACACAAGGCAAACCGCCATATCCCTTCATAACAACAAGGAGAATATGGCCGCAGAAGGACCATCAGCTCCGCCCACGATACCCGCCCTGAAGACATCCTTCCTCAACGCCCAGACGAACCTGCTCGCGCAGCCGCTCGCGCCGTCGCGCGCCTGGCTCGCCGCCAACGACGCGTCCGACGCACGCATCCCCCCGCGCGAGCTCGACTTCAACCTCGCCAGCCTGAATCAGGCGCTGGCGCAGCACTGCCGCCGTGTCTACGCCCCGCAGGCCGCGCGCCACGTCGCCGAGCAGATCAACGCGCTGTACGAGGCCGATGCCGAGCGCAGGCTGGGCGGTGGCGGTGGTGGTGCCGAGGATGCGCTGGAGGGCATCGGGAGGGAGCTGGACCTAAGTGAGCCGGGGGGGCCTGTCGCCTTGTTTATCGCGTGCCCGAGTACTGACTCTGAGCAGCCGAACACGCCGTCGTTGAGACGCTTCCGCCGGCTTGGCCCTCTGCAAAGGATGCTGACGCCTTTCCCGCCGAAGCCAAGCGCTACGCCGACACGGTCCAACGCCTCGCCGACCTCAGCGCGCAGCGCACCCAGCTGCAGCGCCGCGTGGCGCGCCTCGTCCGCCTCGCAGCTGCCGTGGAGCCCCTCAAGGCCAGCCCCGTCGACGGCGCAGGCGTGCAGGAGAACCTGGCTACGCGCGAGGGCCCCGTCGAGAAGGAGCTGGAGCGCATGCGCACCCTGCTCACCCGCGTCGCCGGCCGCGTGGGCCGGGTGTCGTCTGCGCCGCGGGGGAGCGCGGCCGCCGGTGGCGGTGAGGTCGACGTGGAGGTGCTGACCAAGGCTAGGAAGAGGAACGTGGATGAGTTTTTGACAGGGTCGGGTGTTTTCAAGGCGTGAGCCGATGCTTGTCGTCTTGTTGATCCGTTGCTGCTGCGAGCTAAGGCGGCGCGCCTGTTGAGCGTCCTACGTATATCTTGTAGTGACTACTGCGCAGTTGCGTAGAATAGTAAAACTTGATACTGATCCTGCGAAGCCACATGGATTCTTCCCCAATACACTTGGTGGTATTATCGGGTCAATCGAGGCTTTCATGGGAACTTGTATGGGCTTCTGTACATATTATATCCTCTCCAGCTCGTACCTGAAAAACTGGCCTGAGGACCCCCATTTCCTTTCCATCCTAACAAACAGTGATCAAGACGTATGTATACTACTCCGATTTAGATAGTGGTCCAGTCTCTGCAGCTCCTAAACATCGCAATCTCATGTTCCAGATCTCTGTTTGTGTGTTCTGAATTTTCCTCGCAGCTGGAGATTTAGCTGATGCTTGTAAGCCTTCCTTAATATTTATCATCTTCTTATTGTCTTGTGTTCTAGCTCAGCCTGTGAGCCAAATTACGTATAGCCAGCGGTGGCTTTCAAAACCTCCTCATGCGGCCCAGTAACTTCCAACTTATATGAATCCCGAAACATGATCCAGCCCATACACGATACAAAGAACTCTTTTTAATTTGAAAGACAAAAATTCATTCTTCATTCCCTTTGGCTTGAATCGTACGTAAGTAGTTCATCAGGAGTTTATCAACTCGGCTGGTTTCTGGGTGGAACATGTTGCTCTCTTCCGGTTTCCTCTTCACAATCTATCAAGCTTCCAACGTAACCAAAGCCTGGGATCTGGCAAGATACTTATGTACTTGATTCTGCTTCTTCATTGAAGTAGCACGACAAATAGCATAGGCCATCTCTAACTAGGTTATGTAAACATCCCCAGCCTGCTGTAAGAATCCGCCATATACCATTCGGCTTATCAAAGGCCGCAAGATCCTCCACTGACTTTATCCTACTCCATCTGCAACGCAGTAGCCCTATTCAACGACAAGTCCACACTAATCGTCCTATTCCGCCCACCTTCCTCGCCCGAGCCGCAATTCCCCGTCAAAATCGTAACGCGTGTGATGACCAAAGACGTCTCATACCCAAAGTCACCGCCAATGACCAGCTCGCCGTTTGCGTAGTCAAAGGTGATGAGCGACAAGCTCTCCTGCTCGACCGAGTCGCCATCGTCAAGGTACAGCTCGCCGCGTGCCGTGCCGTCAGTCCTCTTAGGAATGATGAGCTCAAAGTTGCGGGTGCGCAGCTCGGTGGTCGTGTATGCTGACTCGGCGCGGAGCGGCAGGATGACGCCGCTGCGGATAAGTAGTGGGATCATGGTGATGTCTTGGTTGGTAAAGGTGTATGTGGCGCCAGTGCCGCATATTGTGGCGTGCGTGTACCAGTCAAAGAAGGTATCTTGCGGGAGGTAGACGCCCACGCTCGTGGATCCTTCTTGAGTGACCGGTGCGACCAAAAGACCAGGGCCATAAAAGTACTGCAAATCTAGGGCCCACGTCGCCTGATCCTGGCTGTAGAGGTAGAACATGGGGTACAAGACAGGCGAACCATCGGTCGAGGCTCTGTATAGAGCAGTATAGATGTAGTCCATCAGACGGTAGCGTATCTCAATGGCCTTGCGAGCACTCTCCGCCACCGACGACCACCGGTAAAACTCCTGAGGAATATTATCGAAGCGGTTGTGATTCCGGTAAAACGGCTGAAACGCCCCCAACGCGGCCCAGCGCGCACACAGACTCTCTGTCGTGCTCTGCGCGAACCCGCACACGTCGGATCCTGTCATTGGTACCTGGAAGATGGACGTAAACGCGAGCATCGTACGAATCGACTTTCTGTAGTGGTCCCACGTGCTTCGGTTGTCGCCCAGCCAGTGGCCGACTTTGGTTCCTGCGCCGGGGAACGTGCTGCGCGTGATGACGAGCGGACGTCTTCCGGGGCGACGAGCCAGCATGGCGTCGTAGGATGCCGTAGACATCATGGCGCCGTAGAGGTTGTGAACGTCGTACTCAGCCAGGCCGTTTTGGTGGATGACATTGGTGTTGACTGTCTTGTTCGAGATGCCGCCCTCTCTGTCGTTCCAGTCGATTCGCCACGCAGCCTAGGTATGGTTAGCGACATACAAATAACCCGGGTCTTTTTCTTTCTTACTCGGTTGTGGATGGAGTACTGAGGATAGAGAAGATCGCGGTTGGGCAGGCCCCTCCACCTGCGTGAAGTCTGTCGCGCAGCGACCTCGCCGCGCTTGATGCCCTGGAAGGGGACCTCTTGCTCAAGCTTGATTTGGTTGGCTTTCCTAGCGTCAGCGGCAGCATCTCTCTTGCTAGATTCAGTAGCCTCGCAATCGGTACCGGGCGGCTGGAACTCGCATGGCCAGCCTGGTAGCTCTCTCGGAGGTTGTCTAACTGCTGGCGGCCTTGGGGGGTAGCCTCTAGCCGCAGAATATGGGTTATCACAAGGGAAGAAGCAGGGCTAAGCCGGTTAGCAAATCGGCCTACGCAACTAGGGCAGACAGACAACGAATGACTTACAAAGTTGCTGGGCTCGTTCATCTAAGCCTCCAGTCAGTACACGCTCATCTGCGGAATTGGTGATACTCACATCAATCCATAGACCATCGATGTCCACACCAGTCTCCTCGTCGAAGAAGGTCGCAAACTCATTGTTCCAGTATGACGAAGTGTTTTCGGCGAACCAGTCTGGGAAGACGGTAACTCCAGGCCAAACCACTCCAAGCCACTCAGAACCATTGTCGCGTTTCAGAAAGGCATTTTGCTCCAGTCCTCGGATGTTGGGTGGATAGTCCTGGTAGGCGACTGCAGGGTCGACCATAACTATATAGTGCTGGTCGTTTTCATGCAGCCTGTCGATCAACTGACGCATCCTCGGCACGGGAAACCGTTCCGGGTCCGCGGAAAAGACGCGGCGGCGGTCCATGTAGTCAATGTCGGTCTGAGAGCCTGTCAGTAATGGCCATGCATTCCAGTAATGTCCGTGCACTCACCCACAAAGTTTCCATTGGAATGTTGGCCTGGCTGTAGTTGTACGTGACCTCGGCAAGATCAAACACGTCCTGATACCCGTATCTAAGTCACAGATTAGTAATTCTTCTCGCGAAAGCACGAATGGTGCCCTACCTGCACTGATGATAGCCAAGCCCCCAGTACGGGACCATGGCCGGCGTGCCAGCAACCGCGGCATACTGCTGCGTCACCTGGACAGGGCTCGGGCCAGCAAAGAACCAAAAGTCAAAGACGCCTCCCAGCGTGTTATATTCGAGATACTGGCCGTCGCTCGTGCTGTTGATCAACACGTCCATGCCATTCGAGTTTAGCAGAAACACGCCATGGCTGCCTGTGTCGCGGTGCTCGATGTAGAACGGATGAGCACCATACAGGTTGCTGTTCTCGGGGATGCCGAAGCTGTCTTGGTTCCACAAGGTGCGGACGTAATTGGAAGTCCTCAGACGCAACGGGTCTGAGTGCTCGCCCAGGCCGTATAGATACGGGTTCTCTGGCAGGCTTGTGCGAAGACGTAGGTACTGAGACTCGAAGATGAAAGTCGCGGCGGACGTGTCAAAGAGCACCTCGCCAGACTCGGCGCGAACGACGCTGAAAGAGAAGGGCGACTCTGTGTACTCGAACCGGAGCTGACTCGTATCGCTAGAGCTAGAGCCACTCGGTCGGGGAAACACTGTACCCAATTAGCCACGGCCAAGGAATCACACAGCAAGGAGGTAATTACCAGACTCGGGCACTTGATATACGTGCTCGTTGATATCTTCAATCTTGACATGTAGGCGGTTGTCTGAGAACGTCAGCGCAGAGTCATCTGCAGTCATCTGCATATCTCACCAGTCTCATATGTCACAAGCAGATCCAGCTCCCTCAAGTCGTTCCCGTAGGCATTACATGCCTCGCCTGCAAGCGCCAGGCGCGCCGTCAACCCTGTGTCGCTTGTCTGGATGTTGGACGCCGTGTAGCCGGGACAATCACGCAGCAGATTGTAATCCGGTATTGCTGAAACGGAGGCCACGAGAGCCAGCTGCAAGAGCCGACTCCTTCCCCAGTAGTATCGCATGTTTCCCACGTAGTGTATGGGATGCTTTGACAGAATTTGCGTCAAACTGGTGAGTCGTGAGAGATTTGTGCTCCAATAACAGTCCCACACGGGGATCAAGGATATAAATAGTCAGGTGAAGGTTTTCAGATATGCTTCATTGCGGGAACTCTGTGGTGCTGGCATGCATTTGACTTTTCCAAGTATCTCAACAAGATTGGCGACGACCGTTGAACCCCGTGCCCAACCATTCTTTCACCCTCAAGCCGCATGTGCTTGCTCCATCACCCGCACGATGTCAGCTGCGGGGCCACTCCAACCTCACGCCGATAAGGGGCATAGTGTTGGACATGTTCCACGGACTGTTCATGGAACAGGGTGGAGCATGACCAAGGCGAAGTCGAGGGCGCCGTCTGCGTGCGGAGGACACGATACGAAAATTTCCGCCGCTGTACTCCCGAGTTACATCGCTTGAGCCGTCAGATCCTCCTCATCTGTGCAATATATCGTAGCAAAGATGGTTGCAGGCGGACGTGCAGGTGCTGGTTACCAATGAGATGGCAGACGCTACCGCGCGTGCCATCCAAGTAGCATCCGCTGCGCAAGCGTGCTGACACGAGCTGGACTTTCCTTGCTACATGCGTCAAAAAGCAGGCATCCGTTTGGTGCGGATATGATGTCGGGTGGTTGGTTGAGCCAATCAAGCCGCATGTATGTCGTGTGAAGGTCTTCCCGCTCCGGCAATTGGGATGCGGGGAAACCGGGGAAGGCAAAAGGCTGAGGTGATCGAGGGAAAAAGACCCGGGTGATGCCTATTGCCGGCTAGACTTGAAAGGATCCTGGGTTATGTCGATCGTCCTTCTAGACGGACATCGTGACGGCTAACATCAGATGATGAGTCCATCCCAACCACATCTCAAGTCATTTGACGAGACGAGGAGCTATTATCCTGGGCGCTATGACACTAGTAAGTAGAGCAAGATATGCGGTATCACGTGGGGTCCAAGTAGGATCCGGGCTCGAGCGACCATGTCACCCTCCTTATTAGGCAAAAGCTGCTGTTGAGTACAACCACACCTCAATACTCTGCCAATGCAGGGCTTCGAACACCCAAGGGTATCAAGCTGCAAATTTCACGACTGCGACCCATCTTCAGTCAGTGGGATCCAAGGTAAGGATCGACACATGGGATCATGGCTGACTATTTCGTTGGCTGAGATGACAACAGTGTTGGATGAGGCTGACTGCATTTCGGCTTGTAGAGCGCCGGCGTCGAGCCAATAGCTGTCATCGGTAGACGACAACGGCGATCGTCACGCTGAAGCCATCCAGCGCAACCGTAGCATGGCGTTCGACATTGTTACCCTCCAGATCCTGGATGCCGAATCTCGTGCGCATTGTCGCCTGATCGCTCACTGTTGCAGTCCATCTTCATATGATTCGATCTTCGGACGTATCCGAAGACGCATCGCAGCTATTCCTGGAACAAGAGGGAAATCCACCACGGTCCACCAATGCGCGTTTTCGCTGTCGTACTGCATCTGTTGTGCTTGGACTGTCCACGTGTCAGTGCTGGCCTGGAGGAGCCGATTGCCATAATCTTTCAGGCATGATGCCTTCTTGCATTGAGGATAGTCCAACACTTGAGGATAGTCCAACATTCCTCATCGTCGAGTAGCCGCCAAAGATACATCGCTTCTAACCCGGGGATGGCACATCTCGTGGTGTCATGGCCTGTTCGTCACGGGCCGTGTGGACGTACATCTTGGTCGCAATCAAGGACAACGGTCCACAATGGAAGGCTCTCGAAGCATACAAGAATACTCCCTGTCAAGTCGCAACATCAGCTCCATGGTACACCATTCTATCTTGTTTAACGCAAAAGCTCTCAACGTGGCTTGTCAAACGGCGTCATTCTGGGTATAAGCCCACGCTATGTTGGCAACGTAAGTCGTATATTCAGTGCCGTCCTGCCTTCTGGTAAAGGAGAACAAGTAGCAAATACACTGGCACGCTCGAACAACCTAATCTGCAAAACCAACTGACGCCTGCCGCTCGTATGCTCGAGACAAAAGTAATGGCAAGCGGCTTCTTCGTCTCATGAAGGTTGACGTATGCCGGTCCCCATCCGCACTATGTGCCGTGCCTACAACGGTAAAAGAACAATCATATACTTCGTGCAATCATAAAACATACCTCAATCGGCAACTATGGCCGTGTAGAAGTATCTCACTAACCAGTTCCTCTCTCACTGTTGGGGTCCGAGACTAGAGGGGCACACTATGCCACGGCTTCTAGTTCGGCTTGTAAGGGTCCCTCAAGTTGTTCTTCTTTGCGCTGCTCCTGGCTAATCTCTTGCTCCTGCTGTTGGACCTGTTCTATGTGCTCAACTTCCTGTGGGCCAAGTGTTGGAGTCAGCTCCTTGGCTTCCTGCAGCTCCCGCTTCGGATCCAAGTCTTCCATGGTTTGGTCCCTGTCCATGGGCTTGGACACAGCCGCAACTTCTTCCTCTGGGGAGGCTTCGGCAGCTAGGGCTGATAATTCGCTATGGGTGTGGTTGAAGGGTACAACATTAATGCTACCACCCACCAATCCATTTGCCGCGCATAGTCGATAGCCGTTGCCCGCTGGTTCGATGATGCCTTCATCGAGTGCCCACTGCGCGAGCAGGCTGTCCACGCCAAGGGTTTGTCCCTCGCCCTTCTCCATGTGCCGTCCAACATGTTCGGTCCACTCATCCCAAGCGCTTGGGCCTTCGAAAATGCTCTGGCAGCTTTCCTTTGGGCAAGCTGACTTCTGAGGCGGAAGTCGTCGACTAACGAGGCAGGACTGCTGGAGCTGCTTCACCTGATTATCCCACTCCGTCTGCAATCTGCTATCGCCCTTGGTGATGGCCCTCTTGATTTGTGGCGGAGCGTGCATGCGACGAAGATGCTGAGTGAAGAGATCCTTTCGGTTAAACTCGTTGCCCCTACCCTCAGCGTCTCTATGAGAGCACATTGAGCAGCGATAATACGTGAGGCAAAGATGCTGCGAGGCGATATGCCGTTTCCATTCGTTCTTGGATCCGAAGGTACTGTTACATCCAGCAAATGAAAAAGCGCAGGGGAATGGTCGGGTGTGGGCGGCAGCTATGTGTTTGCGAAGGGAGGATGAGTCTTTGAACGGCGCATGACTGCAATGGTTACACCGCGTCTCCTGCCTAGGGAGAGCACGTCGCGCAGCTTTCAATCTGGCATTCGGGGATAGCTTGTAGTCCAGTGACACCATCGAATCGTCCCCGTCATGAGGAGTGACATCGGGCATGCTGTCGGGGAGGGTGGTTCGCTGTCGGCCAAGCACAGCGGGGGTTTCGTCGCTGCGATGGCGCACATGGCTGAGCGCTTTGAGCTGCTCGGCGGCCTCCTGCATTTCGGCAGAGTCCTCCACCTCGGCAGAATGGCCGCGCCGTACACGTGCAGACTCCCGCGCCTCCAGCAATATACGGCCATCCTCGACCTGCCTAGCCGAGGGCTTCACCCCGCCCGGACCAACAAGCTTTTGATATATGTGGATCATGTTGCGAGAAGTGATGTATCCCAGAAAGCAACAGACCTTGTCGTGCTGCACAACGCTCCAGATGGAGTGCGGCATGGAGATGAGAAGCATGGTTGGAGGCCCAAGAAACATGCCTTCGACTGTGATTGTGGCACCTAGTGGTGGGGTGTTCTGAAGCCATTGGTTGAAGGATGACATATCTGGGCTTGCATCCCCGACAAAGGTAGTGCACACCAAGATGCGCGCATCGTCGAATCGAAGATCAGCGACAGACTCTGGGTCAACGATATTCTCATCACGGGCGATGTGTGGTTCAGGATCCCCCCCGTTCTGAGAAGGCGACTGCTGCGGCCGAGCGGGCAGGGGGGCTAGAGTCAATCCTTGCCCCTGGCCAGGCGTCAGAGTGATGAAGAGTGGTGTCTGTGGCTTTTCAGGTACGCTCGTCCCATTCGACGCGTGAGGCGATAGCTGCTGCTGTTGACTGTACGAAGCTACCTCTTCATACAGCCGCCTTATACTGAACGGCCTTCGATGACTGAGCTTGTACAATACTTCGATCAGGTTCGCGGTGAATGAGCGAGCAGGACGTTGACGGAGATCATAGTCAGGATTACATGCAGCGATGACCTGTTTTACGCCATGGCTTCCAGCAACTGGCGGGTCGGGGATGGAGCAGGTATCGAGTAACAGCAGGATATCGGACTGTGCGTCTTCGAAAAGGCACCGCACACCGTCCCATTTGAGCTTGGCGGCATCCTCACGGGCGTTGCTGTACGCATAACGTTAGAGACCCGAGGTACGCTCGCGCAATAGTCCGTCGACTCACCACGCCCAGTACAAGTGGCCATCGGAACCAACATAGCCATAGCCAGCATAGTAAATGATGAGGAGGTGGTTATGACGAGCCTGTTCGAGAAACGAGGCCATCTGCACACCAAGCTTGATACTGGGATTGTGGACAGTGGGGATTTGCCATTGCTGGGTTTCGAAGTTGTATTCTTTCCGCAGGATTTGGTCAAGAGCAACGAGGTCATCTTCTACGGATTGGTCGTCCTCCCACCTCAACAGCAGCACGGATACGTTGGTATATGGGGATCGCTCGGTTTGCCGCTGGATCAGCATGGCGGCATCTTGGAGATGGCGAGCAAACGACTCGAAGTCGTGGCGTTCGACAGCAGGAGCATCATGGGGTAGGTGCGGCTGCTTCGGCTGGCCAGTGTTAGCACAAGTCAGGGCAAGGAAGGCGAGAGCAGCAAATAGGTTCCAAGAGAAAAGGATGTTCAGCTACAGCCTAACTAGCAAAGACAACATGGCAATCGGGGAAGGCTGAACGGTGCAGAGGATGCAGACGAGGCAAAAGGGTTGGGGTGGTGGGCGGAAGGCTGACCGGTTCGGGTGGATTCTGAGCAGGCTGAGGGTTGGGGGCCGAGGACACGGCGACCTTTGGGGCCAGTTTCCGCTTCTTGCTGGACGGTTCCATGGACGGGAGAGGGAGTCTGACGGGCCAGGGTTCGAAAGGGCCGTGGTTGAAGCTTTGAGAACTGCTTGCAGCAGGATAGATTGATGGCAATTGGCGCCGCCAGCAAAAAATTGAGCCGAAGATATGAGGGAAGAAGGGCGGAGCTCTAGTGGGTGTGCGTCGACGAGGCGAGAGCCCAAGGCACCTGGTGGGCAAACGGCCGGCTGATTGGGAGACGGCGTGGCTTAACCTAGAGGTCAAGGCTGTGCTGGGGCTGGGCTGACTGAACCCGGGACCACGACAGGACGGCCTAATCACGCACAGCGAACCCGACACGGCTGGTCGATGGGGGGGGGGAGGGGGCACCGAGGGTCCCGATGAGAGGTTTGATATCTCGGACCACAGGCGTACAAGGTGCAAACAGCTTGTCAATCTGAGCCAGCGCAATGTAAGCACAACATGGCCAGCTGGGGAACGCTGAAAGGCTGCCCAGCCTGCCCAACCTTCCGCCACACCACGGCCAGGACGGGCAGAGGACCCTGTCCAAGGCTCCGGTTGGACGAGGCTGCAGGCGGGGGGTTTCTTGGGTGGAGCCAGCCATCACCTCCCACCTCCCACCATCCCCCTCTTTCGCCGAGGCGCGCCCACGCCCGCTGTCACGGCTCGTTGGCGACAAGCATCTTTTGGCACAGCATCACCATCCCAGGTGAGGTCAAACAAGAGGGGACCCTCGTGACTAATGGCATTTCTGGGACCAGAAGGGCTCTTACTTCTCTCGAATGTTTCGCTACAATGTCTGAAGAGATGCACGACTAGACGGGTGCTTCTCTTCAGCCACTAAAGCTGTTTAGCCTAGGGGCAACCGCGTGCATTCAATCTATATTCGAATGTGTCCGTTCGACAGTTGACTGGCTGAGCTTGCACTGGCAAGCCGGGCACGCTGCATGCGAGGTGCATGAATGGGCATGAATGGGGAGATGGACGGCACCAGCCGGGAAGGGAAGTTATGTAGCCATGCCGAATTCCACTGAGAGCTCCGTCACCACTGATTTGCCCACCCTCTGCTCTTATCGCCATGGCTGTTGTTCTGCCCCTCAACCAACGGAATGCTTCTATTCATGATACGACACTGACAACCTGCGTTACATTCCCCCAGCACCGTCCCGCAGGGCATGGCACCATTGTATAGATGCTAACCGAGCATGCCGCCCTACCAAAACGAACTGCTGCGATGAGCATGAAGAGTGTGCAATAAAATAAGAAAGGGTCAAAGTCCTATTCTTAGATTTGGGAATCTAGACTAGAGTTTTGAGTCTGTCCAACAAGAGCAACTACACTACCGATCACACGGTAAAATCCCCTCTTCGGCTCGCTGTCTCAAACATGTAGCAAGCCAATTGCACGCAAGCTTCGCATCGATCTTTTGGTGCTCTGCCAACGCCTTAAAATGTATTAAATGAGGCAAGGGTAACTGCAACTTTTTCTTTTTTTTTTTTTTTTTTTTTTTTTTTTACGCGGGGGCTACCTGCACGGCCACAGGTCGCGAAATCGCATGATTAGTCGACTTGATGTTCGATTGAAGTATTGGGGACCTCTACCCCGTGTTATCGCCTATGCCATGGGAACGACCTTCTCTACTGCACATTCCAATTACAAACCCCGATCTTGTGTGATCATTTGTGATCATTCTTTCATCATCAGTTCAGATCGAGACCGTCCGTGGCGGAAGATTTGTTGCGTTCTTTCCTGTGTGATCGCGAGTACGAGCACAGTGACTGATGTGCAGCGACCCTAGTCAATGATGCACTTGCATGACGGGCACACCGTCTGACGTACAGGGGCTCATCACCTCACTTCGACCCGGTAGTTGCATTGTTGGGGTTGAAGATCGCTCAAGGGTTTGGGATTGATAGGTCTAATCAGGACTGGTGCCGGCGTGCTTACATTAAGACGGGACGACAACTTTATTTCACGCCCAAACAAGCAGCGATCGTCTTGATTGGTCTGCCATGCTGGGGTAGGCATCGCATTCGAGCGGCGTGTTCTGCTACAGGGATGAATGAAAATGGCCTTTGCTGGGATTTCAATTGAGCAGCCTGAGTAGAATCCGGATGGCCTCGATCCACTCGACCAAGTTTCGGACGGGAGGTCCAAGCCACCCGCCAAGAGAAGCGGGCTGGATTGGCTTCCCCGCAGTGCAGCAACCGAGCGAACAACTGCCAATCAGACACGTCGGAAAGAGACTCGACAGCGGCGTTCTGCGACGGTTGATGACGAATGTCGGGAGCCTGTGGCGCCGTCGACACAGCCACACCCTGCAAGGCAGACGCCAAGGTGGACTGCGACCCACGTTGTCTGGCTGGGCCACCTGGACAACGACGACGCTTTATACGGAGCGCCGGAACGATTATTAGTTTGGCGAAGTAGTCACGGCGGCTTCATGGGTCACGAGGCCATGCTATGCACCGGCATGTGTGCCACAGGACCAAGTAAAAATTTGCGAGTAATATTGGCAGCGCTCAAACTCGTCGACAAATTACGAGACTGAATGCCCAAGCACTGGGCATGTGGGGAAAGCGGAGCGGGACCACACTGTCGTCGGCAGTTTTCTCGTTCACCTACGAGGAGGACGTAGATACTTACTGGGCACCGAGGAGTCCGTGAGTACTGTACCTGCATGATCCTGGTGGCTCGGAAACTGACAGGACACTTGTAGAAGGGGGGGTGGCCAATATGTACGAGGCATGGCGGGGCGTGACCAAGTTTGCAATTGCGCAAACGAACCACTCCCGGGAGCCCGGGCACGATCTTTACGCAACATCGTCCATGAATCGACACTAACGCAAGGGGTCGGCCGGAGGAAACACTTCGCGGGCCTTTGGGCAGCGTCTTGATGCAGGCGTATCCCGTCCACCGACGCTGGAGGGAGGGCAGCGGCGCGGAACCGTTCTAGAAAAAGACCCACCCCAGTGCATGTCATGCTCATTGTCCAGCAACCAGAGCCAGCTCCTGCGGGATGGACGGATTCTTCTCTAATGAAGCTGGTCGGTTGCACCCTGCGCGTGGTGTGTTTATCGTTTCCTCCATCGGCCAGAATGGCGTTTCGACCTGCTGGATGCAGTTACCGTCATTGAGCCGGCCCGTGGCTCTGCAAGCAAGCACATCCAAAAATAAACGTCTGGGTAGGGCTAGTAGCGCGCACTGTCCACGGCGCTTCACGTCATGGTGTCGTTTACCAGGTGATGGACTGAGGATATCAGTAGTTGGCAGCATACTGTACTAAAATCGGGCGGGATGCTATGAAAACCGACCGGCTACTATCGAGTCAATGGTTTCCAGTATTCTTCTTATTCGGAACTTGATCCTGGAACCACAAGATTCTATTTGGTGGTCAAAGATGAAGCTACGCTGGCCAAGGGCGTACTTCCTTGTTGTTTGGATAGGATAGTTCTCAATTTAAACCCTACCCATAGAATGTTGAGCTGCAAATGTCCCCGACTTTCACACAATGGATTGCGGTAGATTCTGAACCGGTTGGAGTCTGCTCGGCAGAAGTCAGTAGGATATTCTGGTGCCTGCATCGTACAAAAGAACATTGAAAGGGGTAAGCAGGAGTTCCCGTCCCTAGGACAGGCCCAAGCAGGCCCCCTACCATACTAGGTATTCATCCCTGCTCACCCTTTTAAAGGATCGGTCCAAGATGGGTCATCCGCTCGTAGCCCAAGCAAGTATCCGCTACATACCAAGGCAGCTGCGTCACTGCTCGGCTACTCGAGGGCATCTGCTTTTGGCGCGACTGCTAGCGGTTGTAGCACGGATCAAGCCCGTCTTGTGCGTCACAGCGCCAGGTCATCATAGGTACAGGCTACCTCGTCCGGTCCTCCACTCAAACACAGGCGTAAAAGCGGGCTGGATCCCTCAATGGCGAACCGAACCGTCACACACACACAGCCAGTTCGACCAAAAGGCTGACCACGGGGCGCAGCGCATATTCCTCCCCTTCCACTCTTCTCCTACTCTTCCCTTTACTCTCAACCATACATCGCAAAGCTGAACCTGACGTAGTTCACGTTCCCAGTTCACCGCGCACGCTTGGCGGTCACCCTCGCTTCCAACAATATTTGCCGCCCCGGCAATCTTCTCATAGGGCTCATCCCACCACCGCTACAAGTCACAAGTGTGCAGCCGTGACGCTTCTTCGCCCTATCCTCAACTCCCATCCTTTGCTCGATAGCCACCTACCGAGTGTCGCCATCTTTTCACGGTCCGAGCACATCCACCCTGCCGACCATGGACGCCAGAGGTGTCCGGAGGCGGGATACCACAAAGGGCCCGCCACTCCGCATTCTCTCTCTCGGTACGTCATCATCGCCATATCGTCACCCATGGCCTTGACACAGCTGACATCAATGCAGATGGAGGAGGCGTTCGCGGTTACTCCATGTTCATCATTCTCCAGGAGCTTATGCACCGCACCTTTGTCGAAATCGAAGGCCGCGCACCCCGCCGCCACGAGATCCCGAAGCCGTGCGACCACTTCGACCTGATTGTTGGCACCGGCACAGGCGGCCTCATCGCACTCATGCTTGGCCGGCTGCGTCTGGATATCGAGACCTGCAAAGAACTATACGTCCGCCTTACTCGGCACGTCTTCGAGACCGATAAGACTATTGTCGGCATCCCCTACCGATCTACGCTTTTCAAGGCTAGCAAGCTGGAGGAGGCCATCCGCCAGTGCGTGCGCGAGCATACGGTCAATGAGAAGGAGGGCAACGACGGCACATACGAACCAGAACTAATCAACCCTCTTGCGCGGGCACCTTCCAGCACAGGCAGCGTGAGGCGACACGTTAGCAATGCCAGCACCGTCAGTTTCAGCGCTCGCAGTCCTGCAGCTCAGGCAGCATCTCGTCCGGCTCCTCGTGCTGGCGGCAATCCCTCAGCCAGACTATACGATGCTAGGGAAAACAGAACCAAGACGTAAGTGCCCCAATCATGAATGGCGACGCTTCATCAAGCTTAGCCAACGCGTTCCCTTAAAGGCTCTGTGCTGATTTGAAGAAAAGCGCCGTAACAGCAGTATACAAGGGCTCAACCAAGGGCAGTAAGCCCGCTATCCTACGATCATACGACTCCCGCGCCGAGCCTCCTCCGGAATTCGACTGCAAGATTTGGCAAGCGGGCCGCGCGACGTCTGCCATTGGTTTGGCCTTCAAGCCCATACAGATAGGGCAGTCGGCTTTTCACGATGATGGCGCCGGCACCTTCAACCCCACCCCGGAGGCGATCGACGAGGCCGTGCTTAACGAGTGGCCTGGTCGCGAAGTCGGGTTGATTGTCAGCATTGGCACCGGCAGGCGCCCCCGAGGTAGCGACGCCAACCAGCAGATGTGGTATGAGGGGTTCCTAGGAGAGTTTGCCGAGGCTCGCCGCCGGCTGATTTCCAAGATTGAGGGCTGTGAGCAAATCCACGAGTACATTTTGCGGGAGCATCTTGGCAAGCGCAACATAAACCCAGACAACTACTATCGTCTCAACGTCGAAGTTGGCGTCGGCGAGTTTGGCATGAACGAGTGGCACAGGCTGGCCGAGATTAGCACAAGCACTCGCCGGTACATGGCGCGAGACGAGGAGAAGAGGGTTACATACAACATTGCCAGCAGGCTTGGCAAGATTCACAAGGCCAAGATTCGCTTCGAGCGCGCAACACTGGACGTTCCTGAAATCGTCAAAACGTCAGCATCCTCAAGGTCCGTCAACGAATTCGAGCCACTTGCAGTCGAGTTGCCGGGTGACTCCCCCATCAACATCATTCCACCCCCGATGAGCCCCGACAGCCGCTCATCCTTCGAATCCGGCGACGAGCAGATGCACCTATCCCCGAATTACGCAGCCTCTCCTCCCACGCACTCGCAAGAGCGCTTCCACAACGAAGACGGCCTACGTCCACCACCTCCGCCGCCCAAGCCACTTGGCACGCATAGTCCCGCCTATAACAAGGACCAGAATGATTCGGACAAGTTTGTCGTGTCCGCTCCGACGCCAGCACAGTATCGCACTGCCTCGGGCGCGGACAAGATCATGATTACGAGCCCCGACGAGCAGCCACGACCAGCTCCCTCTTATCATACGGCCCCACCACCGACAAGGCTCGAGCCGCCCCCTCTGCCACCCAAGACGCCCTTGCCAGACCAGCAGGCCAGCCAGCGGTTTCCCGCTCCTTTGCCGTCCCCACCGTACCCGATGGATGATGACGAGGCTCCGCCACCCGTGAACATGGCAAGAAAACCGGAGTACCGATGGTAATGATGATGAAAGGAGAGGGGGGATGTTGATTTGTCGTTAGTAGCAGGAGTTGAGCGTCTACCATGTCGACATGCTACGATTCATTTGGTTGATACCCACGCACATCTTGGCCGGCCGCGTATGGTCCAGCTGGGTCCAGCCCCAACAAATTTCACCGCGGTGTCAAGGCGCATATGGGGCTGACGGCTTGCATAGCGAGCACAAGCACCGTGGCTGCACTCCTTCATAATGGATATGGGCCTGGCTTTGTTTTGTTTCACCTTTCAGCTGCACACTGTGTTCTTGATACCACGATTGTTTTGTACAGTGCAATAATAGTTTGTTATCTTAGGTTTCTGATGCAGCAGCATGTTCTTTCAGCCGTGAATACACGTACTCAAATCCACCTAACAAAGGCGGTGACCCTGATTCCACATTGAACGGGCGTCCAGCCACGGCACGATATCGCATGGCGTGGCGTTCTGGAGGCTGACAAACTGTGCATTGTGGAACATCAAGTACTGGAACAAGGATCATGGATTTGAGCAAACCTGCATAGTTGATAACCAAAGTATTGATGTCTTGTCCCACTGAGCGGTCAAACGTGCACGCCACACCGGTGACTCAGCCTGAGCAGTCACTCCTTCCGTGCCGTGTTTGTTCCTTCAGCTTCAGAGTTCCTGCCTGAGCCCGACTAGTGCTGTCATCGACGCCTAACTAAACTCTAACTTGACTACTTCTAGAATTTGGCCGAGGCACATCTTCCCTGGCCATGAGAACGGCGGGCTTCCTCATCATGCAACAGACCAAGACATCTGCCATGTGGTGGCTGCGGGTCCGGGTTGGACCATCTGGACCGCTCGAGAATTATCCCCCATTGTCCGCCTCTGAGAAAAGGGTGCCCTGACTGTCTCGGCAAAGTACCTTCTGCGGCCTAGAACCTTGCAGCGCGATCTAGAACAGAAGCTGAAAAGCGAAGCAAGCCACGATAAGACTGTCGATCACGACCCCGCCAGTGCATTTCGAGCGGGCGTGCGTGCATGTCCCAGGGCCACCGGCACCCTCGCATTGCAGGCGGCACGCATGTGCCGGTTCCGCGAAGCGGGCACTTGTAGCCGGTAGTCGACGATCCTCAAGGAGACAGTTCGTTATTAGAAGGCTCAATGCGCGAGCGAAAATATAACAAGCACTGGCCGGCCGGCTTGCGATATCGTTTCTATGACCGCTCAACCAACGATGATCAGCTGATTGCGCATGCCCGCGATGCCTGCCCCGCCATCACACCTCCTCTCTCTCCGTGAAGCAGGGAATCACCCATAGTACCATTACTTATCACATTTTCGTTTGCCTGGCCTGCCTGGCCGGTTTTGCCTTGTTCAACCATTGCCGGTCATCAGCGTGCATCCTGCAGCCACTCCTTGAACAGTCTCAAGATGGGCACGGAGATGAGGCTGGATGTGTGGTCCCTGGATCCGGGTTATAGCGAGCCCACGCTGACCAAGTCATGCACCGAGTGCCGCAGACGCAAGAAGAAGGTACGCCAATGCCAGAAGCCCTCCAACCGTCCATCATGCACCACCCACCAACAACTTCAAGTCGCACACTTATGTGCTTTGGCTAAGACATCCATCGCACAGTGCCCGCAGGGTCAGCCATGTCTTAACTGCGCCCGCCTATGCCCGCAGCCGCCTTGCCTGTACCGAGAAAGGTACGCTAACAACAAACCGAGGTGAGTGTTCTGGATTAGCCTGTCCGATTGTGTAAAAGCCTGCATGTGTTGGTTTCTTCTTCTTCTTCTTCTTCTTCTTCTTCTTCTTCTTCTTCTTCTTCTTCTTCTTCTTCTTCTTCTTCTTCTTCTTCTTCTTCCTCCTTTTCTTCCTTTTTCTTCCTTTTTCTTCCTTTTTCTTCTTTTTTCTTTCTTTCTCTATACGTCTTCTACCTCTACCTTTCTTCTTTCCTTTTCGATTCATCCAATTCTTCCCCTGTTTCTTTTTTCTTCTTTGGCGATTGTGGTGGCGTTCAACGCGCACAATGGCTGAGATCTGTTGGTTTGGACCAGGGGTATCCAAATGGCCAGTAACGACCCTCACCAGAGTCCGGACAGTACTCAGTCAAGCCGCCAGGGTCAAGGCGCCATGGCTGCCGAAGGTAGCTTAGGGTCACATCGAGTCCGTGGTCGTCTGCTTGCCCCCCATGAGATGTCCGGCCCATCATCATCCGATGAAGACGACGTGTCCGGGGTCAAGACAATGTCGGCAACGCCCGGCTCTTCGCGCTGGGAACCCGTGTCCCTTCAGCAGTTTTCCGAGTGGCAATGGTACCGAGGCCGGATACGGGACGTTCGAACTTACATCCAGACCGAGTATAAGCTCGGACACAGTCCACGCGCACGTAACTGGATGGAGACGGCGAGCATCTCCAGCATGAAGGTCCCGATGTACCTAGCTTTGGGAGGCTTCGATCATTCTATACTGTATCTGCCCATGGAGTGGAACAGGTTGAACAAAGAACTTCTTCGATTACGTGAGACGCGGGCGATACAATCCATCGTGGCATCGCTAATGATGCCTTCCAGACGTCGGGCTACTTTCTCGCTTCAAGGCCTCCGTAGACGGGAACCTTGAGGGAAAGTCTCATTTCATGGAGTGCTGGCTCCCTTTTTGTCTCCAAGATACCCTGCTGCTGCAGATTGTGCTCTCTACTTCTGCCTCGTTTGCCTACGAGGTAGGATGTATTCCGAAACCCGTCTCCTTGCAGTATAGGGGGGCAGTCTATCGAAGATTGCAAGAGCACATGGCCAATCTAACTACAGTCAGCGATTCCCTCATCCTTGCCCTGACTCAGCTTCAGACAGACTCATGGTACTGGGGCTGCACTGAGGATCTCCATGCGCATAGACGAGGATTACGTTCGTTGCTAGTGTACCGAGGAGGCTTACAGAATCTAGGACTGCAAGGTTTTCTAGCGCGGGCAGTGTTGGTGTGAGTAGACTACGTCGCCAACGCAGCCTGCGCAATGCAGGTTACTGACAGGCATACCAGGAACGACATCGCCATGTCTGTGGCGCATGAATGCACACCGAACATGTTCGGCATGGCAGGCTTCGAGTATGTTGATGATGAGTCTAATACTATCCCTTTGGAGACTCTGCACAACTGCCCCTTTGTTTTCAACTGGCCCCCATTCAAGACGACGGTGAGCATTGTACTTCTTCAGTCTGCAACGGCTGAGATCCTGGATGAAATGCGGGAGCTATTCGATGGAGTTGTAGCGTTGGAGGGTCAAGGAGCCGCAGCTGATACGGCAGCCCTCGAGCTCATGGCCAAAGCAGCCGACTTTTGTCAACGTCTGGATGCATTGCCGCGTCACATGCCCTTGCACAAGGCCTTGGCCAAATCCCCGGCACCGACGGATAAGAGCAAGGCGAACAAGGATGCCCAGGATTCCCATGATAGTATTGGTGAAACACCAACACGGTCTCGGGCGAGGACAGGAAACGATCCGCTGTACGCAACCGTACGACTGACGGCAATAATCTACAGCAGAGCATTAATGAACCGCCAGCCGATCAGTGAAGTGTGCAGTGCAGCCACTCTGTCCGAGGTCTGGGTCCAAATGTGGGAGATGTCACTTGCGTCATGGAGCGGGCGATTGGGGATCTTCCTATGGGTGGTGGTGGCGCTCAACCCGGGCATCCACAAGCTTCCCTTTGCGCGGTTCATGCGGACGATGCTGGTCATCACGCTTATGTCCATAGGGATAAACAATTGGAGCGTTGTGACGGGTGCAGCGGAAACGATCTTCAAGGTGCAGCGCTGGCTGAAGGGGCCTCGAGTCGAGGGCGAGGATGAAAACGACGAGAATGCGGTTTTCGGGGGCGAAGAAGGAGTGGATAAGTTTGGATTCGCCTTCAAGAATTGGCTGCCCAGCAACTTCGTTGACCTCCACGGGTTCGACTTTAACGAAGCGCCCTAGTAGGTTGAGCCTGTGGACTGACGTGTTTAGAGCACCTCGAAGATTGTAGGACCGGGGCTGAAATGAGCGATCTAATGGACTGTCATGTTCACGATACTGTGGCTTAAGAACGCGAGCAGTGTCAGTGCTGGTGGACGGGGTATTAGTACAGGGAAGTCGGCGCGCGGGATAAGGGGACTAGATTGTGGGTTCGACTTGAACGACTTATGTGATCTTACTGAGACCTGCTTGCTTGAATTGACTAATATGATTGGAGCCGTGGAGGTCTTGGTATGGCGTGGGGTGTGACGTGGTCGAGCATGTATGTCATGATACCAACCACCCAACTTGATGGTTGCGGCCACCATGTCCAACCAGGAAATAACAGGAGCGGCCGTTGACACAAGCATCACAGGGGCTTCAATCGAGTGCGGAATTCGTCTTATGCAGCACTTTAGACGTTGAGGATACAGATTGGACTGATACCCGGAAACGATTCAATCAAGATAGTCAATGTGATATGCGGCAACCTCTGTTCGCGAGCACAAGGAAGTGATAGAAATCCACAAGGATAAGATGCTCAACCTACCACCATCGCGGACCAAACAGCTTCCGGCCATTCACCGCGATGAAAAATCCCCCCCTCATGTCGTTTCTTTTCCCTCATTCGCGCCCAACCTCCCGGGAACACCCCAGTAACTGCAAGCCCGACCCCTCCCATGCCGGTCCAATTGCGTCCCTCTACGCAGCGAACATGCATTGCCACGTCCGCACCGAGGGGCTGCGCCGTATGCACGCCATTGCGCGATTGTGAAGGGGGCGGGGAGGGGGGGGTTGTTCGCGGGGGGATGCTGGATTGGGAGAGGTATATGAGCGTGCAGGTATATGTCTGATTTGCGTGCGTGTATGCGTGTGTTGGCTAGTGCAGCGGTGGTGGTCTTGTGATGGACGGTTTATCCCTCGTGGTTGATATATATTAAGACCTTGTGCTGGGTCAATTGGTTGGATGGGTTGGTGGTTGAGCGGTATAGATGTCATTGCTGATTATGGCCACCACATCTGCCGGCTGGTATTCTTTCCCTTCTGTGTCAAGCAGCCCAGCCCATCGCCATCAAAGATATTACAAGTCAGATTGTACTCGTCATAAGACTCACACACCAATACTCACGATAACCGACTGGTCCGTCACGGAAATGCGCACCATTGTCGAATCCCCACCGCGCCGACGGGGCAGACCTCCGATGTCGCCGGCCGCCGACCGTATGCCGTTCCCGGGGGCGGCTTCCTCCGGCCGTCGTGTCCGACCCCTCCGACCCCGTGCCCGCAGCGTCAGCTACTTGCAGACGCCCCTGGAACGAAGGGTCATGCTCCCGGGATGCGGTAGCGCGAGACTGGCGTGCGTGGAGCAGCTGTACCGTTTCGAAGAGGCATAAGCAGTCCAAGGTTGGGTCTCGAGGAGCTGCCAGCGAGGAATGGGGGGGTGAGGTTGCGGAGACGACATGGGAATTCCTTGGCCTCATACGATTTCCATCGAGTACCCGGTGGCAATGGCGGGCTCATGTGCGACAAAACAATAAAGGCTCTGCCTTGCGCCGATTGCTTGACGCCACGAGCTTGGTCGGCGCTGACACACGCCCCGGGCCCATGGCAAATTCCGGTTTTTTTTTTTTTTTTTTTTTCTCGAAGAACATTCCACAACATGCTTCATCGGGGAAGGTTTGCCCAGCCCTGCAGATGGATGAAACAGCTAAGTAAACGCCTCTTCAACTTGATTTTACCCGGGTCAGCATGGCTGGCGTTGTCTGCCCGACTTCAGCAGAAGCCTAGCCCTGAGCGACCTAGTGCAGTGGCCTGATATGTTGAAGAGGCCCATCGATTCCCAAGACTGCGGTAAACAGCGCCATTTCAACGTGGGTTGGGAGACGACAAGGTTTAGCCAGGCGCTGCGACTAGAAGGGAGGGTGGAAGGTTTTGGATATGTTCGCCACAGTGGCCTATTCTTGCCCCAACGCCGGGTGTTGGGATGGAAAAGGCGTCCCGGCTTCTTGGTTCTCTGTTTTCTGTGCTGTCCACCACAGTACTCCCGCCTTACTTGTAGGGGCTAGCACTGCTGCTGCGAGTGAGGTCCCTCGCCGATCTGGGCGATGGGATCGGGTTTCACTTTGTGTTATGATGAGATGACGACGGCGACGAGTTACGAGTCATGATGATGAAGCAGCCGTGCATGTAGCTAGAGCGGGATGACGGCTAGCAGGACGTGTTGCGCTTTTGCTGATGCGACATGATGGTGGCAGAGGGGAAGACAGGGAGCAGGCAATGGGCGTTTACGTTTCGGAAGCGCGGGCGGTGAGCTTTGGGCGATGATTTAGAGTTCTTCTAGGCCCGTTGAGAGAGCGCGGCAAGTGGAATATTCGATCCTCCCGCCGGCTCGGATCAGCAGCCCTCTGATGATCGAAGCTACTAGATAGTACGTGGAAAAGTGCCTAGCCAACAGAGTTGCCAATCAAGCCAGCAAGTCGACGACCCCTCCTCCCATCGAGAGCATCGGGTTTTGGGAGGACGAGCTAGCAGCTTCCAGAATTGCTTGTTGGAAATGGTGTGATCAAATTGGCGTCCTCTAAACCACCTGTCGACGACGAAGGAGGGTGCATGCGATGACATTCCAGCTCGGCCACCTCGCGAACCTTTTCCTCTTCAAGCAGCCACCGAAGGACCATGACAAACAACAAGAAAGAGGTGTGGTTTGTTCTTTCGCAACCATGCCGGACTGGGCAAGCCATCTCCGAGTCTTCGGAGACGCCCCCTCCCTCCTCCTCCCCTCCGGCGCTATAGCCATGTGCCCGCTGTTTTGGCTAAATATCCCCGGAGCCGAAGGACTAATGTCTCCAGCAGCTTGGACACACGCCCAGACCAGGTGCGGCTGAAGCAAGGGAAGCCCATGGGCGGCGGGGGTCAATACGCCGCATCACAGCTGAGGAAGGGAATTTAGCGTCCTGGACGAGCTGGATCTAGGCATGGCTTGCGAGTGGCTTCCGCGCGTCCCCGTGCACACGCACGTGACTGAAGGGTTCCTGGATCAGTGCCGGCTGTTCATCCCGTTGTTGGGTGATGAGAGGTTACCGTGGACATGCCATGGTGGCTTCGTCGTCTCCCCAGCGTCTGTGGTTTTTGATTCGGGCTGTGGCAGCTTGTTGTAACGGCAAAGGGCCAACCGAAGCCAGAGGGGGATGCTTGGGAGAGAGAAATCCCTTGCAGGTGAGATTACAGAGTATACCATGCCCATTGGCGAATAATCGTGTGCAAAACCCTCATGCCAATGGTCCTTTTGTGACTGTGAAATTAACTGCAACGCCCTACGTCAATGACAATGGCGGAGCCGCGGGGCAAACACTCTTCCCACGTAACCCCACATGATATGAGGGGAACCGCCGAAATCGTCAAAAGTCGTGCTTTGCTAAAGTGACTCAACGCTCATCTCGTCTCTCCAACATCGTAGTAACCTGTTGTTTGAGTCGCCTGGTCGTTAGAATCGTGAAATAACACCTGTTCCCGTTGATTCATCCACCATGGCGTCCACACCCATCGGAGTGGCCATTATTGGCGGTGGCATCTTTGCCCAGGAGGAGCATCTTGTACGTCCACGGGTCCACCAAAGGGCAAAGCCACTAGGAGAGAGGCAACGCGTGCTGACCGGCTACAGCCTGCTGTTGAAAAGAGCGACCTCCTTACCCTCAAGGCCATCTGGTCCCGTTCCCTCAAGTCGGCCCAGGCAACCCACGACCTCGCTACCAAGTCGAAGCCGGATCTGTATTCTAGCGACTCGGGTGACGACAAGTCCTTTGAGGCGTTGCTGAAGCGCGATGACATTGCTGCCGTCATCCTTGCCCTGCCCATCACCAACCAGCCCAAGTACATCGAGGCCGCCCTGACCGCGGGCAAGCATGTCCTCGCGGAGAAGCCCATCGGTCCCGACGTTGCTGCTGGCAAGAAGCTCATCGAGTTCTACAAGAAGACTGCCGCCGACAAGGGGCTGAACTTTTCCATCGCCGAAAACTTCCGCTTCATCCCGAGCATCACCTACGCCGCCGAGCAGGCCGCCAAGCTGGGCAAGGTCGAGCACTTTAGCGCCAGAATCCTGGGGCTCATGGACAAGGACAACAAGTACTACAAGACGGCCTGGCGCGCCACCCCCGAGTACCAGGGCGGGTTCCTGCTCGACGGCGGCGTGCACTTTGCCGCAGCCACGCGTCTCTTCTTGACAAGTGAGTCCAAGCCCGCCACGGTGAGCGCCTTCACCTCGCTCGCCCAGGAGCACCTGCCGCCCATCGACTCCGTCTTCGGCATCGTCAAGACCAAGAGCGGCGGCGTGGGCTCGTACCAGCAATCCGCCGGCTCGCACCTCAGCGCGTTTGAGTGGGACATTGGCAGCGAGGGTGGGCGCGTGTTCCTGAGCGGAAGCAAGGTGACGATCAAGCCGGTGGGCGGCGAGGAATCGGTCAAGGAGTTTGAGAAGACGTCGGGCGTGTCGGAAGAGGTGGCGGCGTGGGCCGAGGCCCTCAAGAGCGGCAAGGCGAACCCGCTGCAGTCGCCCGAGGAGGCATTGGCGGATCTGGAGTTCTTGGAGAAGATGTTCAGGAGTGGCGAGCAGGACGGCGCATTGCAGACATATGAGCTCCAGTGAGCCGCGCCGTGTAAAGAAGTACGCATAATCTGATTAGGAGATAGCAAAATGATATGCCACTGTTGCAGTTTCATAATTTGCTGCCATTCGATGGCATGGACCCATCCTTTGACGGCGTATAGATTTGCTCTAGTCCTCGCCTGAGCCCCTCGCTCATACCATTGGTGCTTGGTCTGCCTGTCGCTCGGTCCACAAACACATGCACAAACTCGCCCACGGCCTTGACAGCCTCAATATCCTTCTCGAAGAGAGCAACCTCGTAGGTAACGCTGGAGCGGCCGAACTTCACAACGCGCAGCGCCAGCTCGGCAACGGCAGGGAATGCAATGGAGCCGAAGAAGTCGGCGCTGGAGTGCACGGCAAGGGCATACTGTTGTGAGGTGGGCGGATGAAGACCGCAGCGCTCTATCAGGTACGCATTGATGACGGAGTCGAATCTAGTGGCGTTCGGTCAGTCTTGCATTCGGCGTAGGTGCTGAAACGGCGGTTGTGGGATGCCATTGCTCACAGGAAGTTGTAGACAGAGTTGTTCATGTGGTCATACATATCATTGTCGTTCCTACAGCGTACGTCAGCTTCTGAAGTGGCAGGATTTGAAGCCATTATACAGTTCGAAGCCCCGGGCCTACTCAAGTCAACGTTTGGCAAAGACGCCGCAGTGTCGAATGCACAAACTAAGATAAAATATTGTCAGGGGAAGGGGTAAATGAGGGAAAGCACCAACGCACCATCTCGTTCGGTAGTCGAGGTGGAAAGGATAGTCGTTTCGACGGCGGGCCTTTAATTCAGCAGTAGGTGCCATTATTTAATATCAAGCATTTGTTCATCAATAAGTTGAGTCCTGACAAGAATACAATGAAAAGGAAATGCTGCCGCTCAAAGGCCCTTGTCATGGTCGGGGGTAGGTCGGTGGTGAGGCAGTCTGCTAACCGACTTAGAGCGAAAGACAACCTCGGCATGACAATGCATAGTGCGAACAGGTATCCCCGAGCACTTTGCACTGTACTTCGCACCGTACAAGCATCCTTCCGTGGCTGGTTCTGCCGCCTCTGACCGCTTAAATTTTACGGGCATCTTCAAACTGCGCCTGCGCTGGGTGGGGTTCAAACGAGTAGCGTCCGCACGCACCATCACCAAATCATCAGGAACCAGATTTCACCAGCGAGGTGTCGGGGGAACTTTGCGTCGACTCGAGGAAGGGACTTTGAGGTCGTTGCTTCATCTACTTGATGAGGCCGGCGCCACCCCCAAGCACTATCCGGTCCATCGTCGACGCCATCAGAAGACCGTTCAGCATGACTGTCCCCCAAGCTTCTTCCGCTCCCGTTGCTGCAACCGCGAAGGCTACCGACGAACCCAAGACCACGCGGTTGAAGATCTACAATAGGCCAGGACCCGCGGCACCTGGAGAAGCTCCCTTCGTCGAGTCGATCCCAGACATCTGGCCAGCTCCATACGTCTTCGAGGATGGGCTGCGTCGCGTTCAGCCGTACCATTACACCTACAACACCTACTGCAAGGGGCGTTGGCGGGACCGGTCCCTGATCGACATCTTCGAGTCCGAATTTCGCGATCGCCCTGTTGAATACTATCGGAAGGCCATGGAGTCGGGCACCATCTTCGTCAACCAGCGGGTGGTTGGTCCAGATTACATTGTTCGAAACAACGACCTGATATCGCATACCATGCACCGCCACGAGCCGCCCGTGACGGATGAGCCCATCGGTATTATTCACGAGGACGACGAGCTCATCGTGATTAATAAGCCAGCCGGAATACCCGTTCATACCGCGGGCCGATACCACTTCAACTCTGTCGTCGAGATTCTGAGGGCGGGCCGCAGCCGAGACTTCATACCGCGACCCTGCAACCGCCTAGATCGTCTCACCAGCGGCATTATGTTCTTTGCCAAGACTCCGGCAGCTGCCGACGCGATGATGCTCCAGATCCGTGGCCGCACCGTCAGAAAAGAGTACATCGCCCGAGTCGTCGGCCACTTCCCCGACGGCGAGATCGTTTGCGACGAGCCCATTCTTTCCATCTCGCCCAAGCTTGGCCTCAACAGAGTGCGTGCCAACGGAAAGCCTGCCCGAACCGTGTTCAAACGGTTGGCATACTACGCACCGCCTGGCGAGCAGGATGGTCTTGCACATGCCGCCGCAGACGCCGCTAGGCCCAGAACGGAGCAAGAAAGGGAGGAGGACAAGGCGGATGAGATACATAAACCGTGGCTCAAGAAGAAAGGCTACTCCATTGTGAGGTGCCTACCGGTCACCGGAAGAACCCATCAGATACGCGTTCACCTGCAGCATCTTGGTCATCCCATCCAAAACGACCCCATCTACTCCAACCAGCGTGTCTGGGGTCTCAGCCTGGGTCAGGCCGATCCAGATGCCACCTTGAATACCGACGAGGACATCATCTCAAGGTTATCGCGCATGGGCAAGGAGGAGGAAGCCCAGTCTGCTGTCGATTACTATGACAAAATGATCGACCGGTACGAGACACGACGTGCCGAGAAACTGACGGGTGCGCTTTGCGAAGAGTGCCTCACGCCGCTGTACTCGGACCCAGGCGACCACGAGCTTTGTCTCTGGTTACATAGCCTGCGATACGAAGACGCTCAAGGAGAATGGTCCTACACAAGCCCTCTGCCCAAATGGGCATTGCCCCCGGATGGTGCCAGCGGACCTACAACTGTCGGCGGCATGGCAGAGTTGGTGGAAGCGGTCAAAGATGAGAACCCTGAATTGGCCGGATGATCCCGCTGCCCTGCGTCCGTCACAGCCCAGGAGACAGGTACGATCTGGGAATGACTGGCAGCAACGGGATGACGCCGAGTTCAACCGTGGGTAATACCGGCGCAGCCATTCTCCAAGAAAGCCGAGGTTGCATGTCAACAGGATGATGCAGGCGGAATGCGATGCAATCCTGCACGCAATGGAGCGGAACATTTCCTCCTAGGCGGTGTGGCCTACGAAAAAGCAAGCAACAGCAAAAGGAATGAATGGCATTGCCATGGGCACCAATTCTTGCCATTGCGACGAGAACGGCCGTGGCGAGGTTCGACCTCTCCTGGTTTACTCTTGGTTGGTCTAGTTGAGGGTGGTGGTACGTGGACACAAATATGTGCAATATATCGAACCGACGTCAGTTTGGAGCCTCCGGGAGCTTTCCATCCCAAGTTGGTTGCCAATGTTCAACATGACTGACCGCTTTCATCTCACCCCTCTCGGCAAGAGTTAATGGCATCGGGTAAGCTCGATCTACGACTTGTCTGGGGCAAGCTAGGATCAACGGTCAACACGAGGAGGGCTTAGTAACTCCCGCTCTCAGTCGCGGTTTTGCCGAAGTCACATTCCTGGATCGTGTATCGAATAAAACCTGGGGAAGGGAGCAATGGGAGATTTCGCTCTTAGGTTCACACCCGCAGAAAGCGCATGGCCAGGCAAGTAAGCAAGCCAGCAACTGCGCCTAGGCTCATCGACACGTCGCCACCTACCAAAGTCCCAAGCTGAGGCCATCGCGCGCCTAGATTCTTGTAATGGTATCATAATCGGAATGTGCAGAGAAGCGGTCTAGGCCAGTTCTTCGGCAGTAGCGGTCGCAGGTAGGATGGCTGTAAATTTTTCACAACCTTGATCCCTGCCGCTGGCCGCCAGTCGTAATCGGTGAGAGCCCAGGTTGCGCAGTTGTTCCCTCATTTCGGCTCATGCCTAAATGAGCGACACGCATGCTGCCCGTTTGTGGAGGGGGACTCAGGCTCTGGTCCCCGAGCACCATATCCGACTGTTTGCCGACGGGAGCAGTGCTCTCAAGGACGCTATCATCCGACCCCGCATTCCACGCCGCCCAAGCTGCATGTCTTGGATGAGTGCGGCGGGTTACTTGCAGCAGGATATGGCTGCTGCGATGCGCGAAGCTGGTGTCTGGGCGTGTGCCGTTCGGCCGAGAAATGGGTGGATATCGATGTGCGTAGGACGGGAGGGAGGCAACGCGGCAACTTGCCGAGAAATGATCCGGACCTCCTACCATAACCTATGTTGCGGGTATCGAATGACTGTCTGGCTCATGGGAACAAACACACGGCAAGGCGGGGCACAGTAAGCTTCAATCGGGCATTTGCCCGTGTGCGTATACGTCACCAAGGAACCGAGACGAGGATGATTTGGAGGTGGACATTATCACCGCACTGTAGCCGCGAACACTTGAATCTGACAGATCGTATGTGGCGCAAACCTTGGCAGGTCTTTTGAGATAAGCAAAACTCGTGGGACGCCATCGCTCCCTGGGGATAACACTGCAAATAAACTCTTTCTTGTCTGCGGATCCGAGCAAAGTTCAACGGCTGGCCTTGATGAAGGGAGGCAATGAGGTCGGGATGGCCGGCGTCGGTTGGTGCTGGTGCTCAAGGTCAGCCATATGTAGGGTTTCATCATTTTAAGGCGATGATGCGTTTGTGCCGTGTCGGTGATGTGCCTATGAGCAGCAAACCTGACATCAGGACGGAAACACTCAGGACGATGGCTCTCAAGTGCCGGGTGTGTGCCGCAGCCTCTTGCTCCTGGGCCGCCGTGCGACATGCTTTCGCAAGCGGATGGCGCAAAGATAGCACAATGTTTCGCTCACAAGGGCTGCCCGCATTCCAACTCATCGACGACGATCCCCCCTCTGTGTTCAGAGGAGGACCCGGAGGAGAACGCCGAGGACAATGCCGAGAGCTGATTGGTTGTTAAATGCTTCATGCTGTACCGTCTTCCGAGACAGGAAACTTGTCGCAGCCACGAAAAAAAAAAAAAAAAAAAGGTTCGGAACAGGTCCCTGTGGCTTTGAGCCATACGGTGCTGGGAAGAAGAAAGTGATAAGGATTTGCTGAAGCGGGCAGCCGTGTTCACGTCACGCACCTCTCCTGTACACGTCAACGAGGTGAAAGGCAGCAGGAGAAGCAGGGAGAGTTGACAGGTGGTTTTGCTGGGTTCGAAGAGAACGCCGTGCTGCGTTAGGGGCGGTCTGGTTGCAACTTTGCGCGGGAAGAGGTTGGAATGACGGAGCGAATGTCCCGGTTCGACCAGCTGCTGCTTGCTTTTGACTCCTCATCAGGATCAGCGCAATGAGACGTTGGCAAAGACATGCGTGAATGAGAAGTCGAAGACACGAGAAAAAGAAGAAAACCGAGGTGCAAAAGGAAAAGGGCAGGAGAAACGGGTGACGACTTGACGGCGTCAGAGAGTGGTTGCACAACATGAGGACAACAGGGAATCGTATTCGATGCGGCACCCAATCCTTCAATTCGGAACCTGCTGACCCCAAGATCTGGGACCCCGGCCCTTCTCTCCCCCTCCCCTCCCCTCCCCTCCCCTTCCTCATTGCCATACTTCACAGCCCACATGCTCCCGCAACTTTGCTTCTTCCTCTACGACCAGCTATTGATACACCTCGTCTCTGGCCATCTAGACCCCGGCCTTCTCTCCACTGGTGTCAGCTTTGCTTTGACGACACGTCCCTCGTTTGCCATTGGGTGCGCAAGCATAGACAAAAGTGGTAGGTAGATGCAGCCGCGAGCAGCAGTACCCGGCTAGCCGACGGGTGCTTGAGGGCGATGTGCGTCCCGGCCGTGCCTTGCATGCACTCGCGGTTTCGCTACCATTGGACAGATGGATGGTCTACATTTCAGCATCTCTGTGTCGAGGCTCACCTTGCCAGACCTTGGCACCTGAGCAGGCCAAGGCGTGTCTCGATCCACTCCGCCGGAGAGCCAGTAGGCTGGAAGGGGGCTAGAGGATCTGCTATTGCATCGTCACCGCTGCCCGGCCGGAATAGACGTGAGTGGCCGAGCTTTAGTCCGGAGAGGGGTCCGCGGGAGGGGAGGGGGGGTGCGTATCTAGCAAGGCACATCTTGAGGGCCCAGTCAGGTGGGTAGTGCACTACAAGCACGACAAGGTGTGCTAGAATAGCTCGTTTCGCCTACACAGCATCGAGAGGGAGACTAAGAACGTCTCTGTAAACTCGCACGCCCCCGGCACCCTGCCTCGACCATATCGAGGAAAGGCACTAAACCTGCGTGCCCCTACCAACCTAAGTCGACTTGGGAATCAGATTGTGGAGTTTTCATCTTGCGACGGCTCAAGTGCTTTGTCACGAATGTATCAAGTCTGTGCTTGTGCTGTATGGAGTACGTACTTGCTCCGGCTCGCAGCGAACAAACTAACCCCCCCCCCCTTGGGCAAGTAGTATCCTATGGCTCGCACCTGCTAATTAACATTGAGCCGTTCTGTACGCCACATGCCTTGAGGCACTGGCTTGCACCTTCCCCCTCTTTTCTTCCTGCTACTTCCCTCCTTCTACTTGGCACTCCCTCCTTCTACTCCCTCCTGCTAGCCTCCCTCCTTTTGACGTTGGCGCGGAAGAAGGCCGGGACGTGATGGACCTTGGTAACGTGACTGGCAGCGGATGTGCACACCCGGCCCTTGTAGCCAACTAAGCCAACAGCCTCGCAACGTCCTGCTAACCTCGTCAGCTAGCAAGCCTGGGTGCCAGATGGGACGGGCTGGCTGGCTGGCTCAACCGGCTCAAGCTATCATGCTCTCCGCCATGGCGTCCCAAGGTACGAAGTACTACGAAGTACGTGACATGCCATGCCCGTCCATCCTCGTTTTGCCCCATGTCTGCCCGCTCGCTCGTTGTCCCATTCGAGCCCCCTCCCTTCACTCCCCTGCCAGCTACTGGACCAGACTGTGCAGTACGCACCCCCCCTTGCTCATGCTGATGCTGATGCTCATGCTCATGCTCATGCTCATGCCCATGCTCGTCGCCGTGGCCCCTCTCACGCACTCACCGGGTCCGGCAGGCTGGTGGGCCCCGTCCACGTTTGATCTTGCCAGACTTTTCTCGTCTTGTTCTGGCATCGTCACGAAAGCGATACGTACCCGCCGCTTGCTTGCTGCTACTGCGCTGTTGCTGCTGCTGGCAGACCCGGCCGGGTCTTGCTGGGGACACCCTCACTCTGCGTCCTGCATCTCAAACACCCCTCCCTAGCCTCACTCACCTTGACCAAGCTCGCCGCCCTATTACTCTATAGACCCTCCTCACCTCTGGTACCATACGTCTCTTTCTACTCACACACACACACGCACACACACACACACACACACATACACACACACACACACACACACAGACATACACACGCGCGCGCACACACCCGTACATACGCTTGCTATTTCTGCTCGCCGGTTGCGCTTCTCGTCTCCTCCCCTCGCTTTGCTTTCGCCAGGGTAGAAGCAGCTAGCAGTCGATCATACCAAGGGCTCCACACCCGTCGCTACCTAACTGGACCCTCTTCGTTTCTTCGCCCTATACCTTACACTGTCCGAGTTTATATAACCCAGGACGTCACCCATCGCCTCGGGCCGCCTCATGTGGATAGGCCTTGATCCCTTGCCCAGCATACTTACCCTCATCAACTGTCAACACTTACACCTATATCATACCATTGTCGTTCACATATAACCTTGGTTGGGTCCCCATCCCACTCCATACTCCTCCACCTATATCCCTTCACTTCCCCATACGTCCAAGCACACTGTTTGGTCCCTCAACCTCTACATCCATCGTCACAACGCCAGACAGCCCTCCGCCAACAACAACAACAACAACAACAACAACAACAACACCACCACCATGGCGCATGCGGTAGACAAATCCTCACCAGAGTCCACCAAGGGCTCCAAGCGAAAGGGTATGCCTTGCTAGTCTTTACTACCTCACCCCCAACAAGCCACTGATGCAGAACAACCAGGAACCCGAAGCGTCTTGACCCTATCCCGCGAGCAGTTGGAACGCAAGCGCGCCAATGATCGTGAGGCGCAGAGGGCCATCCGGGCCCGCACCAAGGACTACATTGAGCGTCTGGAGTCGGAACTCCGCGAATTCAAGGACACTCAGCGCGAGAAGTTGATTGAGGAGCTCCAGGCCCGCAACAAGGCCTTGCAGGAAGAGGTCTGGAGGCTGCAACGATCCCACGGCATCACAGCCGACTCTTCACCCTACCAATCAGCAGGTATGAACGCCGATCCAGAAAGTGGATGATGAATGCAGTGCCCAAAACCCCCATCGAGCCCCATGAAGGCCCCGTCTAACAAGCCATTTCCTACAGTGTACGACGTGAACCTGCAATCCAGCGCCGGCAGTGGAGCGATGCCCAGCCCCAGAACATCACCCTTTCCCTCAGGCCCCGGCGACTACGCACCCCTACCAGACTACAACCGCGGCCACTTCGTCCAGGTCACCAGCAACCCCGACTCGTGGCATTCCGCGCCAACCTCGGCCGTGAGCAACACGGTCGCCTCCAGCGTCCCCAGCCCTTCATCCTCAGTCCCTGCCGACGAGTACTACGTGCCCTCCGGACCGGTACCGGCAGCCATGATTCCCTCGGGCAGCAGCAGCAGCAGCCGAAGCAGCAGCAACAGCCGCCTACCCATGGGTGGACCTCGCACGCATCTGAAGATGGACTACTTCGGGTCTGAGACGGGCGTCAAGACCGAGTACGACGACGTGGATGGTAGCCGCAGCAACGGTATGCTACCAGGAAACCAGCCTCGAAGTGCCGAGGCGTCGAGTTGGGCCGAGTACAAGACACTAATGGGCGATGCAGAAGCCAACTTCCGCCTCAGCAGCCAGCCCATGTCGGGCTTCATGCCCACGCAGTACATCGGGCAGCACCACCAGCCGCCGCCCTCGTCGTCACCGCACCATTCGCAGCCGCACATGGACATGTACCCGTGCTACATCTCAACCCTCAACTCCCCGCTCGGCATGGACTCGCCCCTGGGCTAGTTCTGACAGGCCACCACGCTATCCTCCCCCGAGGCGGCCAAATCCCACATTGCTCAGCCGCGAATACCATGCGCTCAGTCTACGGCATGGTTGGGCTAGCGTGAACCTTACACTACACCCTCTTCTCAGCGGTCGAAACACGCCTCCGTCACCACCTGCGACCGACCTTTCTCGAACTCCCCATGCTTTTCCACTTTATCCTTCTACCACTAGCTTCTTCCTTTTTCTTTTCTCCTTCTTTTTTCTTCGACTTCATGTAAACGACCCGATACCCCATTGTTCCTTCCAATTAGCCTTGCGACGAGGGACTCGCCTGCAGGCTTATGCAGCATTGAGTGCTGTGCACATCATCACAACATGTTTCCGGCATCAGTTGTCGGCTCTTTAGGATGGAAGAGAAATCACACTTGCATTTAGCGGCGTTTGACCTCGGTCACGGAAAGGACATGCACATTACAGATTGGCGGGCTCGAGCTGGGCCCTCATGGAAGCCCGGCATAAGCCTATTGACACTCATTTCTAATACCAACCGCGTATATCTTTTAATCGGCATTGGATATTTTCTTCATTTTATTCTCTTCAACCACTGGTTCATGTCTTGGACTTGCTTCTGTACGATAGAATTATAGAGCGATTTGAATGCAGGCAGATGCATCAATCAAAGCACCCTTGAAACTTGGCACACACACATTTGTCTAGAAGCTTAAAGAAGATTGCCTTCGCTCGTACCCTTGCGATGAATGTGAGGAGCAGCACACCACTCTGATATGACGAAGACTCAGTCAGGCAGAGGCGAGGGGTACCCGGATCTCCCACAGGGATAAAGGGTTACGTATGTACGACGACAATACAGGGTTCTGGAGCAACGGGGTATTGCCGGAACCTGTCGACCAGGAAGAACCCAGGTCCCAGTCCGGGGTGCATTAACGGGAAGCGAAACCTACAGGGCGCAAAGGAGTCGAGCACGTATGCAAAGGCAACGGGCAGGGGAGATCGCTGTGCGTCACCAGGTTACTAGGGATCTTTTGTGTACGACAAGAAGGTCTATGGATCTCCACGAATCGTGCTGCCGTCAATGCAATTACTGACTCTCACTCATGGGCTTATTGGTGTTCTTTCCTAGCCCCGATGATCCGACGGGAGAAGGGGGGGGGGAGGGGAGGACATGAATGGAGGGTAATCACGGCGTGGTTCCAGGCCTTTGGGAAGAAGAGCTGCTGGGCGAATCCCTGTCCTTCCGGCCGGTTTGTTGTGCTCAAGCCCACCTTTGGGAAGGGCTTAGTGCAGCGACGATGACAATGGGAGGGGAAGGGGTGCGTTAGTGCAGTAGGAAGATGGGCACGCCATGACTAAACCGGCTCAAAGCAACGGTCAGACGTACTTTGTCCCTTTCTTTTGCTTTTATCATTGAGGTTTCCCTTGTTTCTCAGCACGTTGGGGGAAGGGGGATGGGGGGGAAAAGGTAGTTGGTGATTCTTGGATAACGGTGGCTTTTTGAGACATTATGCTCGCGTCACACGGGGTTCTTGACAGAAAAAGGAAGGCGAACCGGGAACGCAGAGCAGGACAGGCATGTGGGAGATGGATGGGGCTGGGNCTGCTAGATGTGCATCGGCTCCCGGCCGATACTCCGCGATGAAAAAGCATGGCCCCTCCGAGCCCGCGCCGGGCTGGCAGGGCTCGTCCATCGTGCATGTTCGTCGATCTGCCAGACGGGTAGGTAGATGGACAAAAGCAAAGAAAAGAAGAGATGGAAAGATCAAAGGGCAAAGCAAGCATTGCAAGTGGCTCGGTTCTTTGGTTTTCGCGCGTATCCTACCTGCCCTCCTCCCCATCCTCCTCTTCTTTCAGCCGCCCCGCCAAGAAGACGAACGAAGATGAGGCGTGGTTGGTCTGGTTCGTTTTATTTTTTTACTTATTTGTGTTTTAATTAATGTACTGTAGGCAGGTTTTTGGCAGGTCCCTGTAGGCGTAGTAGTCTAGTTGCTAGCTGCCTACTGCCAAAGCGATAACAAGGACCCTGACCGGTCACGACTTGGTGGCTTTTCCCAGCTCTGTCTACGGCCAGTGGATAAAATAAGGGGACCTGGTGAGAAGCTGAGGTGCGTCGTGCCCGACGCCCGCAGAGGCGGAGAATTGCTGCAGAGGAGCGAGCCATGACCGCTCGCTCCATGCATCATTTTGGCATGGCATGCGCGCGCACACACGCACGCACACACGCACACAGTCGGGTTTTTGCTTCCAGTCGAATCCATTCATGGTGACTCCCGGGCGGGTCTCGTCGAGCATGCCGCTGTGGCTGCTGCCTTGCCACCTCGTGCTGCACTCCGACCCTGGCAGGGCCATGGCCTTGCATGCATTAGCCTCCGCTGTACGAGAATCACATCACCGAAGATGACCCGGCCAGATTCGAAAAAAACAGCATGCAGTGAAACAAATGTCATTCGGGCCCCCGCTAGGCCGGTCCAGGGCCGACTTTCGGCAACGCCGCGCGNCCTGCCACGCGATGGCCCTGGGATGCTCTATGTACCGTTGCTTTTTTCCCCCTGTAACTTGATGGAGGGATATGGTGCTGTGCATTGCCGCTTTTAACGGCAGGCACTCGAGTTGCCGTTCCTGGCTGAGATGAGCAGAGGGAACAATGACGAGGCGGCTGTCGAATGCCCAGACAGCCGTTGACCCGTTCCCAGGTGCGAGAGCCGTGCGGGTGACCCTTTTGTCCGTACGTAGCAGCCACGACGGCTGGGGCGACAGAGCGCGTTTGACCTCTCGGGAGATTGCTGGAGCCCGTGTCACAAGAACCCACTCGGAAAATGCGGTGTGATGCAGCAGTTTGCGACTCCGAGGCCCTCGTCTGGAGGATCGGAGGCGTTACATCGCAAGAGGATACACCTTGCAAGCGGCCCTGCCGAACCCATCATGGCTCGCCGCGCAACCTGCCTAGACACAGCAAGCCCCCTTTCGACGGAACACCTGGTAACCGGACATCGAGATCCGAGGTATCACGAAAAACCACCAACGTTCAAGCTATCGAATGTTCCTCGCGGCCTGTCATCATGGCCGAACCTCTACGTGCTGGGTGGTGTGTAGGTGGAGTTGGCTCCGGCGATGGGCCTCTCTTCACTGCCACGGTGTCCTGCCGATTTTCACTTGGGCATACAGCGAAAGAATGACGGCAGAGCATGAGCATGGCTTGCGCAACTCTAGCCACTGGGAGGAATAGCCGCCCGCAGCGTGCCATGGCTGCAGCATCATGGCCACCAGACGGTGGAAATCCATGCCGTGTCTTTAGCAGAGTCTGTGTGTGTATATGCTACACGAACGAGCGACGTCCGGCTAGGCCCGCCATCATCGTCACCAACCATGGCCAAACCTAAGAATACGCGTCAACGCTCGAGGGTCAGAACCCTGTGACCGTGAGATCTGGTTAACCGGGTTCGCGACGAGGGGGAAACATGTCACCACCGAGCCTCCAACTGCCGACAACTACCGCGGTGCGCACAGGCAGAGATCTACAGGCGCAAATGTCAAACCGGCCATTGCCGCTGGTGCCGCGCCCATGAGCTCGCAAGGCTTCCGTTGCCCCATCTTGTGGGCATGGAAGCCTAAAGGAACAGTCGCAAGGCGGGTCGGCGGCGGCGGCGGCGGCGGCGGCGGCGGTAGAGTTTGACGACTCGAAAGGGGACAGTGATGGGGCCGGATTTGACTTGTCCCATGCATAGCCAGAACCGTCTGCGGAGCTGCCCATCACGAGATTGAAATTCCTTGTGTGCCACCTGCAAATCTGAAGGGGACGACGCGATGACAGTAGAGTTTCGAGCTAGAAGGCTTCTGCAACGGATTTTGACTTCTTCCATGCATATATTAAAAATGGGGACGATGCTCGTGGAGCTGTCGGACGTTGACCGAAATCAAACCTTGCCTTGCCAGGTTTGGAAAGAAAGAGAGAGTTAGTTTTTTTTCTTGTTTTTTTTTTTTTTTTTCTTTGGTCCCATGGTTTCGCCGTCTGCATGGGCAACGTCGACCGTGGAAATCTTGCGGTGTGACCATCCGCCATCATCCCAACAGAGTCATGGTGTGCAGCATGCGCAAACCTTCCACACACACGCACTCGCGGACTTTCGTGCCCCTGTCGTCGACGTTGCGACGGGAAGTCGACAGGGTGGCCGGATGACAAAGCGTCCCACCCCTCCCTCGGGAGAGCAAGGAACACCCCGGATCATCGATCGTTATATTTTCAGGATCGCCGCAGGGGCTTTGGCCGTCGGTGACCAATACGCATCCCAGACACGATGTGGATCGGCGACGGTATCCCCCCCTTTCACCCTACCACACCAACAGTTCTGCATGTTCCAGCTTGCTTGCTTGTAGGGGGCAGGGACAGAAAAAAACGTACCATTTTCCAGGTCAAGGGTAGGTGACCTTCATCACCACCACCTCGGCCTCCATCACCACAGGCCGCGACAACGATGCCACCACCGTGCACGTCGTCTCTTGGCATTCAATACTTCAGGCCATGCGCCTACACACATGCAGCTGCAGGGGGACGTATGGATGATCCTCAGCGCAAAGGGAGGTGAGCTGATGTGGTCGGGGACGCCATTCGTCAAGTCAGTGAGTGCACCGACGCACGACGCACGACGGGGGACAGAGCATCATCATCTTCACCTCGTCGAGCAAGGTGTGTGCGCACACGTGAGGCTGCAGCTTGAGCAAGTTTATCAAACCCGAGTGCCGGTATGTCGTTGCATGTCACTGTTGCAGGCGCCTCGTTTCCAACATCGGCCCTGATCGGCTGGCTTCTCGTCCGTCGTACTTCGACCCGTAGGGCAATGACCTCATTCCCTGCGTGATGTCGAGATGCTGTGAGATTTAGCTCCAAGTGACGGTTTTTTTTTTGTTTTTGTTTTTTGTCTCGATGGAAGACCAGGGTTTAGGCCATGCGGCTTGACATGCAGGAAAAAGAAACGACGGCGTGCAAAACGTGGCTCTTGACACGCGGGACAGCGGAGGTGTCGTGAAAAAGAAAGCATGAATGCGGAGACGTGTGCGCAGCGTCTGGGTGTCGTCGGGTGCTCCCAGTCCGTGAAAGCGAGGCCGTAGCCTTCAGCGCCGTCGGTTCCTCGACGCATCGCGCACGTGCAAGCGCGGCGCAGGCAGATTTGATGCATGCCTAGACTGATAGGTATCAGGCAGGACAGATCATGGTGGCTTCAATCAGAGGGCGACGGGAGTCGATCAAGGCAGGGCTGCAGGCTGACGGCTCACCACGATGCGGCGATAGCATGCAGTAATTTACGCCCCTAGCGCCGCGCCGCCATGCCATGCTGGAAGCTGCTCCACTCGGATCATGTGACTGAAGACGAGAAGGAGGAGGGGATAGGGTCGATTACAGCACGGTACTCCAGATCCCTGTATCCTGTATGCCTGTACCGCCTGTACTCCCACGAATACTTCGGTGGAGAGCCAGCAGAGAGCAGATACGTAGCGCGCACCTGCAACGGTTCAAATTGTCCGCGCTGCGGTGCCTGTATAGCTGAACTGTATGGATGCGTTACACGACTGATCCCGGCTGTACGGTTCCTCACTGGCTTGCTGGGCCCCTGCCCCCTCCACGAGGCCGCAGGCTGGGCCGGCTGCTATGCAATGTAACGGTAGTGACTATCGAATATTGTTTGGACGTGCGTCATCCAATCCGGAGGAATAACCAGGATGCAATGCAGATGCCCGATCCCCGATCCAATGTCGTTGGACGGGCAGGGAAATCCCCAACTGGGCCGGGCCCGAGCCTTGTCCGAGTGCTGTATTTGTTGTTTCCATCTTCATCTCAGACATGGGCATGTCCCCAAAACTACCCTTTGTTCCGATGCTTGGCTGCGATACGTGCGCTGAGTGGTTGGACCTACTGGGGAGGATTGGAGGCTTGGCCGTGCGGGTCGACCGTGCAGGCACTGTTTCTTGGCGGCCGGCGTCTTGTCATTGTTTCTGCAACTCTTGCGAGGGAGTGATCTGAGAAATTGTTCAGCGGGGTCTAGAACAGCATATTGGACCTTCCAGCCTTCACACATTGCCACAGAAGCTGGTAGCAGCACGGCGCACGTTTCCGTAACCTGGCATCGCCCGCTTCCCGGCTCCACTCCAGGGCATCGGGCTACGGAAGCCATCCGGCGCCGCGCGGAGAAATGCCCCTTTCCAGCATGGTAGTCGGCCTTGCTCACCTTGACAAGGTAGTAGGGAAGCCTCTCGGAAGGATTTGTCAAGCACGGAAGCCTTCGGAAAAGAGCCTCCCGGTGAATAGCTTTGCTGTCTCTGTGGGATTTCCTTCCCGACATCGGCATGACGCCCAACATTGCGACGGGCGTCAGCCACACGCAATGCTGAGCCGGGCGCGTTTCGAACACGCAATGTATGGTGCTGGAAGAGCCTAGAACAAACCTCCCTCTCCCATTACAGTAGGAGAACTGACGGTATAGGCGAGTCTGGCTAAGGGGTTAGTTGGGCCCAATGGCAACGTCGAAGCCCTGTCGAGAGAAGCAGGGAACGGATGACAGTCGTGGCGCACCACCTAGTCCCAGCAGCCAAAACAAAACCCGCCCGGCCTTGTCAAACATTTGAATCGCTTACTAGTACGGTGTGAGGAATGTCACTGCAACGGCGGGCTTGCTTTGGATCATTTCCATCAGTTTTGGGCCCTTGGCCGTCCTACCCGGGCAGGGGGGGGAGGGAGCGGCGGACCATACCAGCGGTTTGCTTGGCCAGCTACCCATCCCCTGGTTCTGGATCGCCATCTGCAGGTAAATCCAGGAGCGGCGTAGCTTCATCGTCGTGCTCGAAGATCAAGGCGGGGAGAAATTGGCTGAAGGAGAAAGCTGAAGAGGGTCAAGGAGACTTGGCTCTTTGCGGCTAGGCCAGGGCTGCCTCCTCTCAATCGTCTGCTTCCAATCAAGGAGGAGGACGCTCTAACTAAGGTGAGGCAGGTGCGCCAAGCCACCCGGACCTGCCCCAACCCAGCGCATTGGGCCCAGCGGGAGGTACTTGGGTGTAGGTTGCAGGTTGCGGGTTGCAGGTTGCAGGCTGCAGGCTGCAGGTGCGGGCGCAGCGGTCGCGCCCGCATCTGCCAACAATACTGTACAACATTCATCGCACAGTACAGCGCAGCACAGCGCAGCACAGCACAGCTCGCCGCAGCACGTCACAGAACCTCAGCAGCATCAGGCGGTGACGGGAGAAGCCTTCGCGCGTCTGGCAACTTGCCTCTTCCCTCCGTCTCGACTTCAGGTCCTCTGGCTGAAGCACCCTTGCCCGCCACCTGTGGATTTTAGTGCTTCACCTGAGTGTGCTAGAAGCTGCAGGGCCTGCCACTCTGCGCCCGCTGCCTCCTCGCTACATAGTACCTACAGCTGCCCGATCCAACGAGAGGCCACCACAGGCTTTGCCAAGGATTCAACGCAGACCGCTGGTTCCAGACGCTGATGAAACGAGTTNGAAGGGTGGCTACACCCTCTGTCGTCCTTCCTCCACCACACAGCCATCTCTCGCACCCGCCTAAGTAAGCAGCCACCCCTCCCTCCCATTTCCCTGGAGTGCGGTAGCTCCCCGGTGCCTTGGTGCTATCTTGGCGTGGGCGTTATGATACCACTTTGTTCAACTGCCGGTCGTCTCTGGCATTCCTTAGCCCGTGATTGGCCAGTCACCTGCAGATCAGATTCTGCAATGCCGATGCTGATCTCTCTAGAACCTCCCCAGCTGACCAGCCATTCAGCTTGCCATGCCGCTATGGCCCTCTCGGTACGCCAACTTGCATGCTCAGGAATCCATGCAGGGACGGGCAAAATACTCCAGTAGCCGCCCGGCTCTTCGTCAACCGTCCTTACCGAGTCCAATAAACAAAAGATCGTGATCTAGGACCTCGTCTTTCTTCCTGCCCAGACTATTCCTACGACTGCATGAGCTCCGGATATTCTCGTGAGACCCCAGGCCCTGCGCCCAGCAAGGGCCATACTGCCTTACTCAGCTGAGTCTAAGAAAGGTGAGAAAAAGAAAAACCTGGCGCGCGCCCAAGACGAGGCGCATGAACTGGTGGGTCATGGCGTGGCTGTAGGAGCCTGGCGTTTCCCAAGACCGGCTTTTTATTTTGTTTCATTTTATCTTATTTTTCCGTTTCTTGCGGGGTCTAGGGTCGACTTGTGCTTCGAGCTGCTATGGATCAGGATCCCGCCGTATTCTAGAGCGCTGATGAATACATTGTACGTTTCGATGACTACGTGTGTTGGTAAACGGGTGCCAAGGAGGACGATGGGTCCGACGCTGAGACGCGCGCGCGCGCGCCTGGGGCCCTAGAGGTCCGACCATTTCCCCACATCGGTGATCTTCGAGGTGGGTCATTTGGTTGGGCTTAGAATTGCTTGGAGAGACATGCGATTATTGGCCTGCCCTCTCTGGCACTTCTTTCCTCAACAAGAAAGGCAATAGACAAGCCCTAGTTTGCCCTGGCCCGTAATGGAAAACATTCCGATCTTGTCCTTTTCGACTTCGGACGCCGACTCGACAGTATCAGGTCGATCAAGGGCTGCATCAAACATCAATGCATGATACACCATGTTTATTTTTAGGTTCACCATTTGCCACCCCGTCCCCAGCTAGACTGACCTCGAATCCGCTCAAGTACAAAAATGATGTGGAGGGGTGTCGGTGGTTTCCCTTGACAGCCGCCGGCTCCAGTCCGTTTTTCCTTGCTGGAGTTGTGGCTTTTGGTGCTTCTTGGCAACAGCACCATTGGGGCGCAAATGTCCACCTTTTCGCCTTTCTGTCCATTCCAAAATTCCAGCTGGGTGGGGCGTGACATGTGAGGTTCGAGGTGGAACTCGTCACGCTGGTCTCTTTAGTTTGATGAAGCTACTGGGGAAGCTGGATCAACGGCGACCTGGGACGCCTCTTCGTGCCCAACACGTCTTGGGAACCGTCCTCGTAGCGTGGCGATAGCCCTGGATCCTGTTCAAGGGTCTTTGGAGACCATCGTGGATCCGAAATATCACACAGCCTCGAGAGTGTCCTCTCTTTAATGTCAGTGGGCCTTTTCAATGCGTTTCTCGCTTTCGGACCTACCAAAAGCTGTGCTGGGGATGCCGGGTCAGGTCTAGTGACGGCGATCACAGTTCTGCTTGGACTTATCAGCATTAACATCCGCCGCGAGGTGTGGCATGAGCCAGGGGATATAGCAGCTTCGGGCTGTGAGAGTAGAGATGTCCAGCAAAGAAGCCTTGAGGCTGGAAACGGGGTCATCGCCAAGAGAAACAGCCTAACATAATTGTTTACACCCTGGGCTGTTTGACAAGTACGGGTAGTCAAGTACGGTTAGTCAAGGGCATCCCCAATTAACACGTATTGAAGTCTCCCGTTGGAATAACCAGACCTATGCACAAAAGTTATGGAAGCGTTCTTTGGACGCTCTGCCTTATAGGGAACAGCGTATGCTTTGACCATGCCTAATCGCACCGTCAGCTGTGTTTACCATGCTGACATGCTTGACGAAATCCTCAGAGGCTTTCTGGTGAGACTTGACGCCAATCTTACATCATAATACCACGGTAAAATGGTTTACGGAGGCATAAGCGTGCCTGTCTTGAGAATGTGCCAGTCCATTGATGCCCAACAGAGATGATTTCAGTGGCAGGCATCGATTTTGTGAGCAACGAGCAGCCGGTAGACTCGTGTAGAGAATAACATGGTTTCATGTCCGTAGAAGGGTAGCATGACATGGCTACCTAGGAGAATTCATTTTTGTGTATACTTCGCAGTGATAAGTTGCCACTGCCTGCAGCTCTTCTGTATTCTATACGTCCCTGTCTTTCGGCTTTCCAAAGAGCCTCACAAAAAGTCGTACCCTATACTAGGGTTGTGATAGTTTCATCTAGGTATAAAAGTGCGATGACGTAAAAGCGTCCTTCGGCGTGGTGATCACCTGGTAAGAGATTGTTTGAACCCACGGAGAGAAAGATAAGCCGGCACTTACTGCGGAAGGCAAGAAATATACTGTCTTTCCAACCACACAATTCATCCCTTGGCTTGTTCTTCACACAGGCTGGTTGATTGCCTGGTGTCAATGTTTTGAACACTAAAAAGAGAGAAATTATGAATGCTCTTAGGTAAGGAAACACCAGAAATAATAATTTATCTTTCTCGCTGTGAAGATGAGTTGTTTACCCTGTCTCTCGAACTTCTACTATCCTCAGCTCTTCCGATTTTTCCTATACGTCTATCCTTGCCTCAAGCAAATCCCGTCACATTTCGAGACGCTGTTGCAATGCATACTTTGTGCATCGAACGATATACGTTTTCACCTCGGCGCTCTCCTGCAGCTAGCAATATACATTCTCTTTGTCCCCATTATCGACTTGAACGAGGGCGCTGCCAATAATCTTGTCATGATTTCGGAATACCTTGATGCCCTGGCCCTCATCTCCATCTTCAAGAAATGGAGCTTCTTCCTAGACAGCAAGACGTAGAAAAGGATAGAGAAGAATGTGTAGGATATTGACTGAGGGAATCTGCCCTCTTTTAATGATGACAGGCTTAATACGTTTGCAGAATTACGAGATGATTCATTGAACCAGTTCGGATCATACAAACAATATTACCAACCGGTCACTGGTAGTTATTCAAGTACTACACTCTTGTTTACAACAACACGTAACCTGGAACAAGTTCGCACCGGGGCCGATTTAATGCAATGGGCACACGAACTCAAGGTCCTCGAGGGCAAGTCTTCGTCTCGAATTTCATGTCGACTGCTACGATGTATGTGCGATTACGTGGAGAGTCTTTACAAAGTCCTTCGCACGGACGTGAACGGATTATGCTTCATCGTCTAATCAAGAGGAAACCTTACGACCGCTCACGACTTAGGCTCCCAAATAGATGAACCGTTCTCCCTGGAAAGAGGATAAGCATCGGTCTTGTACCGCACGTTCACTCGAGCACCCAGAACTGATGAATAGCCAGCTAATTTTACTGCATTTCTCAAAGGTCAATATCCGAGTCTTTACCACGACGCACGACATAATTGACTGAGGCCTGTGGGGTCTTTGGCAAAACAAACATCCCGGAATATCAATATTCACAGGCAAGGAAGGTGGAATTGCTTTTCAGATCTATGAGGGACGGGATGTCTCGGGGACCTAGAGTCGAGGCGTAGAAGCTATTAGGACCTCGTACTGCCCTGCAAGAGCTCGAATGGGTAATAATTGAGAACAGGATATGCCCGGATGCATAAGCAAGTAGAAAAATCTCTACATATAAGACATGACCTCTCTTGAGACGATGTCTTAAGAGGTACATCATATCTCGTCGCAAGCCCTATAGTGTCTATTGCTGCTACTCTTGAATTTATATAGCATTTCAAGGACAGAGTACGTCTTGTGAGGAGTTTGCTTTTTCTGCATTTCACTAACTTGAACCACATAAATGCGAAGCCAAACGATCTCGCCAGAGAGCGAGGAAAAGCTAAACAATAATGCAAGTGAGGTACTCTGCCGACTTATTGTTAAACATGACAACATCTTGTCAAGAAAATTCATAGGCTTCCTGGAGGATTCATAGCTATCTGCACTGTAACTTGGGTGGTCAAGAGTATAGGCTGCTTGCGTATAACCACAACATGTAATGGGGTCACAACACCATTAAAGCTTGGGCTAACTGACTCAATTATAAGAAACCTTCGTATTGTCTTCTGGTCTAAGTGTACCATCTCGTCAGTATATAGCACAGCAGGAAGAAACTTCGAATAGTTTCCATAAGCTAATGTCTTAGAAATAAAGGGAAAGGAGTTTCCTATAGGCACCTTATTCCATTAGGCTTAAACACTTTCATAGCGTCTAAAGAGCTTTGAGATAGATCCCACATGCATGTTTCAATGATACCTGGTAGTCCGGATACGTAACTTGACATTACACACCTACCAGTGCAAGCCTAGAATTTGGCTCCATATGACGTTAGGATAGTAGCACAAAGTCCTTATACATTGATGCCTAGTCAATATCATCTGCCTTGATTTTAAACCCTGTTCTCCAGCAGTCACCTGGCAGAAATTATCCCGGTGGCTCAAGAGTATTCGGTTAACCACTCTTTGGGTGTGTGCTATTGTACATTTAGGATCCAGGTCCATCATGGTTGAATGCACCCTTGTGAAAGCAATGAAACATGAGTCGCCGAAGATTCCCTCAGCTATAACTTCAGTATTCGACTTTTCTAGAGCATCATAGCGTTCCTTCCATAGTGTTTCTACGTCTATCAACCTAAACGCTCCAAAGTATTCAAGGCCTGTGGTACTGTTCCTTGTCAAGAGATAACAAGCTACATAAGCAGCAGGGAACTGAAACGTAAGAAATAATCATTATTATGACGAAAGATCTTTATTCACGCTGCGAAAAGAAAACGAGACGAAACACGCAAAGAAGAAGCGGTGTGTTTCGAAAACACATTGACGGGCTTACGGTCCAAGGAATTAACGCGGGGAGATTCGTTACATCAATGTAAAAATCAACTTCGTCGTATCCAGTATAGAAGAATGACTAGTGGTTCAGCCGACGAAGGAGTAAGCTTCTATGCAAGAAAAGGGGGCTGGTCAACCAGAAAGGCCGTTGAGGACTGAAACCGAGACTGATTTGTGGTCCATCAAGGTGAAGTTGGTTCCTCAAATCTTGATTCTGCGGTAACGCGGAATTGGTTTCGAGGAAGTAATGACATCCCTCTTGCCGTAGACCTCCAGGGCATCATCCAGCTGACTGTAAGGCTCCTCTTCCGCAAGCAGATTGACCTTGGCTGTGATGGCAGCATCGGTGAAGGGCCCCGTGCGAGCTGTGAAGTCGGACCTGCTGAATGGGACTGCTCTCCAACGAGGGTCCATAGGATCTGAGAAGTCTGTGGTTTCATCGTAGCTATACAGATATTAGCATAACTCCCCCTCGCTCTGTTTCTAAGAGTGGCACTTACCCCAGGCTTGTCAGCGCCGTCGCGTTAAACACGGCCATCATATCATGATCCTCGTGAATCAAGTTGTGGCAGTGCCACATGTAGACACTAAGTAACATTGTCAGTGCGCTTGAGAGCTGGGAGCCCCTCGGGGATGTACTTACCCAGTCCAGGGGAGGTAATGGGCTTCAATTGTAAGGGTTTCGCCCCTGCCAAGCCAGACAACATCCTTGAAGCCATTGGCTTCATAAGGCAACACGCGGTTTCGGCCACCAGTGCGCTTAATCACCTTGAAGTCCACCAAGTGCAGATGGACCGGGTGGGACCAACCACCGGAGCTATTCTCCAGCTCCCATGTTTCAACAGTGCCAATGGCCGGCCTGGCCAGTACTCTGTTCTCAACGTCTGCGAAGCCAACATCATTAATGAGCCACTGCCCGTTGGAACGACCAAAGTTGAAGTGTCGGGTTTGAACCGAAGTGGCAGATACAACAGGAAGCTGGCGCAATGTAGACGGAACGCGAGAAGGATCCTGGACAGGGGTCGAGCTAACAACGAATCGCATGGTCTTGTCAGTGTGCAGGTACTCGTCATCAACGCTGACGTCGTTGGCCTCTGGAACTTGACGAATGTCGATGCTCTGACCAGCATAGGCAGAGAAATCAATGACGACCTCATAACGCTCGCCGGGGCTGATGTAGAGATCTGTAGCAGGTACCGGAGCCGAGAGGAGACCAGTATCCGAGGCGATGACCTGGAAAGGTAGCCGCGTTTTGAGAGCAGTCGTCCTCACGAAATACAGATCCCAGCTTCTGGAAACGGCGGCATTCAAGAAGCGAAGTCGGTATTTGCGAGGCTGCACATTGAAGAAAGGCCAAGGCTGCCCGTTGACGTGGATGATGTCGCCAGCTAGCTCGCTGTCTTCGCCAGCAGTAGATTTCAATGTTCCGTCTCGGTTGTAGTATTTGGCAGTCAGAACCAGCTGCTCAATATCAGCTTAGATGGCATGCATTGGTATTCGAGTAACTGACCGGAATATCAAACTCGCCATATCCGGATGGTAAACCGAGAACATCTTCGGCAGGATTGTGAAGAATATAGGCACCAGCCTGGCCGAAATAGGCATTTTCAGCCGTCTTGTAGACCACGTTAGACATCTCTGCAAGTTTAAGAGCACGCCCGGTCGACATACCTTTTCGAAGGCATGATCATGGTACCAAAGGAAGCGGGCAGACTGATAGTTGGGAAAGTAGTAGTCCTTGTACTGTCCCGGATACGTGACGTCCTCGGCCCATCCGTCAAAAGGCGCACGGGATGGCGAGCCATGGAGATGTACACTTGTTTCGTCCCTTGGGGCGCTGTTGAGGATTCTGACAACAGTTTCAGTGCCAACAGGGATGATAAAAGTGGGACCTACAAATCTGTTAGAGATAAGCCAAGCATTTGCATATGGAATGGATGCTACTGCTCACCTGGGCCTATGCCATCGTAGCCAACTAGCCTGGCTGGCCGGAGATTGGGATAGACCTGGACTCGTCAGATTGAAAACATGTATGAAGTGTTTCTTTATATGCTAACCTGGTGCAGAAACTCTTTAATCTCTAGTTCAAAGTACCAGATATCCTTCCCGCTGATAGGGTTCTGGAGAATCCTACAGTCTATGAGTAACTATAGCATAGCACTGAACAGCGAGGAGGCACGTACAACTTAGGCTGCTTGACAGGAGGGATAGGAAGAGCGGTCCTAAAGAGAAGAGTGTAGGCAGGAGACTCCCAGTCCTTTCTGCGAACAAGAGAGTGAGTGGGCGCGGTATTTAGCCCATCAATGGCAGAGCGCTCTGCTAGGGTAGTCTCTTGAGCAACAATGTTGGCCAGGAGGCATGATGCCGCAGCCAGATAGCCGGTCTTAAAAAACATGTTTAAGAAAAGAAACAGGATTAAAACCAGAACAGAGGTGCCAGGTAAACAAACTAAGTGACAACGAATCAAAAAGAGGTATTGATAGAGGCTTGCCGGATTCTAAACAGCCATAATGATAACGGGATCCGGGGGCAGTGTTCTTATAGAGATTCCGACACGCAGTAATCAAAGCAGAGAAGAGAGAACCTGCCCCATGACGGACGTTTGTCCTGATCTAGACTTCGATAGTTTCAAAGAAGCTGAATACTAGCTGAGATTGCGGTCAGCTCAGAGAACTGCAATACCATCGTCAGGGAAACCCTTCTCCCGTGCTCAAGCATGCCCGAACGTGTCGTGCTACCGACCCGCAGAAGAAGGTCCCACGAGGTCGAGAAGGGTGTTCACGCCCGAAGTCAGACCAATCATGGCCAAAGACAGGAGACATGGTTCCGTAACTGCGAGAATCAAATCCATTCTCCAAAAGGAAGTGCGTGACAAGGCAACCTAGATCCGCCTCGAACTATTGGCTAGAAGGCTGACTAGGATGGGGGACTTGGATCCGGTGAGATGCAGAAGCATGATATGGAATCTTTGTATGACTCGACTGCAGCGTCAATCTCATGCTCATTGCCCATTTCAGACATGGCCCTGGACTTGAGGGTCTGCCAGGGGAGGTGATTGTGCTGTGCAAGGTCCTGCAGTTTGTTGGAAAGCGAATCGTCGAAGCTTGTGCATGCTACGTGTGCCTGCCTTGGGCTTGCAGAAAACGAGAACGTAGCTTTGACCGTGCACAAGGTCTCAAGACAAGCGGAGCGGGATGAAAATAGCTTGTGCTGAAGGGCAGCAAGTTTATTCCCAGATTTAGTTTGTTCCAAGACGGTAATTCGTGTGATCACGATACCGTTGTTCTTACTAGGAGCTATGACATTGTGGCTTTCGGCTTTTGCCCAGAAACAGGTGCGGCTGAGTAGCAACAGAAAGCTAGGGTTTCCATCATGAGGTGTGGCAGCCGAGGCTTGCACCAAGCATCCAGGATCGGGCCTAAAAGACGGGCGAACAACGAAAATAGCTGAGCAAAAGGAAGTACAGAAACACGTATGAGAAATCATAGTGTCATGGATGTTGTGAACAGACCCCAGCTCGGCTCGATAGACGTACATACCTCGTAGGGACTCCATGTTGCACTGTTCGGCCCGCTCGTGGGGTGGGGGGCACCGTGGTTTGTGCTCACGGACGGCACGTCGTGATGCTCTCCTTTCTGGACCAGAGGCATACATGCATCGTGCTGCAGGTTAGGCAAAAGGAATATTTTTACGCATGCAAGCGAACTATGGATTCCATGATCTCGAAGACCGGGGGATGAGAAGTGTCATCGATGACCACCCCCGAATTTCCGATGCCTTCCGTGAGAAGCACAGGGACGATAATAATGCCGATGATATGTGTGCAATCGATATTTATTGGCCGTGACGAGGCTCGGGTAGGGTTGCCAACGCAGTAAACGGCACTTCGTCCATGCATGTAGGCGCCTTTCGTGGCCGAAGGATAAGGCACGTTCCCGAGGTGCCACGGTGGCCCTTCGATCTGGTAGGGCAAATGGGTACGTTTGCGTCTGCCGACTGCGGTGGCCATCGAGCCCAGCTGCGCACCCACGAGGCTGCAAGGATGTCCTTCATGGTTAACCTCAAGCCCGGGGGGGGGGAGCCTGCAGAGGTTGTACCACTGGTTGCTGGTGTGTGGTAGGAGTCACGAGGCATTCGTGGAGTGGATGAGCCGGAGCCAGGTATCAGATCTGACCTACTTTCCAACATGCACGTGTCCTTCCTTCTCCCCTGGGCCGCAACCTACAGCTTGCAGCCTGCACCTTCCTGGTATTGTAAAGTACATCCAAGGCCTAAGGAAGGAGTGGAAGAGATCCTTGGCGAGCGTCGGAAGGATCCACCAGCGCGGGATCTAATCCTAGTTCCCGTAGCTCCCGCAAGCCCCAAGCCCCAAGCGATGCCCCCAGCCCATCCATACTTCCTGAGAAGGAGCCCTTTGAGGCCTTCATCCAACAAGCGGCTGTGAGCTTATCGTCATGTCAGTGATTCAAGTAGCTCGTCCCTGTGTCACCCAACCGAGGCATCTGGTGACCGATGAGCAATCGCCGCCGGTGCCTACTTTGGATCATCATCCATCGGCCTTTGCTTTGTGTCGGTGCATCTCCCCCTACCATCCGCCCATCATGTGGCCAGACAGCCTGCTGCAACCTTGCTTCTTTGGCGTGGCACTATGCTTCAGCTCTGGCGGCCTACAAGCCTTTTTTCCTTTTTGTTTCTTTCGGTCATCGATCGAGTCCGCGGAATTCAGCCTGGATGCAAGGTATTTTCTTCTCCTAGGCCCTCGACGTCCCCCCACAACATTGCCTTGGGTTCGGACATGGTGCATGCACGGGAATGTTGTGGTGGCTACTTCGTGACGACAACTCGACCGACTGTAAAGCTGAGCTTGTATACTCGCACTTCGTGCCTCCTGGGAGTGGGCACTTTCAAAACGGGAAAGTCGTCAAGCATCAAGATAAGGTTCCCAATCGAGGACTCGACGGTCTCGACTCTTCGATGTCCCATTCACATACAGACAAGTGGATCATCTGCCCGGTATCCTGCCTCCCTTCACGGCTTCACGACCGTTCTGGAACATCCGCGATAAGACAATGGGTACCTTGAGCTCTCCCACCAATATTTACATCAGTGTCGAGACTCGCGAGTTTGCTCTAGCTCCACCGAAGTGAAGGTGAAACCTTGCACGTATACTCGCTGGGGTCCTTGAGGGGTTCAATTGTCAGTGAACCCCCAGCCATGGCTGACCCTGTCTCGGGAGCTAGGAAGAATAGGAGCACTATTGCTTTGACGAAAGCAACCCTGCGTCATGCCCATGGCCCAGATACCACACACCACGGCTTCCTGATACCTAGAATAGAAATTTGGCAGCTCCCGGATTTATCTCCGACACGTCACTGTAATTTTCAGAAGCGTTCCTCCAGGCAAACTTGTGTTTCGCATAGGCGGCAGATGCAGAAGTAAGATCCTCCAACAGTACCCCAAGGGATTGACATCTTGTCAATAGCGATTCTTGGCGGTAGACAGACTCAAGCTTGATGGGTGCGCCTACGCCGGCAGTTGATGGTTTGACAGGTTTTCCAACGCAGCCCGCTGAATGCGTCGACGTTGTGATGCCAATATGAACGAGGGAAAGCGGCTGGGGAAGCTTTGTTGCTTCCAGAAGGAGGCAATCGTCCGGTGTGTTGGAGACAGGCTAGCAAACAGCAAATGGCGGAAGGTTAAAAGGTTCTTCGTCGACGCCATCATGTAGTGTCCAAGTTCTGTGAAGCTGCCTCAATAGCATCAATCCAGTCTTGCCCACGATGACCACTTCCAGCTTTAGGGAACTCTTCCTCGTTCTACTTGTCCAGCTTTTAGGCCTTTCCCCGGCGCTCGCTCAAGAGCGAGTCCAGCTTGTCTTGCGACGATGTTGCAGAGGCTAATTACCTTTTGAAAGTGCCGGGCTTCTCGTGCATGGCGGGCTCGATGATGCCTCTGTTAACGATTCCACATACAATTCCGGTGGTTATATCTCAGTCCAGGGCTTCAACATTACGGTTCTAAGGAACATGCCTGTGTCATTTCCCGCGGCCTACGTTCCCTGGCCGGAGTTTGTCGTTGAGCTGGACGCGATGCGTGGTTACGAGATCCAAGTAGGCATTCATACCAAGCCATTGTGCGCCTGGCCCAAGTAACAACAACTAGGTGATAGGAAATTTTGTCAACGGGGAGCCGATGGCTGCGCAAATCTCCACCAGCCAGTTATTCGAAAGCCTGAGTAGTGGCTACATAGAGTCACTCAACTTCACAGAAGGCACCATGAAGATCCGTTCCGGGCCGATTCTGCGCATCAGTGACCCCAACGGCGTCTTTCCCGTGGGCTACGCCGGTACCCCCTTCTTCAGTCAGTCTGCCGCGAACATCTAGATGTCACAAGTTCTTGCTAATCGGCCTTGTAGCGGCCGACGACGAGAACCCCAGCATAAGTTCTTACTCTGGCATGCCCATGTGCACCCCTCGCAACTCATCTGACCCCCCTCTGCCCGCCCCGAAACCGCCCTTTTGCTGGTTCAGGTTCCTTGTAAGTTGCCCGGTGCACGTGGAACCAATGGCGACTTGTCCGGCTAACTTGCATGAAGTGCCGTTGCGGATCCTTTGAGGATGGTCCCTTTCCTGGCTGGTGATTTCGTGACCTTTAGCGGAATCAGACGAGGCGACGAAGTAATCTGCTACAGTATTGTTGCCAACAATGTGCAGATCCTGGCTTTGGGAACACTGGTCTATATCCGGATGGAGCTGGGGTTACTGGGCATCGGCAACCTCGTGTCCACCAATACTGAGTTGGCCGAGTCGCGCTTCAGGGGTTATGTGTCCAACAACAGGGCTCAGATCGCTCTGTGTGTTCCAGTGCCTCGACTTCCGTTGGAACCTTGTGTTAACAAATGATAGTTACGCCATGGACATCGACCCTTGCACGGCTGCAGTAACGGATCGCATCATCGCTGTGGTGAACGTGTGCGCGAACCCACAAAGCCGATTCCAGTTTGATTAAGCACCACCGGTTGACCCTCGCTGTTTGTTCTGCCCACTGACAAGTCATAGGGCGGATATCCTGGGTGGCTATACGCACGATTACAGTGCCGTAGCCGAGGTCAATGGTATTCCCGCAACTCGCCTGGCCGGCAATGGTATCCTGGCCGGGACGTTTGTCCAGCCCGCGAATGAGTTTATTCATGGCGAACAAAACGTGCCTGGCACCTCAGTGAGTCCCCTTTTCTCGCAGAACAGATGATGACAAGGACTGATAAAGTACGATTAGCCCCCGGTGAACGACTTTAGCCAGATGCCCTGGTTGACGCTGGGCGTGGGTGTTGACGAGCACGGGAACCTCTGGGGTCCGCTGGATCCCTTCCCGCAAACAGTTGTATTCATTGAGCCGATTGATTGCGGTCCTGTTGGGAGACTTCGGTACGAGGGTGACAAGACGGATACGAACTGGGCACCGTCGGGTAAGACAATCCACACATTCTTCCACATGACTGCCCACGTGTTCCCATTACTCATGGCCGAGATTTGCTGATGTGAGATTCAACAGCCACATTGCTCAACCAAAGCCTGCCTCTGAATGCATCCTCAGACGATGTCGAGGTAGCACAAAAGAAACGGGCAGCCCTCGATATTTAACGCTTCTGGTGACTGAGCAGAGGTCTCTGGATTCCGGTCAAAGCCGGAGCATGACCGCCTAGATGTGGTCGAAGTCTGCCCTCGTGCTCCAACAGCCTTCATCTTGTGTGCTTTCCTCTGTTGCATGCTCGGCAAAGGATATTATGTCAGTCTGAACCCATCGTGTTTGTGTGCCAAATCTTGTCAGGACCTCCATTCACCTGAACCCTGTGCTGAGAAAATTGGTATCGATTTTTGTTTGATGCGTGATTTCTCGATGACCTATTTATTCCACAGTAAACATAGCATCATTCTCTTGTCAGGGAATCGGGAAGAGCCTGCGACGGTTATCGTATGCCAATGGTTTATTTGGAAATATGCTCGAGGGGTTAAGTTTAGTAACCCTCTCAACCTAGCTCCTCGAGTAGGCATGGTCAATGGGGAGACCATTATCTATCTGACTTTTGAAGGCGTGAAAGAAGAGGTGCAACCGCGGCTCTGGCAGAGTGAAGTGTGGTTGTGGCGTATTTTAGCTGCGCCCGATTGTGGCTGTCCAGCGAGCGTCGTCCCCATGGGGTTTCACGACTCAACCCGTGTAACCACCAGCCGTGCCGCATGCCATCCCATTGTTGACCAGGTTTCCAATCGGGAAAGTTGCAACATCCCCCAGACATTGCGCTTCAATCGTTATCGAGCCACCAGCGCCGTACCCATAACTCCATAACGAGATTTCAACCGAGCCAAGCCAACGCGGTGTCGCTTTCGGACTAGAGCCGCGTTCTAGGATCCTTCCAGGAATAGCCCAATCTGCATTGACGCCAGGGAGCAAAGCAAAGCATCCACCACCGAACCGAACCGAACCACACCGTCCACCATGAGCTTCCAACCTCTCCATCACCAGCAGAGCCAGCCGCCGCATCCGCCGCACCCGCAGCAGCAGCAGCTCCAGTACCAGCAGCAGCAGCAACAGCAACAGCAGTTTCAGCAACAACAGCACCAGCACTATCAGCAGCAGCACTACCAACAGCAACAGCACCAGTCACCCCAGATCCCCGGCCAGCAGCAGTTCGCCATGAACGGCATGAACGGCGCTGCTGCTGCGGCGGCGGCGGCCGCCGGCATGCCGCTGCCTACGCCTGCGGGACACCAGGCGGAGCTGAACTACATCTATGGCATGGTCGAGGACCTGAGCAGGCAATTGAGCGAGAACCGCCGCGTTACCGAGGAAATCATCACCGGGCTTGGCAGGGTGCGGAACAAGGCCAAGAAGAACAACCTCGCCAACGACGACATCATCAGTTCCGCTGTGCAAGAAATCAGTGGTGCGAGCCCGTGTTTTGAAGCTGCAACAGTCGACTTTGTGCTAACGTCGAGACCAGAACAGGAAGACAACCTCGACCACCTCGTCTCCCTCCTCAGCGAATCCCTTGAAAAGGCCAAAAGCAGTCGAGACGCCAACTATTCCCTCCTCAACCAGTACGCCCACGCCCTCGCCCTCATGCTCAAGCAGTTCCACGAGTACAAGGCTAAGCACGTGGCGGACGTGACGGCGTGGCACCGCTCGTACCGCGCGCAGCTTGACGAGGCGCGCCGCGAGAACAGCCGGTTGCGCGAGCAGATGTGGGAGATGCAAGCGCACGCGCGCCACGCAAACGAGAGCCTTCGCGACTTCCGCCGCCGCTACGACGAGGACGAGGCCCGCTGGAACAGGCGCGTCGACGACAAGGCTGTGCGCCAGGAGCTGCGCTTCTGGAAGCGGCTGGCCATGCCCGAGCTGGAGGACGACGACCCGTACTGGAGCGACGACGACGACATCATCGATCCGGCGGAGAAGGAGAGGCTGCGCGAGCTGGAGCACCGCGCTGCGCAGGAGCAGATGGCCGACAGCCAGACCGAGGATAGCGAGGGCCACCAGTCTCTCCAGGAGAGTCTTATGGGAGGCATCGCGATGCAGCGCGAGGACTCCATGGGCCAGGCTGTGCCCATGCCGCCGCCGCGACCGCTCAGCGCGGCGTCGACGACGGGCTCGACGGGCTGATGCCGCGTGGGAGGAGATGAGGAGTTGGGGAGTTGGACGGCGTATATATGTGCCATCTTTTGGAATACCCCCGATGTGCAATGTGTGATGATTACGGACACAGCCTGGTCAGGTAGGTAGGCAGGTAGACATGGAAGGAGTTTGGCATTTTACGGGACGGAGACTTTGTCCTTCTGCAGGCACAGATATGTACAAATCAATGAATGTATTCGCCGGTAGCCGTGTGCCTTTGCGAATCCATTCTGATAATCATGGCATCCCACGTATCAAATTAATTGTCCTCGACATCGTCCCGCGATGCACCTATCCTACATGCATAATAATCCCGTTTCTCTCCATGCCTTTTTCCTATGGTGGCACCTATGCCTCGCACTCGTAGCAGTGGTGAGGCATCAACAACCGTCTTGCTCGCGGCGCTGATCCGGCTCCTCGTCCTTAGACGAAGCCGCCGCCTCACCCGCCTCCTTGATGGCCTGCTCGTCGCCGCGCAGCTGGGCAAAGTACGCTTTGATGTCCTCTGCACCGACCGCCTGGCCGCTCTCGGCGAAGCGCTGGAAGAAGGGCTTGAGCTGCTCCTTGAGGTGGTTGTATGCCATGACGCCCTCGATGGCGCGCACGCGGTCCACGTTTCGGAGGGCGCTCTCGCCGCGCTCCAGTAAGCTGCCGCTGCCGTGGGTGGAACCGCCGTGTTCCGACGCGCCTTCTTCGGATATGGGAGGCTCGTATGTTTCTTCTTCTTCGAGGAGCTGTGGATGGCGGTCGAGCTGAGGGTAGCAGGATGAGCAGCGGCAGAACTGCTCTCGGAAACCTTCCTTGAAGAAGAGAGAAAATCGGCCGCTGGGAGGGGTAGGGAAATTGGGCAGCTTGCAGCCTAGGGGCTTTGCAGTGGCTGGTGTTTTCCCGGATTCAGTGGACCCAGGTTTGGCCGTAGTCGTTGAGATTGTATCGGGGTCGCTCTTGACGCGCTTGGCCTCGATCTCTTCATCCCCGTCGTCTTCAGCCTTGCGCTTCCTGCTATCCGGTTGCTCTGGTGCAGACTCTGCCACCGCTGGTGATGGCTGCTCGAAAAATACAGCAGGGAGAAACCCTGATGTACCAGCATACCGCTTGATCCAAGGGTTCGATTCCACGCACTTGTAGCAGATGAAGCCCTCAAAGTCATCCTCTTCTGGAAATCCGGGGGGCATTGGGACCTCGTCGCCGTCGTCAGCCACGGCTACATCTTCCTTGTTGGGGGTTCCTTCTTGGTTCTCCGCCCCCTCTACGATCGTCGGTAGCGGCGCACCGTCGGGTCGAAATGCGACTTCTGTCGCGGGCTTCTTCATCTTCTCATACCACCTGGGACCCAAGCTCACAAGACATCCTGGGTGATACCAATCTTCTCCGCAGCCACCCGTCTCCTGGGTTCCTAGTCCTAGGCATTGGAACATGGTACCCTTTTGCTGGAACGGATCGTAGTCGCACTCGCACCCGCAGAAGCGGTTGCGGAAGTTCTGGTTGTACTTGTTGTTGGCATCGGGTTCCTCGGAGTGGACGTTGCCACGGGTATTTGTCTCGTTGTTGGTACGCAAGCAGCACGGGGCTGTGGACAGGATGCGCGTAGTGCCACAGTCGCATGTAAAGTTGCGCTTCTGGAAGATTTCGACAAGGGTGTGTTCGCCGTGGCACTGTACCGAGCAGGCATAGCACACGCCGGCGGGTGTCCAGGCATCCGACGGGCCTTTGGGGGGTGGGTTGCAGGTCAGGCAGGCGAAAACGTTTTGCCGTAACGGACCCAGGATCTTGGTGCAACTCTCAATGCTCTGGGACTGGGTTTAGCGGATGATGGATATGCGATGTGAAGCTCGTGCTCACATATGGAAGCGCCTCGCGGGCGTCGGCCTCGAGGATCTCTTGTTCGCGAAGAAACCTGGCCATCGCCTGTTAGTGTGCTCGCAACGAATGCCGTTCAGTCTTGAATACGTACTCGGCGGCTGTCTGGGAGTTTCCTGAGGCTTGGGATTGCTGAGAGAAGCTGTTGCTGCGAGCTGTCGCCTTGCCGGCCGTGGGCGCGCTGTCGTCAGCCATTGTGATGCTGCTGGTGCGCAGCGTGCGCCTGTCGAAGTAGGCGATGTAGTTTCGTAGGAGACCTGTCCTGATGGATGCGCCAAGTACCGCGCGATGTGTGTCGGTGAAAATTTCAGGCTTCCTGTTGCGCAGCTGAGTGACGTTGGACGCGCGCCGGAGACGCACTACAGCTGTCGGATGTGGTGTCAGCCAATGGAGGACAGAAACAATGGGTCAGCTTTTGGTGTATTTCGATAGACGGTAGCCATGGATTATTTTGGCAGGTTTGCCGCTACCACTTTACGCGAAACTGACGGAATGGGCTTAGCGCTCCACCACTTTACGCGGTCTGGGACGCGTATCGCGAAACGCCAAACTCTGTGACCCGCCAATTTCAGCTGCGAACCTCATCCCTGGAATTTCCCCCCTCCTCCATTTCCCCCATCATCCCACCTTCAACCACATACACATCGTAGCAGCTCAGAGCTCATCCGGAAAGTCTCGGATACATACACAATGAGGTTTGTCTCGGCCACGGCCAACACCTCCCCCCTCTATTCCAATCACTGACTCCCTTCAGCTCCCCTCTTCGCGATCACCCAGCGTCCGCCAACCGCGGAAGCGCCGCTCGTGCCGGTCGCAAGCGCTCGCGGACCGGTGGCGACGATGCCGCTTCATCGGTGGGACTGGGCTCAAGCCCCATGCCTTCCTCTCCTCCGGCAACATTCAACATCGCTCATGGCGGAGACGACGACGACGATGTGGAGGAAGACGCCGAGATCCAGGATGACATTGACGACATCGATGAGATGGCCGACGACGATGTCGATCTGTTCCGCGAGGGATTCGAACAAGATTACAGGTCCCGCGAGGACGACACCTACGAGGGTATTGGCTTGGATGACGAGGGCGAATACGACGAGATGGACCTGGCCGCCCGTCGTCGTCTTGAAGCTCAGCTCAATCGTCGCGACAAAGAGGTGTCTCGACGTCAAAGAATCCCCGCGGCCTTCCTGCCCGGCGAGGACGAGGATGGTGACATCGACCTGACTGCCCAGCCCCGTCGTAGGCGCCACCACTACGACGAGGACCCGGATGACCCCATGGATGCCGACATCATGGATGAAGAGCTCTCCCTGGAGGCCCTGTCCGATGTAAAGGCAGGCAATCTCGTGGAGTGGATATCGCAACCACCCGTTCAGCGCACCATCAGGCGTGAATTCAATGCATTCTTAACTTCATACACGGATGCGTCCGGCTCCTCGGTCTACGGCAACCGCATTCGAACTCTCGGTGAGGTAAACGCCGAGTCACTCGAAGTGTCTTATCAGCATCTGTCCGAGACCAAGGCCATCCTGGCGTATTTCTTGGCAAACGCCCCTTCGGAAATGCTCAAGCTGTTTGACACGGTTGCCATGGACGTGGTTCTCCTCCACTATCCCGACTACGAGCGCATTCACTCGGAAATTCACGTTCGCTTCTTTGACCTTCCAGTTCATCATACCCTCCGCCAGCTGAGACAGTCACACCTCAACTGCCTGGTTCGCGTGAGCGGCGTTGTGACCCGTCGAAGTGGCGTCTTCCCTCAGCTCAAGTACGTCAAGTTTGACTGCACCAAGTGCGGCGCCATCATGGGACCATTCCAACAAGAGTCCAACGCGGAGGTCAAGATTACGTACTGCCAAAACTGTCAGTCCCGCGGCCCCTTCACGCTCAACTCGGAAAAGACTGTCTATCGCAACTACCAGAAGCTTACGCTTCAGGAGTCGCCTGGCACTGTCCCGGCAGGCCGTTTACCGCGCCAGCGAGAGGTCATTCTGCTGTGGGACCTCATGGACAAGGCTAAGCCTGGTGAGGAGATTGAGGTCACTGGTATTTACCGAAACAACTACGACGCCCAGCTCAACAACCGCAACGGGTTCCCCGTCTTTGCCACCATTCTGGAGGCAAACAATGTCATCAAATCTCACGACCAGCTGGCTGGTTTCAGAATGACGGAAGAGGACGAAGCAGAGATCCGCAAGTTGGCTCGTGATCCTGCCATCATTGACAAGATTATCCACTCCATGGCCCCTAGTATCTACGGACACACCGACGTCAAGACGGCTGTTGCACTTTCGCTATTTGGTGGTGTTGCCAAGACCACCAAGGGAGCCCACCACGTGCGCGGTGACATCAACGTTCTGCTCCTCGGTGATCCGGGTACTGCCAAGTCGCAGGTCCTCAAATACGTCGAAAAGACGGCGCACCGCGCAGTGTTTGCGACTGGTCAGGGAGCCAGTGCCGTAGGTCTCACGGCTAGTGTCCGCAGGGACCCTCTGACGAGCGAATGGACGCTGGAGGGCGGTGCCTTGGTGCTTGCGGACCGGGGTACATGCCTTATCGACGAGTTTGACAAGATGAACGATCAAGACCGAACATCCATCCACGAGGCTATGGAACAGCAGACGATTTCCATTTCCAAGGCCGGCATCGTGACTACCCTGCACGCTCGGTGCGGCATTGTCGCTGCAGCCAACCCCATTGGCGGCCGATACAATTCAACAATCCCCTTCTCTGCCAATGTGGACCTGACGGAGCCCATTTTGTCACGTTTCGATGTGCTCTGCGTGGTACGCGACACGGTTGAGCCCGAGGAGGACGAACGCCTAGCACGCTTCATAGTGGGTTCACACAGCCGCAGCCACCCACTGCCGGTAGACGGCGAGGAGGGCGTGGACAGGCACGACAGCATGGAGGCCGAGTCCCTAGAAATCATGACAAGGCAGGGCGAGATCCCGCAGGAGCTGTTGCGCAAGTACATCCTCTACGCCCGAGAGCGGTGCAGCCCCAAGCTGTACCACATGGACGAGGACAAGGTAGCACGACTCTTTGCAGATATGAGGAGGGAATCCTTGGCAACTGGTGCCTACCCCATCACGGTAAGCTGATGGAAGAATGACGGCTTGTACGTGGCACAAGGCTAACATGCGAGGACAGGTGAGACATTTGGAAGCCATCATTCGCATCAGCGAGGCGTTCTGCAGGATGCGGCTGTCCGAGTACTGCTCCACGCAGGACATTGACCGAGCCATTGCGGTCACGGTGGACAGCTTCGTGGGCAGCCAAAAGGTCAGCTGCAAGAAGGCTCTGGCGCGGGCGTTTGCCAAGTACACGCTGGCGCGGCCGGGTGCCAGCCAAAGCCAGAGGAGAAGCAACGCAGGGAGCCAGCAGCGACGACCCACAGCAGTCATGGGTTAAGGCGGTCAAGCAGAATTCGGGAGACGCATACGTGCAACGAATGGAAAATACCGGCCATGTCGGGATGGTTGCACCTGACGCAGTGGGGTAGTATCGTGGTGAGGAGAGAGCTCTTGCGTCATGAGGGGTGAATGTGCGATGAAAGAAAGAACGAGAATAATGGGTTGATCATTGGCTTATGGGAAGCATGGCGTAGAGGGTTTGAGGGTTTGAGGGAGTGTTCTTGTTTCCATCTTGTTTGTGCCATGTTTTCTCAATTTCCAGATGGTGTTACTTCAATAGAATATCAAGCACAATCTGGTCCCGTGTTTTTCGTGTTACAAAGAGAAGTAAGCTTAGGCAAGGTCACGCCGATTTAGTAAAATGTAGGCAGGGGGGAATGGACTAGGACCAGGCATCACTGATTACACTCTGGAAATGGAGGGCACGTCAGAAATGCACTTTCTATCGACAAGCATGCAGTCCTTCAGCTGCCAAGGGAGCACACATGCTCTTCATCCCACCGTGTCGCAAGGTCCACGGTAAAAAGAGCCGGGAAGATGAAGCCGGTGCGGCAGTGGTTCGAGCAAAAGGGACATAGTCAGAGTCAGGCGCAGTGCAAGAGGGCGATGTTCTGATTTGGCGAACTGCGATGCTGACCGATGTGCGTTCCCAGAGGGGAAGATGGTGGGGGTGATCGGTAGCCGGGGCGTTTCAGGAATCAGATCCTGGGAAGAGGGTAAGGATTGAATCTCTGTAGTTTGAAGTATGATATAATCAATATTACCTTGACAAGCTCAAGGCCCAGAGCATCGGACGCGGCTCTTACAGTGCTCCCAACGGAACATCGCGCGATATGCGGTCCTCGGCAGGTCCGGAGACGCCGAATTGATGGCGGTTCATATCACAGAGGGATTGGGTGGCACAACGTCGGGGGTAACAGTCCAGGAGACATGTTTGCCGGGATTTGGTGTTTCGGCGTGACGTAGATGTCGGTGGACCAACAACGAAGCTGCCTTTTTGAAGATGTATGATCAAGGTGTTGTGTGTTGGTGGGCAAAGTGCAGGATGTGACGAGACGACAGGCCCGGATTTGCTAAAAATAGGAAGAGAAAGGGGTGGGGGGGGGGTTCTTTGCCTCCCTTGCTTCGGGAATGGCGCCATGTAGCCGCTCAAGCGAGAGAGACGCGATCCGCCTCAACTAAACCCTCAAGAAGGCATTGACTTGATGATTCATGCCGTCGCCATCGTTAAGGATGAGGGATGAGATATGAGCGCAATGAGCGAGCGAGCAGTCGACATGGAGCTTCCTGCCCTAAGTATATGTTCGACCTTGCCGACTTTCTTCGGGAAAGAGCAGCTAACGTACGTGAGGCTGGGAGCGCTGCGGGAGTGGGTCGGTAAGGCTGGGATGATGTCTCTGGATGGGATGCTTGGTCCCAGATCCAACGTCGGCCCATCACCGTGGCGAGCGTTTCCCCCCTTCCCNGGGCGATCTGCTGTGGTAGCCTTGCGTTGAATCCGGCAAACAGGTTTATTTGCTGCACAATCGCTGCCAAAAAAGCATCCGTCGGCGTGCTCCCCAGCACGGCACGTCCCAGCCTGCCGGACTCTACTACCATCCCACGCGGGAGACGCGCATTCTGGATGTACCCCCCGGCCTCTCGGAAACGGGAGCCAAAACAAGCAGCTGAGTTACAACCCCCAGCCTGGTCCCTTGGCGGGATCAAACCCACCAAGGGCCCCGTGGGTTTCTGGGCCCAACGATCCGAATTTGCAGGAACTCATCCATCCAGGGATCCGTGCGTGGGCATAGTTCGTTGTCTTTGACGGCAAGATACGAGATGACGCCGTGCTTCTGCAGCCACACGGCCGAAAGGCTACCTGCAGGCTCTCCATCTTTCCACAAGAGGAGGGGTGCCTCTCCCGATAGATCAGTTGGTTCGCAAAATGCCAAGAACATCATCAGTGGCGCGGTCGATCTCGCCGCCCGGGGTGCGCAGACCTGGATCCCGCTCCCTCGTCGCAGCTGTTGGTCGGTCTGTCACCTGTCTGGGGCCTGATGTCGTCGCTGTGCCACTTGAGCACAGGCCAAAACTGGAGGGGGGGCTCTCCAGTTTGCGCTTTCCTTTTGCTCATCTTGCTGCGCAGCCTTCTTTTTTTTTTTTTTTTCCTTCCGTGCTTGCTGCTCATCATTGAAAATCACTTGTAAGCGGGAGGCACTGCTTTTTCTGTTCGACGGTCATCCGCCCCTTGTTGCCCACAGCTCTGCGCAGGACATGGCCCTGGCTGCACCGTGGCTGTGACACGCGACAGCCGCACCGATTGTCAAACAAGCTTGAATTCTGTACCTTTGCGTAGCATTACGGCTGTTGGGAAACTGGCCCTGTGTGCCGCAGCTGTCTCTGCTCTCACAAGGCTTGCCCCGTCTTCAGCTTCAAGCCACCCACATGCTTTCCGCAGACACATCCTTGAGTAACACCAACTTTGGTTATATTCCCGGCACTTCTCTGCCGAGGAGTCTTCTCCTGTCCTCTCTGTCCTCCCTCAACAGGTTTCAGATTGCTTCTTTTTCGGCAATTAATCCTAATAACTCATCCATCCAAGATCGAACCCATCGTGCCATGTCAGAGGGCAGTCTTGTGGCATTGCTTATTGAGGGCAGTGAATCATCGCTACTCTCGGACCCTCAAGCAGACTCCCCAGGTTTCGCTCCTTCCAGTACCTCTCACAACTTTTAAGCTCCTCCCTTGAGTCAGCCCTTGAATGGGCAGGTAGACAAAGAACATGGCCGACTATCTCGAGCCTCTCAGCGCAACCGGCAGGTCAGGCGGCCGGCCTGTCTCCCCGCTGTCCACGCGCAGTCCCTTGTCCCCAAAGCCAGCGTCCAGCTTTTCGAACAACTCTCTGTCTCCGAACGCCCTCCATCGAATGGGCTACCAGAGGATGGACTCTGAAGAGCATCATGGCGTGGTCGATGCTGAGGACTACGCCGTCTCCAACACAGACCCCATTGGTACCAATGCTTTAGGCATCGCCTCCGCCTCCTCAGAACCTCTCGTCAGATCCCCCATCGCCCGTGTAGCTGTAGGATCCAAGGCCAGCTCCAAAACTACCTCTCCTAAGACGCCTCACTTCTATCAATCGCTCGGCAACCCAAGCCCACCACCCGCCACCATAATGCATTCATCGTGGGATGAGCCACCTTCCGCGACATTGTTCCCGTCATGGGGGGCGCCAAACTTCCTTGATCCGAAACATGAGGTACAACACAATACTAGGCAAACAGCAGATGCAGCATACAGCATCCCCATGTCAGACTTCTCACCGCCTCTCGGTCAAAAGACAGCCTACACTGGAGCCGATTTCTCCAAGGAGTCGAGTGAGGAAGAGTTCGACGATGAAGCATTCCGTAGCAAGTTCGGTACGACCCCTGAGCTTTGGCCGAGAGCTTTCCTGTTGATGCTAACAAATGCCGGCAGGCGAGGCTCCGCATTACTGCTCGTCCAAGACAGACATTTTCACGCACCGAAGCAGCTGGCTTTCAGTTATCATTTTTATCCTGTCCATCTACTCAACTGCGGGTAGCGGCATCTGGCTAGTAGCGGCTGTCATCCAGCCCTCGTGGGGTCTCCAGATATCGTCACGACAAGGCCTCGATCCGTCATCGGCACGTCTCATCGCTGCCCTCATTGCCAAGACGATCGAAATATCCTTTGTCACTGTCTTCGTTACATGCATCGGGCAGATCCTCACTCGAAGGGCGTTCCTGAGAAAGTCGCGGGGCATGACCCTGGCTGAAATGACGGTCAGGAACTGGGTGCTTCAGTAAGGATACATGCAAGGCAGCAGGACACCAGGTGCTAACCGATTCTTCAAAGGCCCGGTTCACTCATTACACACTTCGAGAATCTTCAATACGCAGGGGTGACCTTTCTCGGTGCGCTTGCCTTGACAGCCACCGTTGCCGCCACTTTCTACACCACTGCATCCGAAGCCATGGTCGCGCCGAAGCTGAAGCTGGGCGACTGGGTGCACCATGAGCTTTCAGGTAATGTTCGAACCTCGTACGGAAATGTGCATTACGCGCTCGACGTCTGCCCGTCCCTTCTGGGCCGCAATCTCGACGGATCTGCCGCAGAGTCATGCGGCGCCGTGCAATTTTCTGGACAATCATACCGCAACCTTATGTCCTTCATGGCAAACTGGACTCTTTACAACCAGACCGACACCTCGACCGATCTAACTGACCGTCCTAGTGGCACAATGCTGCTTTACGACAACACCACCATGTATTCGACCTGGATCGAGACCCAATATAGTGATGTGGCCGAGCAGTTTGAACGAACTGGCCATGTCATCAACAATGTGACTATGGCTATGCCACATCCAGGTAAAGAAATGGTGTTGCTTGCCATGATGGGCTCGGTGCTGACTTGTGGGTCTCACAGGAATTTACGCGGCTGCAACCGATCCTGTCAACAAAATCCTCCAGCCAGATGATCTCGAAGGAGTTGGGCGGTATGCAATCCAAGCCGGTGTCGTCTCCCCAGCCATCAACGTCCTTTGCGTCAACCTGGACGCCGACGAGTTGGCCCCCTTGGTCTACACCACGTGGCCGAACAGTAACAACAGTGCGACGGGTGTAGGCGATCAACTCATTGGTCGGCCAGGCTGGGATGGCCAAGTCCCACCTCCACTTAAAGAGAATGGTCAAAAGGAGTATCTAAACGAAACCGACGTCGACGACATCTTCAGATGGGGTGAGCGATATGGCCGGAGACCTCCGGTGTTCCAGCTTGTTAGTATTATCGCTGAGCCATGTTGTCCATGCTTTTACTGATGCGGTCAGCAGTATCCGTCCAACTATAACCTTCTCACAAACTCATCTGTGTCAGACTCAGATGCCCTCTATATGCTCGGTAAATCACCAAACATCACCGAGTACACGCTCTGTGAAATGAGGTCATGGGTTTCGCCCAACTGCTCCACGCGCTTCGACATTTCCGGCACAGCAGGCGCTAGCATGAGAGCTCACTGTGAGGATCCCGACGATGCCAATAGCTATCTGCAGTCATTTTCAACGCCACAGAATTGGAGTGGGCCCTCTACAGACTGGAAGGTATTCAAAGCTCCCACAGCACTGCCCTAGGAACCGGAGCATCATGGATAGCTAACAGTGTCAAATTTAGTGGACGGCCGATACGTGGAAGTTGTCGATGGACCTGAACGGTGGCTCTTATAACAACAATGCTTCCAATGCTCGAATCATCACGCAGCTTGCCCTTCAGGAGCCACGGCTCCCCCGCGAGCTTCCCTCGATAGCCGAAGCCCTTGCTGTTTTTGCCAGCTCCACCATCGTCATCGGATCCATCGACACGCCTTTTGTGCACTATTGGGATGAGGAGACTCCGACAGTGGAGGGCCTAACCCAGCCCTTCAATGCGTCCCTCATCATGCAGCAGTACACTTCAGGGTATGTGGAGGACTGGCACGTCATATTCTACGTGGTGCTTGTCCTCGTCTTCGGTATCAACCTCTTCTGCATGTCCTACTTTTTGCTTCGGTCCGGACTCGTCACCGACTTTACCGAGCCGCAGAACCTCTTTGCCCTGGCCATCAACAGCCCGCCCAGCGCCCAGGTTCAGGGGAGCTGCGGCGGTGGACCCCAGAACCGAGACCTCGTGGTGCCGTGGAGGGTCGCGTACGCCCCCAGCGCAAACCACTATTTTTTCGAGGAAGCCAACGAACGGCCGTGGAGAGGCCGATATGCCCAAGAAGCCGTCAGCACGGCCCGCGACTTGGGTGCCAAGAAGGATAGCAGTTATAATCGGCTGAGCAAGGATAAAATGTGGTTGTAAAAGTGGACGCGAAAACAACAAGAAGAAGAGAAGAGAAAAGCAGGGCCATATGAGAGTTGCACATGCCAGTGCTAGGGGCAGAGGCTTGTCTTATTGTGCGCCTCTCCATATACTTGACCATCAAACTTAGGATTATGTGTGGGATGTAATAATGATGAAATAATACAAAGCTACGATCAAACGTTTGGTCTGTGTGCACAACGGTCTAACGTCTCTTGATGTTCAACTGCATGGTCACGCAAGGATCGATGAGCCGAACTCCGACAACAGCGATCGTGACCTGCATGATCCGACTGGTTCTGTCATCAGCCACTTTTTGTTGTGGGAGCCACAACTGCGTTTGTGATGACGTCCATGAAGAAGGTCCTTAACATTTCTGATCAGGCAAACTCGCAGGTTGGAATATCTACGGAAACTCTCATATCTTAATCCAGCCTGTGGTGTTATGATGCCCCATAAATGTCCTTGACTTTTCAGGCCAGACAAACTCACACATTGGAATATTTACGGAAACTCCCGTATGCTAATCCAGCCTCTGATCAAGGTTTGAATCTAAAAATGCCAGCTTTGATTAATACTGAAAAGGCGGCTGTCGGTGTGGGAGGGTTTACGACCTTGATGGAAAGTCCAACTTGCCATAAAGCCACAAACAGACTTTCAGCCCCTATACGAAGATCTGCACAGGTCGGTCTAGGCTCGTGTCTAGGTATAAAAGGTGCGTTGTCCTTTGGCTATGCTTCCGGGTCTGACATGTGAGGAATACCAAGTTTACCTAGAAGTGACAGAGACAAAGCCACACAATGCACGTTCTCACCGGACTCGTTGCCGCGCTGGTTGGCAGCGCCGTTGGCGCGCCTGAAGTCAGACGCGACAAAGGACCAAGTGCCTGCATCGACAACTGCGGCCGCGCCGTTGGGGATAGCCGCGGTGGCCAGGAAGCCATCGACGCGCGGCTCGCCGACTGTGTCGACTTCCTCGCCTCCACTATAACCCCGTATGTCATCATCGTTTCCCCCCTGCTCCCCGGTAGAGGGACAAGTGTGGAATAGAGAACTAACGTGCGGTTTTAGCACCGTTGACTTCACCGTCACCGAGACCGTCTACGTCACGGCGCCTGGGGATTCGGGTGAGGAGTCTCTGCAGAAGAGAGATGACGGCGAGCAGGTGATCGAACCGCCTGCAGAGAAGACGATCCCGGCGTATGCCAGCATCTGCTCCGATACGGTGCGGTACAGCAAGGCATGCTCGTGCCTCGGCATTGAGCCGACGACGGTCGTGGCCCCGCCGGTCGTGGCGACGACGACCATGTTCACGACGATGACGGTTGACCCCAGCGAGCCGGACCCCCGGCCGACGTGGAACCCGTGCCAGGACGAGGAGTACGACGAGCCGCTGTGCTGCGGCGCCGGCGAGGAAGCGATGCCGGGCGAGAACTTCGGAGCGACCATGTGCAGTCCGGGTAAGTAAAAGAAGCCGGCGTTTCTCTTTTTGAAGAGCAAAGGTGTCTACGTGCTAACCACTGCTTTCTGAAGTTACGCCTTATGCCGAAGAGCCGGCTGGGTTCAACGGAACCGTGTTCGTGAACTTTTGCAAGGATGCCTCCAAGACGGCTGTGTGCTGCCCCGACCATGTAAGAAAAGCCCCAAGCCCTCCATGCCTCGGCGCAAGCAGAAGACTGTATGGAAGCTGAACCTTTGCGGCTTCTTCCGCGTTCTAGAACGGTATCAACCAGCAATGCAAGAAGTACGATGGCCCTGGTACTGCTGAAGAGGACGAGGGTGAAGAGAATGAAGGGGATAGAGAGGACATGGACGGCGACGACGACAAAGACGACAGCGGCACCAAAGACGACAGTGATGTCAAGGAGAATAAGTAAGATGGGAGATGGGCTAATACAGACCTAAAGGAAGTAATGAGGCGGAAGAGAAGGGCTTGTAGTCGTGAGTTACTGGCCAAAAACTTGATGGATCGGAGGATGGGGATGCCCAGGTGATGTAGGAGGCTTCTCAGGCTGCAGGCAGGCAGAAAGGATACTTGGGTCGCTGGCCAGGATGCCAAGGTCATAGGGTAAACGGGTCAGGCGGGCGATGACCGAGCATAAACGGTGTCCTTGTTGATAATAATACAGAGAGCATAGTCCCCCACAGTGCCTCCGCTGGTTGTTGAACACTACGAGTATAATCCCAGTCGCTCGTTTCAACTCGGTTCCTTTATACAGGTTTCACCGAAGTGCACCTAATTAGTATGCCGAATGCAGTACGTCTACAGGCACACATAGCTGAGGAATGAATGCATCGTGAATGAATTACTTTGGAAGGATGCCGAGATGCCGGCAGCCGGAATCGGCCCGTCCGCGGCCGGCCTGTGGGCGGGTGGGGCTCCCATCCGGGAAGCCGGCACAATGGGCACGCAGCTTTGTCGGCGCAAGTCTCATCGGACCGACCCTAGGCAGAAATAGGTGGTCACTACTCGTTGGGGAGGGGGAGGGCAGGAGAGATTGAACTATGCGCTGGCACTGGCCAAGAAAAGACGCCAACACTCGCTCGGCGGGGAAACAAACAAAGCGGACAGAGAGAGGATGCAACAACAGCTCGGACATGGCCGCCGGGGTCACCAAAAGGGACAATCATCGAGTTAAAGCCGCGCGAGCACTTGACGCCGCCCGCACGGTAGACGATGGCCGCGGCGAATCGTCTGTTGAGAGCCCTGGCCTGGGGGGGCAGCCCTTTCGCTCTGCTAGGTGCGACGCTGGTGCGCCATGGGGATCGGCGTCGGCGGATGGCCCGGCCTAGCGGGCAGGGCCCTTACCCATGACGAGAAGCTTTTGTCTGGTCTGGCAAAGCAGGCACGAGGCCTGGCTGCTCTAGCTCCAGCGGCCAGAAGAAAGGGGGGGGGGGAGGAGAATGGATGACGAGGGTGTTGTTTCTCCTGGTTTTTTTCTTCATCTCGGACAGTCATGGGCCTTTGGCCTTATCTGGGGCCTCCCCTCGGTGACGAACGGCATGTGTGCTGCTGCAGTACGTTCTGCGTCCATGGGGGGAAGGGGGGCTTGCCGGTGTACACGACCGTCGCCTCGTCATCTGTGTCGTCTCGTGACAGCACGCACGACGGGCTGACGTTATCACGCCCCTGTTGAGCCGCACTTCCGCGGCGCAGAAACAAGCAACGACCGCCAAGCCCAGTCCCCGATCCCCAACCCACCGCCGAGCATTTCAGGGCTGAGGCAAGCTCTTTTTCTTTCTTTCTTTTTCCTTTCCCTTTCTCTCTCTGGTCAAGCCCATCCATTCGCTCTCTCTCTCCCCCCCAAAGAAGCTAGGCGGCGGCCGGTCCGACTGAAGATGTAGAGCCCCGCTCCCCCTCCGTCGTCTAGCCTTTGCCCTGGGACGGAGCTATTACCATGGGAAATTCCCACGATCTGCGTCTTGCTCGCTGAGAGGGTGTGTGTTTGTGTGTGTGTGTAGAGAGAGAGAGAGAGAGAAGCTGCTCGGCACCGTAGGGAAAAGGGTTCGGCGCCAGGACTGGGCCTCGGCCGCCTTCCGGTGCAACCCTCATCTCCGCATGCCGGACGATCTGTGGCGATTCCATTCCCCCATGGGCTTGCCCCGTATGCATGTTGTCTGCTAGTCGAGGCTTTCTCCTACTCCTGGGGAGGGATCCATGATGCTGTTGGGAGCTCTCGGACCTCGCTTGCTGTCCCTGTTGGCTGGGCCTGTTGCCCGGCTTCTCGGCGTCTTCACCACCATGCGTCCCGTCTACGTCTTCGATACCTTGGGTCGTGATAGATTAGTGTCATCGTTATTTCTGAGCATGTCGTGAACCATCTCCAGCTGCCACTGGTCCTACCAAGATAATCTCACACAGCATCATCCCCTCCCAGGCTCTAGCATCAAAACAAGCTCCCCGTTCACCACCACCAGCCACCATAGTTCCTCGTGCTACTCTCCCTCCCCCTTCCCACCGCTCAATCCTCCATCCCGGCGTGACCGTCCAACAATCGGCCTCACCTAGTGTAACCCTCTTCCTCACCAAGCTCCTCCCCCCCTCCAACAACACCAATGCCCAATCCCAATTCAACAACCTCCAAAACCCAACCCTCCTCAGCCCCAGAGATTTACTCCAAGCCCCCTTTCCCTCTCTTTCCCTCCCCNCCCCATCCCAATCCCCATCCGCTCCCTCCTTCTACCTCGCTGATCCCTGGCTAGCTCGGTCTGCTCGGATCCAATCTGTCATGCCCTCCGGTGAAGGCCCCGAGCTAGCTAGCACGTAGCTCCCGAGGCTCCTACTGCCTCGAACGTCGTTAGCTGGTCCTGCTCAGTCGGTCCTATCCTCCACACTCATACGCACGCATTCACGAGCCCCTCCCCCCACGGGGACTCCGGCGAGCTTCAACGGCCTACCCCAGCAGCAGAGCTCTTTCCAAGCTCCCAGCAGCTGCCCCCTCCCGGAATCTGGCGTATATAAGGACTCCCTTTCACCCGTCAACTCTCCAAGAGCTTTCTTCCTCGGTAGAACAAGTCTGTGTACTCATACAACCACACAACTTCCATCAGTCCTCTTCGCTCGCTGTCCGTCGGGCAAACTTGGCTCCTCACACGACAGACGAAACAGACAAAGATGGGCATGCTCCGCAAAGCTTCCCTGTCCAAGCCGACAGACGAGGCAGGCAAATCATGGCCCGCCATCGCCATCGGCTTCTTCGTCGCCTTCGGCGGTGTCCTCTACGGGTAACGTCTTCCCAGACTCACTCACACGTACCCCCTAGCACACCTCCGCTAACACCCTTGACAGCTATGACACGGGCACCATCAGCGGCATCCTCGCCATGCCCTACTGGCAGCGCCTCTTCAGCACCGGCTACATCGACGCCGAGGGCAATCCCAACATCACCACCAGCCAGGAGTCCGGCATCGTCTCCATCCTCTCCGCCGGTACCTTCTTCGGCGCCCTCGCCTCGCCCTTCCTCGCCGATTACATCGGCCGCCGCCTGGCCCTCATGATCTCCACCTGGGTTTTCAACCTCGGCGTCATCCTTCAGACCATCGCTACCGCCATCCCCATGTTCCTTGCCGGCCGCTTCTTTGCCGGCTTCGGCGTCGGTCTCATCTCTGCTCTGGGTATGTTGCGTATACCAGACCCGTCTTCCGCTGTTCGACCCTGCTAACAAGGCTTGTGTCAGTCCCGCTCTATCAGTCTGAGACGGCTCCTAAATGGATCCGAGGTGCCATTGTCGGCGCCTACCAGTTCAGCATCACCATTGGCCTCCTCTTGGCAGCTGTAAGACGCTCTAGAACCTTCCAGCAATCACATACGCACACTGACACGCTTCCAGATCGTTAACAACTCCACCCAAGGCCGCAACGACACGGGCTCCTACCGCATCCCCATTGCCGTCCAGTTCGTCTGGTCCCTCGTCCTCTTCTTCGGCATGATCATCCTCCCCGAGACTCCGCGCTACCTCATTCGCTCCGGCCGCCCAGACAAGGCAGCCCTCGCCCTTGGCAAGATCCGCCGCCTGCCCGCAGACCACCCGGCCGTCGCCGCCGAGCTCGCCGAGGTCCAGGCCAACCACGACTTCGAGAGCAGCATCGGCAAGTCATCCTACCTCGACTGCTTCAAGCCCCCCATCCTCAAGCGCCAGTTCACCGGCATGGCCCTGCAGGCCCTCCAGCAGCTCACCGGCATCAACTTCATCTTCTACTACGGCACCAAGTACTTCCAGAATTCCGGCGTCTCCAGCGGCTTCATCATCTCCATGATCACCTCCGCCATCAACGTCGCTTCTACTATCCCTGGCATGTATGCCATTGATAAATGGGGCCGAAGGCCGCTCCTGTTCTGGGGCGCCATTGGCATGTGCGTCTCGCAGTTCATCGTAGCCATGTGCGGCACCTTCTCCACCGGTCAGTACGACACTGGCGAAATCTTCGTCAAGAACATCGGTGGTCAAAAGGCAGCGGTGTCCTTTGTGTGCATCTACATCTTCTTCTTCGCTTCAACATGGGGTCCGCTCGCCTGGGTCGTCACTGGCGAAATCTTCCCCCTCAAGACGCGTGCCAAGTCTCTCAGTATGACCACGGCCACCAACTGGCTCTTCAACTGGGCCATTGCCTATTCCACTCCTTACCTTGTCAACTACGGCAGTGGCTACGCCAATCTCCAATCCAAGATCTTCTTCATCTGGTTTGGCTGCTGCTTCCTGTGCATCGCCTTTGTCTGGTTCTTCATCTATGAGACCAAGGGACTGAGCCTGGAAGAGGTTGATCAGCTCTACGAAGAGGTCAAGGTGGCCAGGCACTCCAAGAATTGGCGCCCCCGAGAGACCTGGGAGCATCGCCAGAGTATCTCCCATCATGGTGTGGTTGGTGATGACCTTAACAAGTCTTCTTTCCCAGGGCATGCTTCTCCTGAGGTGGCTCATTCGGAGAAGTCTACCAGCGGCGTTTGATCGTCTCTTTCAAAGTATTATATTATTGCGGGCAACATGATTTTACGGCGGCGTGGGGTCTGGGTTAATTTCATTGCTTATTATTTTATTGGGATGTCGCAGTGGCTTCACACTTGGAGATGAACAATCACAGCTTCCATAACCAATTGAATCAACATTTGATCAGGAGTATGATTTTAGAACTATAAGTAAGTGGTGATAGGTTTTAGGTACGGACAGCTCCGAGCCATGAGCAGCAGGCTACCACTCCACGACCTTTTGGCATCTTGCGGCAACGCTTTGCCTCACACGCGTCGCTGGCCATCGCCCATGATGCTCTTCTTCCGCTCCGCGACGCCTCCCTTAAGTGTTGCATCTTTGGCGCTGTCGTCGACATCAAGGCCTTTGCTCTTCTCAGTCTTGGAATCATCCGAGTCATCTTCGTCGTCGGCGTATAAATCTGGACGCACGACGTCGAGTTTGATGGCCTCGGTTTCCTTGGTTTCATCTGTGTATTTGTAGTAAACTCGGAGGCCGACAACCGCGACAGCGTTCCAAGGATCTTTTTCGAACTCGTCTAGCTCAACAGATGTCTCTTGCCCTTGATTAAAAGATGTCTCACTTGGGCCAACACATCTTGATGCTTCTCTTTGGTAGGCATCCACCTGGAGGTCAAGTTCGCGATCGGAAAGGTCCGACAAGGAATCGATGTCCGATCCTTCACCCTCCGCATCCGAGTCCGCGATAATGTTGCTACTCGGCCGGGCCTCAGGGCGAGCAGACCCTTCCTGTTGAGGAGCCTTTCCAGCAGCGTCTTGTACGATTGGATCCTCGTGAAAGCGAACCGATACGTTACTCGCTGCCTTGGAGTCCTTCTCATCCACCCGAGCTTCGTCGGTAGCCGGTTGCAACGTTGCTGTGGTCCCAGCCGAGGCAGCATGTCCGCCGACATCATCTTGCGAGTCAACAGTTTTGTTGTCGGTAGCCGGGGCTGCTTCCGGCTGCTCTTTGCATGGTTCAGTAGCAGAGGCTTCGTTCGTCTGCAACCCTTCATCATGATTGGAGCCCTCGTTTCTCTTACTAGACGTCGAAGCAGCTTTCTCGGCCGCCTCCTTTGCCTTTCTTTCCCTCTTCTTGAGCTTCTTGCGATCTCGTTGCAGTTGCTTGACCTTGAGATAGTATACCTCTTCCCTGTTGGACAGAATCTTCTGCTTGAGCTTCTCTCGTTCTTTTTCCTTGGTTTTCTGCTCATGAGCCTCCCTGGCAGCCTTCTCCTTGTCCGTTTCAACCACCTTGCCCTTGCTGTGGGCAAGGTCGTACGCAAGACCAATCCTGGTCAACTTTTCCCTCCGTCTTTTGGCGTTTTGGCGAATGACGTCCTGGATAGGCAGCACATCCTCGTATCGGATCGCATCAACCTTGACGCGAACGTCGTATTCGCCTGCCTCGAGCTCCAGTTCGACGTTGACCGACCGTCTCATGCGGTAGGGAGCTTGGCTGCGGACCAGGTAGTCTTCATGGCCGGCTTTGTGGAGACGGAAGGCGAGCTCAAAGTAATATTGTCCCTCAAGTCCTCGGAAGTAGCGGTCGTCAAGCTGCGCGAGAACAATTACGACCGGCCCGGGCTTGGCAATGCTTACGGTGAAGTAGGTGTCATGGTAATCCAGGGTCCAAGGAATTGTCAGCGTCGTCCAGGTCTGGGAGACGCGCCAGTCTTTGTCGAACAGCCGCGTCCTTTCAAAGGCCTGGTACTTTCGCATGAGGTCTTCGTATGCGATCCAAAAGTCTCCGTCGTCGCCGAATCGATGTCCCAGCTTCTCCATCCACTCGGGAGTCCATTCCTTGGATCCATCGCTCCAGGCACCTTTCCATTCGCCCTTGCCCCATGGGTTCTTGAGGCGGAGAAGTCGCTTTCCATCGATCTCAACAGCCCTTTGGATCGAGTACGCGTGGAGCTCCATAATTCCCTTCCTCTCACCCCAGTTTACACCCCAGACGCCGGTGCTGCATCCGAACAGAAACTCCTGGTTGACCTTGAGAAGCTCTTGCCAGAAGTGGTCCTAAACGTCGTCAGAAGGTAGATTGTGATGAAGGATATTGATTTGAATGCACACCTTGTCAAGAATATCGGTCGTCCACACCTCCGAGGTGACGCCTCCCTGTGGATAAAGTCAGCCAACGTTTCGGTTCGCACATGCGGAAACTGCGCCTCACAGTCAGGTCCTCAATTCCCTCGCCTCCGAAGCCTCCCTCGATGGCGGCGTAATCACCGTGGGCTTTGGCGTAGCACTTTTCCAGCAAGGGCAGCCATGTCTCCTGCGGGTGTTCGCACTGAGCAAAGTATAGGGAGCCGCTGTTTGACTGATAGATTCTCCTGTAAGCCTCGTCGGGGTTGACGCGCTCAATGTCATCGAACAGAACGCGGTCTAGGTACCCTTCGTCATAGTCTGGCTTGGTAAGGTACAGCTGGTGAACGTCAGAGGAAAGTCTGGGATTTGACGGGAGGAGACTTACAAAGTCATCGACAATCTCGGATATCCATTCACCATCGCGGTGGAAGACGAAGCCGTAGACCCCAACCGCCTGATCATGGGCAACGCAAAGCTTCTCGATTAGGCCAGGCTTGTTGCTCAGCAGACACAAAGCCGCCATGAGCCAACAATCACCGTCGCGGCCCTGCCTCACGTCATTAGCGGAAGGGCCGTCGACGAAGAATTGGGGCTTGTCGAAGATGTCGACGACGCGCTTGGCACTCCGCGGCTGGAGAGTCTGGCCCGGGGCATCGTCTTCCTTCCCTTTGCTCTTCTGGTTGCTCAGGGACTCGAGACAATCGCGGCGATTCAGCTTGAGATCCGACTCCAGGTCGAAATAGGGGTCGCGGTACTTCTTGTTAATGCGCCGGCACTCCTTGACAATCTTGTCGACCTTTGCCCGGCACATGGCCGCAGCGTCATCGTACGAGGCAGATGTCGTGATGGACGACGCCGCAGCCTTGGCGTTTTTGCGAACAACTCTGTCGGCATACTGGTTCGACGGAATGACGGTTGTCGCTGACAAAGTCAGCCGCCGTGCTGGGAGACGGGATGCAGTGCGCCCAGCATGGTGCAAAGGATTGGAACAAGGGGCATGGCACTTGACGGACCTCGACCGGGTGTTTTGGATGTGAACTTGGACCAGAACTCGTCAATGATGTCCTGGGGCGCCTGCGGCTTCTTGTGCCGCGGCCCCGTCGTGGCTTGAGAAGCCATGCTGGCGTGATCCGAGTTGTCCTCAGACTCGGAGCTGTCAAGGGTGCTGTAGGAGCTCATCGCAGCAGGGCGCCTACTGGAGTACTGGGATCCGGCAAACGAGCTGTCAAGCCAGGTCCTTTGCACCTTCCCTTCCAGTTCATAAGGTATGAGAGCGCCTAGAATCGCCAACCTTTAGCAAGAGCCATCAACATCAACTAACCTACAGTAGCTGCTGACATGAGAGGTCACCTACTGATGAATGTCCGCCAATAAACAATAGACAATAAACAAGCCGGTGAAGGAACAATGTGCAGACCGAGGGGTCAAATGGTTTGTTCAAATAGAGGAATGCACTTTGTGGAAGTGAAGCTGTGTTGCCCAAACAAGCCACCGGGTCATGCTCATTAATATATACTCAGGCACATCTCCAAGTCAAGCATAAAGAAGTACAAAAAATGTTGGATGGGCGAGCATGGAAGGGTTATTAAAAGAGGAGACCAGCAAGCGGCTGACAGCCCGAGTGCTGCATCAGGGGTCTTGCGTTAGCTCAAATTCATCCATGCCATGTTTCACGTGTGTCCATCCAGCCTCGTCCGTCCGGGTCGGTCGCGAATCCCAGCGCTCGCCCTGCGATAGGGCTGGAGACCCGAACGGGCAGTCCAATGCCGAATTCCAAGGATCAGGTGCAGAAACCAATGAATCATGTGCACACATACAAGTCACTGCAAAACGATGTACTGTAGCACAAATCATCATCATCCGGCACGAACAACACCCTGTCACGCCCGCTTGCCCGCCGGGGACCGTGATTTGCATCTGGAGTTGCCTGTATTGTATCAACTGGCCGTGGCTGACAGGTATTCGCCCCGGACTTGGCAGGATCATCGTGTCAGCGGCAGAGCCTCAAAAGTCACCCACGATCTGTACGTCCCAAGGACATCATGCTACCGCATTGCTCGTCGATTGTACTTCTGCCTAAACCTCACTTTCACCATAGGGCAATCAAAGCCACTCTTCGGTTTGGAACGAGCATGACGAAAACTCTTGCTCGCTCCCTGGCTTTCTTTCCTTTCCTCGTGCCCGCGCATTCCCGTGCTAATGCTGGCTCTTGACTTTCCCCATACTTCCAGTAAAACGTCCTTCTGTCGCACCACCATCTGCTATCTCGACCACTCCCAACTTTCGAGTGAAGTCGCTCGACGGGTTGCTGTCCTTGGTCGTGGGGCCTGTGCTGGATTCCAGGTTCCAATCAGAGCACCAGTCCACGTCTCAATTCTTCCTTCCGAGATTAGAGCGTCCAACTGGTCTTATCCCCGCGTACCAAGGATGCGCGGACGGAGCCGCACGACCCGAACCTCCACACCAACACACAGAGCCTCGCGGGGTATATCCATCGCAGTGCCTTCATAACTTCTCGCAATCCGTCGTCAAGAAGCGCCACGTGACAATGTCCGTCGTTTGATCAATTGTAGGTAGTAGTTCCCGGTGATCCAAAAGTCATTTCAATGAAAGGTATCATAAGCAGCGTCAAGAATCTCCTCGAGGTAACCGAGTTCCAGTCGCATATAAGGTTCTAGCCGAGTAAGAATGATAAGGGAGAAATAATGATAGGCTGGCAAGGGGGTGATTCCTCGCCGAGTCATGGAATATGGCCGCGGCGGTCCTAGGTCTGTCTCGCCACCGCTCCGGCCTCGAGCTCATGCTGAGTCAATGGTGGAACGGTCCTGCGATCAGCTATTCAACGACAGCCCAGTAAGAAATGATTCGGGGCGTGGCTAGGCCAGCCACTCCCATGACCGGAGATTAGTCGATAAGGAACAAAAACAAATACTCAAGGAAATAGGTTCTAAAATCGAAGGCGTTGAAGGGGGATGGGGGGGGGGAAGGAGCGATGAGCGGCAATACCGCAAACGGACGTGAGATGAACAGGGGTGTAATCGTTGAAAATAGACACTGAGATGGTCAATCTGCACTCCGCAGGGCGAAAGCAGAGTGGCAGTCGTTCTCGGCGGTTCTCGTGCCGTGCCTATACTGCACGAGGACCGATTGCGCCAGGTGGCGTCCCGAAGTGACTTAAGCGACAGGCGCGATAGGGGCCACGGCGGGGGCCGGAACGCTGCCAATGTCAACCTCGGCGGGGATCTCGCCGTTGGTGTTCTTCTGGGGGCAGTCGCGCGAGATGTGGCCGGCCTCGCCGCACTGGTAGCAGGTCTTGCCGGCCGTGTTCAGGGGTCCGCCGTTGGGCGCAGTGCAATCGCGCGAGATGTGGCCGAGCTTCCCGCAGGCATAACACTTCATGGCCTGCGCCTGGCAGTCGCGAGCAAAGTGATTGGGTCCTCCGCACTTGTAGCAAGTGGCCGGGCGAGGACCACCAGCGAAGCCACCTCGTCCGCCAAATGGGCCGGGGTAGCCGCCGCGGCCGCCCATGGGGACTCCGCGGCCCATGGCAGGACCAACGGGGTTGGGGCAAGCACGCTGGAAATCGTATTAGGCAGGAAGATCAAACGTGGGAGGGCTGGTTGGGCACGACGAACCGCAAGGTGGCCGGGCTGTCCGCAGTTGTAGCAGCGTCCGCTGGTGCCGGTGCCGCTCAGGCGTAGCGTAGGGCAGTCAGCCTGGACGTGCCCAAGTCCCTGGCAGTGGTAGCACTGCTTGGCTTCGGTAGTGCGAGGGAGCGGGCAACCGTTCGACTCATGTCCTGATCGGGAGCCGTTTAGAAGAAAAGGTCAGGCGAGACTCGTCTCATGGGTCACATACCGGGTTGTTTGCCTAAATGAGCAGAAGCAGTCAGTATCAGGACAGCCCACATCATGGCGTAGAGGCGACGCCACAGTGTACGGCAGGAATACTTACAGTTGTAACAAAGGCGCTCGGCAGAGGAGCAAACCTCGGCATAGTGGCCAACATTGCCGCACTTGTAGCAGGCTCGACGCGAGAGAGACGACATGGTTGCTGCCGGGCTGAATGTGGCGGAGGGATGATTATAACTAGACATGATTTTGTTCAGCAAGAGGTCGTCCACGCGGTGGTAGGGGAGTATCTGATGCTTTCTCGATGCCCGTCGTTGCTAGATTCTGCTTGCGCTCAACAAGAACGGCGCATGTGATGGATCCAGAAGCATACTGGATGCGGGAGACTGGGCATGTGTCCAGAAAAACACCACGGATCGATCATATTGGCATAAACCCAAGGCGCGCTGCGACCCATGCGAAATGGTTGACGTTGAACCCGGGAGTCGGGGACCGCCATGTGGCGGGTAGGATGGCAGACGCAGCGTAGCACGGGAAACGCCACTTGCGGTGGATTGACACAGCAAGTATGGCAAAGTTGCGCCGTTGCAACGGGGGCGTCAATGGCCTGATAGTGTGCGCGTGCAACGTCCGGGTGTGGAAAGCTTGTCGCAACCGCCACAGCCACAGGGAGACGCCAGAGTCGCAACGTTATTCCCTCGAGACGATCTCGATAAGATGCAACCCATTTGCCAGACCTGGATGGTCGTCCAGTGCGCTTCTTCAATTCTAGATGGGATTGCCGGCTGCGGCGGCGTCTTCTTTTATTTTGCGTCTCCAGGTTCCTGCATCCATAGGGAACATCCAGGGTCGGGAGCAAGGCAGAGTAGCTCAGTCCATCAACCCGTTGCGAAAGCAACCGCGCCAAGGTTCGTGGCCTAGTCGAAGGGACTGCTTGGATTTGCCGTGTGAAACCAAGGCATGGAAAGGGTCGACCTCGCGGAAGGGTCTTGCGGACGCGTGCGCGCGCGCAACAGGTGCGCAACCGAGAGACTCGAGGCGCAAGCAGAATTGCATCAGGAGCATCGAGAAACGGGAGTTGATGCGGATATTTCAAATGGATGAAAGGGGGAGAGAGGGTGTCTCTCTCCGGTAGGCAGTGTAACGCACCTTGTGAACTCGTTGGAGGGGAAATATTCCTAGGTTTTGCGAATGATATTTCTTCTGGTTGGCTCCGGACTGCGACCAGAACTGCGGCCTTCGACTTCAGCTTCCAACTTGCGACGACGGCGTACGTCCACCAACGATCCGATCTGCTTTCACCCGACGTGCGAGGGAGGAAAAGGAATTTTGGTCTTTTTTTTTTTTTAATTCATAAAAAAAAAAAAAGTACCAAGGAGGGAAGGGGAGAAAAAAAAAGAGAAGGAGTGGGAGTGGAGAGCAGCAAGAGAGAGGGAATCCACGGGCTGCCCAGACCCAACCCAAGATGGACCCAGCCGAGTCCAGTCCAGCTGGCCTCTACTCGACAGAACAGCGGGCTCAACCGACGCACGCTACGATGGCCTGGAGGAAGGGCTGACGCCCACCACGGCCGCTCGTCTGCTGCTCGTTTCTCGCCCTTGCAACTGGACCAGGCCCATCATGAGGTTCCCCCCCCCCGCGCCCACCCCTCTCACTCCTTCTCGGTCCTCGTTCCTGCCTGGGCCTGGCCCCCCTCCCTCCTCTCCCCCCCTAACCCTTTCCCCTCTCTCCATCCTTTTTTTATACAGGACTCATGCACGTATCACATTTTTGCACCCGAAGCCATCTGAAGGTGGTACGTGCCCCAGCAGTAGCCGCCACCTAGCCTAGCCCTGGTTCTTTTCGTCCGTCGCTACCTGCACAGTACTTGCTTCGCCCCCATGTTGCATTGTCGCATCGCCAGCTACCGCCTTGGATCGTCATTTCGGCGACAAGTCTGCAAGTTGTGGGCAAGTACCTGCTTTTGTCCTCACACGCGCTAGCGGTGTGCCAATCGACAACGCTAAGGTGGCGAGATGTGGGGCGTTAATGAGATGCCGCCCAGAAATATGTACTGTGGTACCTAGTACGCACCGTCTTAAAGTATCCCTACCTATCTTTCGCGAAGATATCGTGTCCCATCCCACACAGCTCTAACTGGCTTCCTACCTCGGTGATTTCATCTCGTCCCATGTAGGCAAGTGAATCTATCTCCTCGCCTACTTGGTTTTCCCTGTCTCGAATACGTGGTCAACCCAAGACAGTCGCGCGGCGTGGCTACTCCCTTCAAGAGGTTCAAAAGCCGCTCACGACCAGACAAAGATTCAACTGTCGACGTGACGGGCAAGGAGAGATTTCATCGAGCGAATTGAAAAAACTTGACCACAAATAAGCACTGTACGTTCCGTATCGCCCTAGGCGTGCAGGGTTCCGCCGGCTGCAGGGGCAACCATCGGGCCAATCCCCCTTTGCAGGGGCAACCATCGGGCCAATCCCCCTTTGCGCCGTCACGAGCATGTTGTCTTGATTCGCCCAAGTCTTGCCCTTCCAATGTGCCTCATTATGCCAGATCGCGCAAGCAGCCAATAAAACCCGCAACCGTGCTCCCCCAGGTAGGCGAGTTGTGACGCGCAGCTTAACACGTCAATCTCGGATTGTCCGCTTGTTCGGTTAGCCAATTGATTGGGTTCAATCTGATGCATCGTCTCCCTACAGTCTCTACTTGTAGCAAGTATTATTCTCTCTTCAATGACATGGTTGGTTTCTGAGTCAGCCCAAGCATTCGCCTACATCGCCGCCCCCATGCCAACCGATGCTACCCTGTATCCCCTTTCGATTGTGTTACAGAAACAGCAGTCTGCAGTTCCTTGATATATTATACTTCACAGCGATGCCATCCTGATTGAATATTGTCCTACCGACATCCACAAATTAGTAGTGATGTTAGCTTGTAGCTTCGCTGAAGCCATGGATATATACTGTTCGATGCTGAAATGTCGAGCTGACTTGCCACCTGCAAAACCTTACGTGCAACATGGCACGGCAACTGTACCGCACACCTGCTATGTAGAAGATTCAGGGAGAGTCGGCCGAATTGTGAATATTACATCGAATCATATTCTGTCCGCAGCCTACCTTATCAACAACTGATGATAAAATGTACGTAAGGGGATCTTTACACAAGGGAACCCTGGTGCCTAACCTGATCAACTTGCAAACGCGTCTCAACGTGCTGCCGAAAAATTACATCCCCCCCAGCTTCATCATCGAACGTCTGAAGCGTGGACAACGCGACCCTGCTCAGAAGGATGCACAGGTAACGGCACATCAGTCGTCGGTACCGTGGACCTCGGCACCGCCTCCATCATGTATGTAACACCATCGTCAGACATGTACGATGGTGGGCGTGGACCTGTTTCTGGTACCGTCGCCATGGGAGCTGCAGCTTCGTTGCGTTGCCAAAATATCCGGTTCGGATCGACACGCTATCGATGTTAGCCTCAGCTGTGGTCCGGCGGCGCATTCAGCTCCGGGCTTCAGCACTTACCACGCTCTCCCGCCAGAGACCATAAGCAGGTGGTGTGAACTTGTTGGCCTCGCTCTCTATACCTGCTGCTTCCTCGTCCCTCGCCAGAACAACAGGAATTGGCTCAGCCGGCACAGCAAAGCCTCCGCTACCCCGTGTTCGTCGCAATTCGGATATGCTATTCTGCCCACGATCGCCACGGACAACAATCATGCACAGCCGAAGAAGGCTATAACAGAAGAAAACGGTCGCGAAGAGAATGATCATGATAAGTAGGATGGTGAGCTCCCCATTCTGGATCCTTCGGCTGACAGCCAGGCCCAAATCTGATCGACATTAGCATGGAAAGAACAACGCAGCACCTCCAGAGAGTACGGAAACACGTACAAACCGCCAGCAGCAAGCCAAGGAACATCCCTGACACGAAACATTGCAACATGTGTGATCGAGCGCGCCGTGACTTGACCCAAGGGAAGCAGAATAGAAAGCGTTTCGGCTTGCGCCGGACTCCTCCAGTTTGACTCGGACCCCTTTCTCCGCCATCTGTCTCGCTCCTTCGCTCCCGATGGGCGCCGTGCCTCCATCGCTTCGGAAAACGCTCGAAACCGAAAAATCGATTGAAGGCCGGATTGTTTGGACGCTCAGGACTTGGTGGAGGAGGTGTCGATGCTGACGGGGGCGAGGCCGGCAAAGGAGGCTCCCGCTGTGAGGTCAACGAGGCCGGCCGACTGGGACGTGGGGTTCTGGTCGAAGAGAGGATTGGGAGATGGAGGCGAGCTGAAGGAAGGTTCGGGGTCGCAAGGCGGAAGTCAGGCGTCTTGGGGCTTTCGATGTCGGCTTCGTCATTCGTTTGAGCTCTGGGTGATCTGGTGCGGTGGACAAGCAGCCGTGGTAGTGCAGAGAATCCGCCAAAGAAGCTCCAGCGTTGCTCTCGCCGAACATCTTGAACCGCCGGCGACTGTGTTAATTGCACCTGTGAAGGTAGCTCGCTTGGATTTTCTTGGACGTATCGGTTTCGTTCCATTCTGGCTCTGCGGATAAGATCCTCTCGGATCCTATCCATCTCCCCACTGTCCTGGCTCATCGTTTCTGATTCGCGTACGAGGCTGGGAAAGAGAGTACCGTGTGTATGCCGACCCTTCACGAACGTCCTCCAGAGCTTCTCCTCGTCAAGCTTGCCCCCCAGCAAATCTTTCCAAAGAGAGCTGTGTGATCTTCATATACGGTAACCCCACAGCGAAGCGCGCCGGTTTCTACAACAATCGAAAGTAAGGTAGTAGCTGGACGCTAAAAAGAAGAAAGATTAGCATAAGGAAAGGGCAAAGCAGGACAAGCGAGGAGAAGAGAGAAGGTAGAATAGGGAGGGGGAACCGAAACGGCAAGAGGGAAACCGTGGGATGGAACATTTACCTATATTGGGCATCAGAGAGGAGGTAGTATAGGTATACGGCAAGGTTGCACAAGGGCGGGCGCACAAGACTCGGTTCTTGAGCAACGACTAATGGCCTAGCCGGCATCTGACCAATATGAAGCACGAGAGCCTCGCTTCACCGGCTGGTGTGGCAGGTTGGTAGCCGCACCATTTCCACTTTCAGCGTCGCCGGCACAGGTCGACATGCTACAACATGGTGCGGATGGGGTAGCATCTCTGAAGCCTTGGCTTTCGAGCTCCCGCACCTCGCACCTTGCACCGACAGTGTGGCGATGCCAGGGGTGCCGGGGGGAGGGGGCCAAGTTCTGAATCCGGGGTTGAGCAGTGTCAACCACTTCTTTGTTGGAGAGTTGCATTGGGAAAACGGTGGGTTGCAGGCGGCAGGGGTTGGACGGAGCTCTTTTCCTGACACAATTGGCGTGTTGCAGGGCTATCATGAAACAAGGGGCGCGACAGCACCTGCAGGCTGTTTCATGCCACATCCAGAGCCTGCCCATGGATGCGGACGTGTTGGCCAACGGTTCTCGAATCAGTAAATCCAAGCCCACAAGTCCTCTATAAACACTGCTAAAATCGGCAGCCATAGAGATGGCTGTCATTCCTGGACTGGACTGAAACCTACATCCGGGTCATGATAGCAGAGGAGTCGTACGGATGCGATTGGTCGGCTTCAAGCTTAATACTTCAGCTACTAGTAGGGACTAGGTATCTTGGGTAGTCGGCCTAGCAACCTCCACAGAGTTGCGACCGGCAACACTGGCGATGGCTGCTCCTATCCTACGTAGTTCGACTTTGGGACAAGATCAATTTCTATTCTCTTCAAGATAGGCGTGACCTGCTCAAGTAGGCCTGTCATTGTAGACCACGTTGTTTCTCTGTCCCCACCTCTTCCTCGAATTGCCCATGCTGCAGACGACTCTCAAGGCAACGCTAGTATGAGCGGCTTGCTTCCGCGTAGCTTCTAAGCTTCATGAAAGCCACCATGAGCGTCGCCAGCAGGCATACTGCACTCTGGCTACAAACTGGATATCCCATCCTCGTCTTTTTTTCCACGCCTGCTGCTAGCGCTTAACTACTCTGCTACATGTCCTCCAACACACGATCAGAGATTGTTCGAAGGCGCTGGGCTGATGGCAGGTATATGCGCGATAGATGCCGAATCAAAAGCCTTGCTGATGGCTGGGCTGTGGTGTCATAGGACAGGGCCTTAATCTCTGTCATCTTGACCACGAGTCTTGTAGTAACGAGGACCAGACGACAATAAACAACCTCAGTATTGAATCATATGCTTGACCAATGAGAACCGAGGGATTGTTTTAGTCCGGAGATACTTCACTTAAGCTCGCCAAGGAGCATGGTGCGATCTGAAGAGGCCGAGAGAACTAAAATGGGTTAGTGTTTGGCTGTCCAAAGCAAATCAAGGGGAGTGAGCGAGTCTTACGTATTGGCTCCTTCCCAGGCGCGAACTCTGCACAGTTGACTTGGCCTCTGTGTCCTGGAAGCTTGTACATAAGCTTACCAGTGTCGTTTGCCCATACCACAACTGTGCCATCGCCCGATGCGGCGGCGACCTTTCTACCTTCAGAATCCCAACTAGCGCTTGCGAGGTTCTGCTCCAATCCTGTCGTCGCTCCGTCAAAAGTACGAATGTGTCGCTCCGTTGGTGCGAAAGGCCGGATGTCCCAAGTCCTGACCGTTGAGTCCATTGCGTATGAGAGTAACGACTGTGAATCTGGCGAAACACGCAGAGATGTGATGGTGTCGGAATGGCCCAGCATGGAGTAGACAACAGACTTTTTCCTTAAATCCCACACACGTATGTCGTTGTCAATACCGCCCACATACAGCTCGTTTCCTGCTGGCGATACAGCAAGAGCTGTAATGGGAAATTCGGTCTGGATGTAATCGGCTGCGTGTTTCGTTCGAGGATCCCAGATTCCAATGGTCGAATCGTCGCTGCCGCTAATCAGGATTTCTTCTCCTCTCTTGCTGATGTCCACCGTGTTGACAATCTCCTCGTGACCTATATATCTTCGTATCCTTGTCCCCGAGGTAAGGTCCCAGCTAGCTAGCTGCATGTCTGCCGAAGCCGAGTATAGAATCTCGGAGTCTCTAGACCATTGCAGATCCATGATCGCGCCCTTGTGTCCTTGCAAAAGACCGTAGTTCTCGCAGTCGCCGTAGGTTCTCCAAAGAACTAAACCAATTAGTAAAGACGGACAGTTGACGAAACAAATGACGTACGTATACTTCGATCCATGGAGCCTGAAGCAATAAGATTACCAGTCAAGTCGAACTTGGCTGCAAGGATTTCCCCAGAGTGACCCTTCAGCTCCATGACCGGCGCCTGTAATCCACTCGTCCGAGGGCCATCCTAATCAAAATGTTAATGACACTGAATGCCGGGACCTAGCGCACTTACTCTTTGGACCAGCGCATTGCTCGACGCGTTGAGCCGCGCCAGTGCTGCTTCTGAAGAAGTGACATTCTGCCTCTTCACGAGCATCTGCGACGAGCTCAGGTCATCGTCGGCTGGGCGCTTTTCCGCGGACATTATGACGGTGGTTCGCGCTGACGTCGAGGTAGGGCAAGCGAATGCAAGTAGTGATCAGCTTCGAGGGCATGCGGTAGCCAAATTCCAAAAGGTCCAAGAAGAGAGAGCTTGGAAATCCAATCCCTTCATCTCATTGGCTGACGGACCGATGATGATCCGGCTATCGGCATCGGCTCAGTCCGGCCGCCGATCCGGCATAACCACCACCAAATGGCGGTCGTGCTCCACGTCCTACATTGAATCGAATGTACGCTCTTCATGCCTTGCGCGCAACTGGTAGCACGGCAAGGGTACAGAAACACATCAAAGATAATACTGGCTTGCTGAAATGGCCGCAAGCAAAGCGTCACGCGTGGGAGAAGAGTACGTTGGAGGTATCCAACAGAGCAACGTTGTAGCTGACCCATGACAGGATATGGAAGTAAGCTGGACGCAAGCCTTCACCTGCAAGTACGGGCCCTTACATATTCTCTAGGACGCGTATCGATAAAGTCAACGCCGAGCTGGTCACCCTGACCTATGGTACGATAGTGGCACAGCTTTGCAAAGACTACGAAAGCGACTATGCCGAAGTGAACCGGCAATTGGACAAGATGGGCTACAATATCGGCTTGCGGCTTATCGAAGACTACTTGGCAAAGTCCAACACAATGAAACGATGCGCCAACTTTCGCGAGACGGCCGATATGATATCTAGGGTATGGGTTTGTTTTTGTCCATAAGAACCGGGCGCTTACTTGGTATTTTAGATTGGGTTCAAGATCTTCCTCAACATCACACCCCAGGTGACGAATTGGACAAGCGACAACAATCAATTCTCGCTCGTGTTTGAAGAGAACCCATTTGCCGATTTCGTCGAGCTACCGGATGATGGCCGTGCGCAGGACGAATTATGGTACTCCAACATTCTTTGCGGAGTCTTGAGGGGCGCCTTAGAGATGGTGCAGATGCAGGTGGAAGCGCACTTTGTCAGCGATGTCCTCCGCGGCAACGATACGACCGAGATGCGAGTGTCATTGATCCGCTATATTGACGACGAACTGCCCCCCGAGGATGATTGAGGACATGATGATGGAAAGGAACGTATAGACAGCCAAACGAAGTGTACACCATATGATCGTCGGTGATTGCAGCATGGCGCGACGACGATCCACGCCAAATGGACCGTCACAGAGGCCTGTGTTACACTGGCCCCTTTCTAAGGCGCTGTGCAGGACGTACCTGGAAATTGTCATGGATATACGCGGGCACACGGTGAATGCATGGAATTGTCGATGAAGGCCAAAGCAGAGCATGGAATTTCACACAAGGAGGAGTCGCCGCAAGCCGCTGCTGGTCTTATCCCAAATCTCCACAACATCGTACCAATGAGTCGGCATCTAGAAGTTGCGAACAGCCTATCGGCTACAGTGGTAATTAGTCTACAGAATACCCCGTCACTCGGGTTGAGACTGGGTAGACAATACAGCCCTGACGTGAAATCTCGGCTAGTCTTCCTTTTCCAACTTGAGGTATTGAACATTTGCAACAGAACCATCATAACTAAGCCTCAAGATCCAGAACCAACAGTATCAGCATATGATTCGTGTGGAATAGGAGCACTGGCCGATACACTCATGCCATAGTATAACGAGCCGGATTATATAAATTTTCTTTTAATTTTCTTTTTTGGGAAGGGGTGAGCACCGGCTCAGCCTTGTGGATAGTCAGGTACGAATACCACGGGACAAGTTTGTGGAGCAGTGATGTGCTAATGGAGGGGCACCGCTGAGAATGGTACTACGGTAACTTGTTCCATCCAGCTACGAAATGGATACTTGCTTAGCCCTCTATTTTGGCAAGTCTTTCAAGTATCTTCAAAGTGTCCAAGCTCATTCCCATAGCACTTCGAATGGCTTCCATTCTGGAGCATCCGTGATTCGACCTAGGTTGGACCTCAACCGGCAGCGAACGACAGGATTGCATTAATAAAAAATAAAAATAAAAATAAAACGCCACGACACACTACTGCACGTCAGAAATTGCTTTGAGCACCTGCCTAGCAGCGAGTACTATCCTGCCAATCTTGCATCAAATGTTCTGCTGGATGGGAGATGCACAAATTCGAGTCAACGCATTGAAACATCTCTTTTAGAAAATGCGGATGTCTGTTTGGACGACCAATGGGAATTCCCATGTAAGTATGGATAAGTGTCCATTTGTCTATCACGTATCAACATGCCTCAGCTTATAGAAGGTATCGTTTCTGATGCAGGACGTAAAATTCGGTAAACCTGAGTGGTAAAGGGAGAGGTGCGCGCCTTTATGCCTGGGCTAGCAGCGATGAGCTCGAGGTAGAGGAGCAACATCAATGTACAAGGTCTCATTGGCATGAAGCATCTGAGCGACGGAATACTCGAAGCAAGTCTATGAAAACGCGCAGAAGAAGCCCCGTATGAGATAAGATTCATCGGATGGTCAATACAGGGGGAAGAGGCTAGTCCAGGCCCTGCTCCATGCAAAGCTTCCCATCGTTTCGCAGTGATGGGATCAGTGACCTGTAACATGCAGTCCTGGGATAAAATGAAGATCGATCGAGCAGGTCGCATTGTCATTCAGATTGTCGAGTTACGCCTGGCATTAATGGCATCAGCGAGAAGTGTAACGTCGAGTTTGGCAAGAGCAGAATGATTGGCTTCGAAAGAGGAAGAAAAAAAGAAGGGTTCCGTTGCAAATTGTGGTTTCCTTCCCGTGTCCTTCCTTCGAATGGAAACACGGTCCTCATTCCCTTTGGCTCACTTACAAACACACCACCACGTCGAAGATGGATGGGTGCCATGCATGCCTAAGGCAGGAGGAAAAGCATAGCGGGCTGAGATATGCGCACCTGTGCTCAATCATACGCGGCCAGTCTTTAGGGGGGACCCTGTTTTTTTCTGCAGATGCCAAGGTTGCCCCATTGATACTCGGCATGTAGCATTTAACATGACATGCAGTGGAATCATGATTTCGAACGCCAGTCCCAATCATTGTCGTGACTCACCATGCAGAGGGAATTCGTAGGAGACACTGATGCTTCTCGAGTTGAAAAGGTAGGTCACAAGTCATCTTGTGGTCGGATTCCGTGGCCAGATGGATGTAACGCCATGTCGTGGTCATCCACTGGCATCCAGCGACACGCTAACAGACCACCTACGACGTGCTTGGAAAGCGCCTTGTCGGGCCGTCCACACCAAGCAGTGCACACTGTTTGCTCGCTGCAGATACCCGGCCTGGGCGCACTTAGTCATCCTCTTTGCCAGTTGGCTGTTTGTCCTCCACACTGGGTGCGAGGTGTCAGTGCAGATAGCAAGGGGCACAATGGCCTGCTTCGTAGAAGAAAAATCCATCCCGTTGGTTTCGAGGACAGACGATGGTTCTCTTTGGGAACCCGTACGGACTGGAGAGGGCAATGGAATCGTTGAGGGTTTCCAGAAAACTGTTGTAGTCCCTATTAACATCAATGGATCGAAGGATCGAAAGTTTGGGGCGTGGCCGCACTGTGCCACTATTTATGTGTGCCCTGCCCGAAATCCCCCTCCCAGCTGCCTGCTGATCCCCGGTTTGCCTGGACATCCGACCACGCCCACCTCATTTTACCTTGACCGTCCTTGTCCTGACCTTTTCCGTCTACCTTACTTTACCTAAAAAAACCGCTTCGCCTGGAAAACCAATGTCCATCGCGACAGTTGTCCCCACGGCCCAGCGCGAGTGCTGACCCTCTACCCAGCAGCCGTCCCAGCCCAGCCCAGCGTGGAGTGTCTCGAACATCGTGCAAGCCACGCAAGGAAAAGGCCATCATCTCTTCTTGCTCGTTCTGCCTTATTCCATCATCGCGAGCTCAGGCTTTGTCAGAGCCCCCTCCCCCCAGTGCCTGTCGACGCACCAGAGTTTAGTGGTGGTGGGCAGTGGTTGCGCTGTCTCGCGCTCCCAGGTGCCCAGCCTCTCCTTCGCTGCTTTCCGCTTGTCTCCTTCTCACACACTCTCACTCTTGCTCACCCGCACCCACTCCTCCTCCTTCTCCCTCTGCCTTGATATCCCCTCCTCCCTCCCGTTATCATAATCCGCCTAATCCTCGCCTACCGTCATCTCCGCCACTCCCCTATCCACCACATCGACGGTCGCCGTCGCTGTTTCAATTGCTCTTGGCCGTCGCCCTGTCCGCCCAGGTCCTTATCGTCACCAGTGACGCCTCAGCACGTCTTACCAACGCCGCCGGGCCAGACAACTTGCGCGGTCATTTTTACCATCCACACCGACCCTGCCAGTTGCCTCCTTCCATCGAATTTCTCGCGTTCTGGGCCTGTCCTCCGTCACACTCAAGTCGGCCGGTCCCCCCAGCGCTGTCGCGCCGTACCCCGTACCGAGGCCGACCAGTGTATTAACCCGACGCCTCGCCGTCGTCAGCCCGACACGCTCGATCGTTCGACGCCATAGCCATCGCCGCCATGAACCCCATGGCCAACATGAACCCCATGGGCGGGCCCGTCGGAGGGGCTCCTGTTCCCATGATGAATAACGGAAACGTCAACCCACAGGCCGCCAATGCCGCGAACCCTGGTGCCAACGCCTCTGCGCCGAGACAACAGCCTTCCTTGGACCAGCGCAGCATCTTCAACACATATATCTATGAGTATTATCTTCGCTACGGCATGTATGATTGTGCTCGCGCACTGCTAGCCAGTGAGGCGCCCGTCTACGTTGCCGACAGAGATGCCACCGCTCGCCGGCGCGATGAAAATGGCAATGCCATCAACGGTACTGGGGATGACCCCATGGATACTGATTCCAAAGAGGACCTCGACAGTAAGCTGCCGGAAGACCTCCCCTCCCCGAAGCTTCCTATGGCGACTTCAGAATCTTTCCTTTATGAATGGTTCTGTATCTTCTGGGACATCTACACTGCGCAACGAACCAAAGGCAGCACGGGCATGGTCAGCCAATATGTTGCTCATACGCAGGTATGTTGTTGTGTGCGCTGCTAGCTTCTACCTCCTTGTCGTTGGTGTCGTTCTTGGGCTACATTTTCCTCGTTAAATTTCTGCCTGTCAAGTCTTCGCGCACTGACTCGTCCCTTGTTGTACTCTTTCTAGCAGCAAAACCGCTTAAAGCAAAATCAGCAGCAGGAACTACTTCGACAGATGCGGCCCGACCTCGCGCAGCAACAGTATCAAGCACAGCTCATGCGATCCATGAACAACAACATGCCGATAAACATGAAACAGGGCAACCTTGCCCGCGCGGCCATGGCCAACAACCAGAACAAGTGAGTCTAGTCCAACATGCCGGTGACGCAGCGGCAATGAATGCCTGCAGAGCTGACGATGAGCCTCTACAGCCCACAGATGCAAATGCTCCAGCAGGCGAAACAAAACCCCATGCAGCGTGACCCCTCCGGAATGGATGCCAACCGCGACCGACCATCATCGCCCGCATCTGGCGAAAATGCACCTTCGCCGTCCAAGCGCCAGCGGATTGACGCAACACAATTCAACCCCAATCAGCCGGGGGCCATGATGCCCAACGGTCGTCCCGTCCCGGCGATGCAAGGCCAACAAATGGCCGCAAATACTGCTGCGGCAGCGCACCAGATGTTGACCGCTAATGGCATCAACCCCAGCTCGCTCAACGCACAGCAGTTCCAGAATTTCGTCAACATGCCGCCCGCTGCCCAACAAAAGTCAATAGCAACCTACTCGCAGAATCTTCAACAACACCATGGTTCTCAGATGGGCAACAAGACGATCCCCAACGCCGGCGCACCGCAGAATCAAGGTTCACCGATGATGCCTTCCCAGCAAGACGGCAGCGCAATCGCTGCATTCTACAACGCCGCTGATATGGGTGGTCCTGGTGGCCTTCGACCGGGACCTGGCGCGGCCCAGCCGGGTCAGGGAGGCAGCAACCACGCACTCCAGGACTACCAGATGCAGCTCATGCTTCTGGAGCAACAAAACAAGAAGAGGCTTATGATGGCTCGTCAAGAACAAGACAACATGGGGGGGGTTCCTAGGGAAGGAGGCGGGCCAGGTGGACCTGGGGGCCCAGGGGCTCCTCAAGGCCCCAACGGACAGCCATTCCCGGATGCGTCCCCGCAAGCAATGAGGACAGGGACATCTCCCAATCCAACCGAACAGATGAAGCGCGGAACTCCACAGATGAATAACTCTGGAATACCCTCTCCTGTTCCCGAGGGCGGCCAATCCCGCGGCTCGCCCAATCCGGCCATGAACTTCATGGGCAACCATGTGGACCCCTCCATGGCGCCTCATTTCTTCAAGGGCATGGAGGGCAACATGGCTCAGGCACAGATGAACGGGCTTCGTGCTCCAAGCTCCCACCCAGGCCAGCCATTCAATGGCCAGATGAACCCGCAGCAACTGATGGCAGCCCGACAGGCACAGCAGCAGGGACAGCCTGGACAACAGCCACAACCCGGACAGCCGCAGCAGCCGGGTGTACAAGGCAACCCGCAGCAATGGCAGCCAGGACCGAATGGGCAGATGATGCCGCAAGGGATGCAACAAAACCCCCAAGTGCAGGGAACGCCTCAGCAGCGAGCCATGCCTCCGCCATCTGCTCCCGCCGCTGCTGGACCCAACGCCAATTCCAGGACGACCGCATCTCCACAGCAAACTGCTGCCGCACCCCCTACGCCCAACCAATCCAACAAGGCAGGACCCAAGAAGAAGGACACGAAGAATGCGAAGGACAAGGTATGTTTGCTCGGCGTGGGACTTGTTGTAATCGGGACTGACTTGGTTCTATCAGCGTGCGGCTCAAAAGAAGTCCAATCCAAACCTCAACGCAGGCGCTACACCGTCGGGCGAAAATGGAGACTCGGAAGCACCAGCACCAGCTACTCCCATTACACCGGTCAACCCCGGAAACTTCGGCAAAGCTGGACAGAACGGCCCTACAGCGCCAAACGGCCAGTCAGCGGCTGGCGGGGTTGGTGCCGGAGCAGCTGGCCCCGTGGGTGTTCCTCAGAACGGCCCCCCTCAAGCCCAGATTATGCCCCCAGGCCACGGAGATCCAAACCAAAATGGCGGCATGAACATCGACAGTTTCCCTGGAATGGTGAGTTGCCGACGAACGGCCACGGCGTCGACTGCAAGTTGCTGACTTCAACTAGGTGGACTTCCCTGGGTCTCTGGATATTGTAAATCCTCTGCACTCTACTGATGTTCTTAACGACTTTGACTTTGACTCCTTCCTTCACGATGACAGTGGCGCTGGAGAGCCGTTCGACTTTAACGGAGCGTTTGCTACCTTGGAAGGCAACGAAATCAGCGCCGACTAGCTCCTACGGCTTGCAATATTCAAGAAATCTCGCCTGACATGTACCTCGTTCCGCATCATATGGTAATTCTGGCATCTGTGGGACACGGCGTTACTCGGCTCTTATATCATGGTTACTTGGCGATCGGTTGCAAAGGGACACGGTGAAAGGCAAAAACGGAATCACCCCCCTTGACGTATGTGTACGTGGTGATTATAGTGGGAAAAGACTTGCTGTTCTGTTTACTATTACTCTTTACATTCCCCCTTGTGTTCTCTTCCATTAGTCTTTTATGTCCTTGTTCACACCTGGGTCGTGGGCTGCGATTTCTGGGGGGACGGCGGCCGTGTGTGATTCACGTCGTGTCAAATTCTTTCTGTCTTTTAATGCCAACGTTATGCCAGACGACCTAATCTCATTCTGTGTATTGTGCTGTCTTACTTTGCCTTATGTCCATGCCATCTGTCGACTGCGTCATCCGAAAAGCAAAGGCGATCGATCATCTTTGGTCACACGACATGACTCGACTCACTCCTCACGTATCCAATGTGACGGGCGGGATTGGCCAATCCATCAATACTTGCCCCTGACGGAACGACCAAGTGCGTGAAATGTCAGTATTACACGCCACGGATCTGGGAATACTGCGGCGCCCCGGGATCTGCATGTCTGACGTGGACAGGCGCGTCCAGAGACGTCGGCCCTCGATACCAGCTGAAAGGCTGTGATGGAAAAGCACGCCGACATGACTCGTTTTCCGGTCGTATACAGAATGGCTGCACAGCACCCTGCTTTACGCTTAGTTGACACGAATGACGCCCTGCGGAAAACTCGCGGTTGCTTTAGGACTCACGCAGCCTGACCTATCTCATGCTATGGATGAGCGATGACCAGACGGGAAATGAATATGTACAAGGAAAGAAAAATGTAACTGCTGTAAGGGTATCCCATCTAACACAGAGCAGCTTCCACTCTTTCATCTTCGAGTTTAGCTTATCCAAAGTATGAACTCTCGAGAAGGGAGAGAGAATGGAAAGGAAAAAAGCCAAAATTCTACCAGCTGCAATCGACAGTGTTGTTCCGCGTCTCATCGTGGGACTGCCCAGCCAATCGTCACCTGTTTCCTCAACTTCCAACCCTCAGCTACACGCTCCAAAATAAGCATGAGCTCAACAATGCGCAAGCGACCGCCATCTAGGCAGTCTCGTACACGCCGACGTAGGAGACTTCCAGCATGGAGCCCCAGCTGTCCTCTGTCTCGTCGTTAGGAGGACCCTGTGTAGTGTGTTAGAGTTCGAAGTTCTGTGCTAATTGCCCGAACCTTTGACTTACAGGCCAGTCTCCACCAACAGCTACGTTGAGCAGCAGGTACATGGGTGAGTGGGCGAGAGTGGCCCAGACACCCTCATCGCCGAGCTCAGCACCCGTCAAGACGTGATAAGGGTTGCCGTCGGACAGCCAAGTGATGGTCTCTGTTTGCCAGTTGTTCGAAGTTCGGTCAACAGCAATGCTCCAGGTGTGGAACTCGTTGTCGGGGATGGACGTGGTCTTGGCGATACCGGTGGGCTCGTTGCAGACACCGCCGGGGAATTCACCACAGTGTAGCGTGCCATGTGCTTCCATGTCACCGTTGACCTGCTCGTAGATGTCGAGTTCACCGCAAAGAGGCCATTCGGTGCCTTCACGAATTGAGTTGCCTAGCATCCAAAAAGCGGGCCAGATGCCCTGCTTGTGGGCGTTGCTGCCCACGCGCAATTCACCCTGGAAGAGCATCCTCTTGCCAGGCTGTGGCGTGAACGATTGAACGGTCTCGATGCGGCCCGAAGTCCATCTCCCCGCTTCATCTTTGAGTGGAACGAGCTGAACCGTGTCTCCGCCCGACAGCTGGATGTTGGCATTGGACGTAGAGTAGTCTTGAATCTCGTTGTTTGTGTTTACGTCGAGGGCTACGTTCCACTCATCCGAGCTCGGTGCGCAGCCGGCGCAACCTGAGAAGGATTCGGACCATACGATTTTCATGCCATCGACGTTGGGTGCCAGGATAGCTCGAGCCAAAGGAGCGGCCATGGCGGCCAGGAAAAGAATGCACTGCTGCATTTTGCCGAATGAGGGTCAAGCGAGGATATGGTAGGGATTGAATTGTGGTGACAAGATTGTTGTTTGTACTCAACAGCAGAAAGCAATAATGTCTGGCTGTTCAGGACGGCGAGAACGTAAGTGAAGCCACCAGGGCACAGTTAATGAACGAGAACTTGATGAAGCGAAGGTGAAGGAAGGACTGAATGAACGAACGAACGTAAAGACAAAGTATATGAAGGCGAAGGCCAAAGGATCAAGGAAGCTATTTTGATCCGTGCTGGGGGGGACCTCCATTTATAGGACGATGTCAAGCCATGAGCCTCCTCGGCACCCAAAGTCGTGGGAATCCTTGGGCGCAGCCATCCAAGGACTTCCTATTCCCGTCAGGGGCAGGGTCTGCCGGCCCCATCAAAGCTTGGAAGCCATGCTCTGTCGCGTTCTTTTCCCTTGGCTTGGGTGGGCTGTCCGCCGAGATTGACGGTTGCTTGTAAGCCGTGGGGCGTGGGGGGCCATGATTGGTAGAGCAAAGGACAATCCGCTTGATTGAAACGCTTCAGGGGTCTTGGCTCCAGTGGGGAGGCTGCACGATTGGCGTTTGCTAGGGGTGGAAGCTAGTTGAAAGCCGCTGGACGACGTTTGTTCGTTTCGTTTTTGTTCCCTCCCACCCTTTGGCTTGACAGAACGAGCCGTGTTTGGCACAAAAGGCACGAGCGTTTGCACCTCCGCCCACGCCTGATGCAGAAGCGCGCACGCTTTGAACAGAGCAAAAGTCAGGAGGTAGCCTGGCGAGAGTCTGCTTGAGCGCGCCGACCAGCGACAGGATGCCTGGAGTGTACGAATAGCACCCAAGTACGATACGGTGCTGCACTATAATGTGTGCCTAAATGGGGAGGGATTAAGCATTGCGGACGTGTCTTTAATTTATCGCAGTTAATGCGGGGCCTTCATCCGATCGACTATCTCCCGCAAAGAGACGATTGACACCCATGAAACTCACCAAAGGCAGCGGCGAGCACGAAGCCTTCTCAGGGGCACCGCCGCTAAAGGACGAGTCAGACCACAGCGTGCCCAAAAGGGGATTGGATCACCCAGGACTTGGCAGGGGGATGACCGGGATGGAACGTGAGTGGCTCAGAGCCAATGGAGCCCCTGACCACTTCCGAATCCCAGACTTGCGAGTCGTGATTGCGAAAAATGCCCCCACCACGTTCAGGTTTGGGCGGTCTGCGTGAGAGAAGAGAAAGCTTGCAAGGAGACCTGGTGATTGACATCTTTCTTCCCGATGCCGATATGGCGGCACTGTAGTGACTACAACATATGCGATGTGTTTGTCCACGGTACGGGGATAAAGGCACAGCCTGTTTTCGAAAGTCAGGGTACCCGTCGTAATACCGAAAAGGCGGCGCCGCTGGTTGGCGGTTGCGTGGTGCAGTACGGCTCCTTTTTTGTCTAAGTGAGCCCGAAATATCTTGCCGGGGGATTTTTTTAACTGAATATATGAGGAACTGGTCTTGGGTGAAATCGCTCGAGAACCTGCTGGCGGATATAATTAGAATTCTGGCATCGAGTTTCCTGCATGGAGGGGCTCGGCGCTGCTAGTGTGATGGTTTCGGGGGTCGTGATGTTGGTAAGGCGTTCCGCAGGATTGAGAACGCAGGCCGGGCATCGGGCGGAGGACTTTGAGTATGCACCAAAAATCCATGACCATATGCGTGGCTGGTCAGCTTGTGCGCCTTGCTGTGGTTGAAGAACGTGCGATGCAGGCCTCAGCCCATTCATAACGGGTCGCCTAATCGCGTCCCAAGCTGCACAATCGTCTGCTCGTATATTCGAGCTGCGTCCAAGTGCAGTCTTTCCTCGTCGATGTCCCAGGTGGCTCTTGGGGGAGCGTTGTCTGCGTTATCTGTCTCGGTGTCTTCTTGCGTTGTGTCCTGCTCATCGCCGCTGTCGTCTTCATCTCCTGTACCTCCGCTAAGGACCTCAACCATGAGCACTCTGCTCTGCTCCACCAGGCTGCGGCATCGTACCATGTCGGTGACAGTCATGCCTGCTCGCAGCCCGTTTTCGAATCCTGGCAAGGGCTCACGGGTGTCGATGTCTGCGCCAAGCAGGAGGCTGGCAAAGCAGTGATCGAGTTTATGCAGAAGTTCGAAGGAGGCTCTGGCAGATGGTGGGAAAGATCGAACATATTGGGTAAAGTCGCTCGCCAGCTTGAGAAGGAAAGGAATCTGAAGACCAGCTACATGTAGATGAGTTAGCAACATGGCTTACCCGTGACTTCTTTGTGAATTGATGTTTCATGGCACGACCTGCTCGACGCATAGAGTCGAATAAGAATGGCAAGCGACTTACGGGTTCCTGAAAGCCATAATACGTTGATGATTGCATCGAGATCGCGGCAGACCTCGCCAAACGTCCTATAGCCAACGACCTCGTCCGCAGGATCTGGGTTCCCAAACTTCTTGACATATCGGCGCGATGCATACAACAGGCGCTCCTCGACGTACCGCCTGACCAGCTCCTCCTTGTTCGAACCCGGCTGCAGGGATCGCCCTCTAGGATGCGGGAGGTTGCTTGCTTGCCGACTGGAGGTGGAGGATGGAGCAGGCGAGGGCAGGCTGGTTGGTGGAAGGAAACCACCCGCGTTTGACGACGTCGACGAGTTTCGTTGCATCATGTGGTTGCTTTGTTGAACATTCGATGAATTTTGCACAAGCGGAAACGTAATGGAGGCTTGGGTGCGCGTCACTCAACCATTGGCGATAGTTGTATTCCAATTGCCGCCCATGCCGTCACTCGAGCTCCGTCATTTCAAGGGTACCCACGATAGTCTTTGTCGTACCTGCTCCTGGAAGTAGCCTAGCTCACGCTACCTACCTTATCTTATCACTTGGACCTCTTACAGTACGTCTTCAAACTTTTTATCCTGTCTTGGAACTCCAGTCGCATCTCTCTGCAGCTGTCTACAAGGCGAACAATAACCAGCGCTTTCTTCCGCATCTCTCGCTTGCCACCCTCCGGAACCACCGTATCCTCGTGAACGCTTCCCAACATGCCTCCCAAGCGCATTTCCGTCGAAAAGGCCGGCTCTCGGCGCGCGCCTAAGGGCGTATTCGCCTCAACCTACGACACTCTCACATCGCCTGACAACGCCGCTGTAGTGCGCAGCATCGCCGTCTTTGGTGTGCGTGCTCCGTTATAGCTCGCCTCGCTGTGTGCTTGGGAGAAGGCTTACTTTGGATCAGGTCGCGGTTGCGTTCTTCTCTAGCTCTTTCGCCGAATACTTGCTACCCCCGTATGTCTTACGCAGCCGTCATATTCCACCCATGCTGTGCTGCTTCTAACCACGATTATGCACAGGCAATAAGTAATTCGTTTTCCTCGATCAACTCCATCGCGGCGAGACGGCTACTGCTTGCGGGAAGGTCGATCAGCTGATGCGATATGATGTGTACATTACTTTATGGATTGTCCTGGAACAATTCTACCAACGACTGTATTAATATGATGGTGTCGAAGGAATCTATCTCACTTGCAAGATTCCCCACGTCACGGTGATCAGAGTCTTAGCAGTATCATTTTCGCAAGTGTCCATCGAACTTTAGTCGACTGCCAGCAGATGTCACACTATTCGCCCCAAACCCCCGACATGACATACCAGAACCGAGGACTATGAAGGTTGGTTGAGATCAAGAGGGCAATCATTGATGCAAGCTATAGCCTAGCCCTGACAATGAATATGGCGATACAGATGGGGACATTTTACTTGAATAAAGGGTCGGCTGCTGGTTTCGCGTTCATACCTTCCGTAAGACTTTGCCTACGAGACAGCACTTGCCATCGTCCGTTTGCATTTCTAACCCGATTGCTGTGTTTGTGCAAGCGCTCCTGCACTTGGTTTCCCAACTCTGCACCGGGAAGCTATGAGAAGCATTGGCTTGCTTGACCTCCTCGCACTTCCCCAAGATGTCCCTCTCCACAGTCCATCTTTCTACTTACTGTTGACCTCTGAACTCCCAAAATCATGTAATGCGTCTGTATCCTACTTATCGTTGCTATCTGCGATTACAGCCATGCAACGGTAAATACTTACTTCTTCGAAATATACGCCTTGCCGTCACTATCAACATCGATTTAATCTTGATTTAGTTACAGTTCTGTGTTCATCGCTACCACGGCATTGGGATTAACTCCACACGCAAAGGCCATCAACGATGCCTACGTTGGAAGATCCCTCGCAATCCAATCGGCAAGACCAGCATGGACGCCCGCGGAAAAGCCTACATCAGCTCATCTCGAAGTTCGAGGTTCCCAATGCCTCGTGGCATGCCAGCAGCGCCACTCCTACAGCGATGCCAGACCGAAATCATTCCCTACCTCGTTTAACAACAAGGGCTAATGGAGCCGAAGAGAATGGCAGCCAGAGTCTCTGCCCAAGTTCTTCCACCTCAGCTGTAGGTCAAAACGCCCTGCTCGACGTTCTCTCTCCACATGGACAAGCCTCCGAGTTGAATCGTGAACGTGCCCATACCGATTCACAACCTCGTGCAAGAACAAACGAGCCCCCGGCGAATGACAAGATCAGCCCCGTCCGCTTAGGGGACATCTCCAATATCAACACCACAAAGTTGCCCGTGGCACTCAGGAGAAGTCGATTTGAGAAAGCAGCGTTCCTTGGCCTAAGTAAATACTGGCTCCCGTTCTCATTTCGCTGGGCGTACGATCATATGCTGATTATTCCACCACAACCTTATTGTAGAGCCAAACTCGATCCCTACTGTTTCGTACGAAACACCTGCGGGCATACAAGAGCAGAACAAGGCTTCGCGTCACCTCAAGAGACCACAACACAACGCAATGGTTGAGAATCTCGAAGTACTGGCCGGGCCCATGGTTCGTTTCATGCCAGCTTCTGAGCCACAGTCTAGAATCAGTACCGACGGACAACCATGTGCAAAGTGCTCCGGAGCACCAGGGTGCACATCAACAGGAGACCGTCGTGTACTCGGCACTCTCTGCTACAAAGACGCTTCAACCAATGTTTGCGAGCGAGATTTCTACAACTCGCTCGAGAAGGTGGTTTGGAGCAACTCAACGGCACTTCGCCAAGATGTCCTGGAACTGACGTCGGGCTCTGCGAATGCGGCCGGCAAACGCCTGACATCCGACGTTGAACACCCGCTTGATTTACCTACGGAATCTTTGAAGCAGGCATCCACCACAGGAGCATTCCGAGAGAACACCATTTCAAAGGCTACAAGCCCGCCTGATATGCCAAGTTCGGCGACCCAGGCTCTTGCCTTACAACCCACGCATTGGCAGTACACTGAAATAGATACGGCTTCAGAAATCTTGAACTGTCAGCCCAGCCACCAGTGCACACGCATTAGTCTTGACTCGAAACCTACAACTGGGTCATTGCAATCCAGGATCTCAAACCTGCAACAAGATGTAGCCGATGCGTCTGCCTTCAGGCTCCATCCGTCCATTTAGAAAAGACGGCTGGACACGGCGCCGGGGCTGGTGCGCGATGTTGAAAAGGTTCTTCGACGGCAGCGATCCAAAACCTTCAGTCAAGTGGGCGCCGCCCCAGAGGAGATCCTGCAGGGACGTCGTGCATCTCGCCCAACAACCCCTTCCTTCTTCAGCATTCATACCAAGACCACTGCATCGATCACCCCGTCTTCGGCGACGCTTAAGGACAGGATAGGTCTTTTTGAGACACTAAGCTGCCGAAAGCTTATACCAGAGGCTCCTTTGTGGCACCAGGGTACATCACTTGACGAAGCGACAGAACTCTCCGATGCCAGTATCCCAAGCGCCGAGAGCAAACGTTGTGGTCGGTTAAGAGGAACACTCCGGCGGGTTTCTGCTTCTCTGAGACCTCGGCGCGAACGAAAGATTGTAGATGCCGGAGCACATATTGTATCGTCGGGGCAGGTTCGAGCCACCGACGGAACCCTTCCCATCAATCGGACGGCATCTCAAACCAAGAATAGCCTGGACTCCATTACATGGTCCATTGGTCTCAGTGAATACGTGACTTCCAACGAGAGCAAGAAGGCAAGCGTCGCATCTCTTCCGTGTAACCCGACGCTTCATCTCCTAACGGGAAAAGGGCTGTCCCCAAGGAGCGGCTACTTGGCAGGTCAGCATATCAGTATGGGCAGTGGAGACGATGCCTGTGACAGGACGCAGAAGAGGGGGAAATCCCGGCTTCTATGCTTACCAGCGAGCCACACTAAATCAGAGACTGATGTTTTATTTGGAAAGGAGTCGAAAACACATGTTTCTGGTCGTCGCCATCTCTCTCGAAGCAGTACGCCGGTCGTTGCAAAGGTGCAGTGCACGCTGAAGGAGCCCAGACCACTGCGTGTGGGTGAGATGAGACGCATCATCTCTCTGTGTCGAGGGGCAATGTCTGGACGGGGAGCACGCAGTTATTCAGATTAGAATATCAGCCCGGTAGAATAAGATTTAGCACATGCCTAGAGCAGCTTTTTGCGTTTCTTGTGCGTGTTCGGGCAAGCAAACGCCAAGTGGCACTCACCCACTGGACTGCCTATGTAGTTTCATCCAGAAATAGGTATAGCTGCGGTGATAGGAAGGTCAAGTACCTTTGCTGTAACTTTGAGACTAACATATGTAATTCTTCTTCGCCATTTACGCGAGTTGTTCCTTCATTGTGCTGCATCATGCTCGGTGGTTTGTATGTGCTTCGGAGTACCCGAGTTAATGGTCATGGAATACTACGAGGCTGTGCCGCTCAGCCTCTTCATTCAGCTCTCACAATTAGCTCCGTGATTACAAAGATATAGGTTTCTTGTTCGTAATAGCTACGGACGATACTGACCCGATATCAAGGTACAAAATAATGCCGAAATGACATAATCTCGATCGGAACCGTTTGCCTTTCCTACCAGAGACTAAATGAGATCCAAACCAACGGATGATGAGCTCGTGGCTACCGCAAGCTTGCAAATAACAACTAGAAATCACGAAAATTCCTCCCGATGGCACACAAGGCGATGGCATTGCGGGCGCAATGCGCTACTAGCGGTGTGTCAAACTTGTCCGACTCTTAGGTTGAGCCGTCCCAAACGGCTCTGGGCCACGTTATTGAGTAGGCTTTGAGCGGCGGGATTTCCTAAATCCGATCAACGCGCTGTTCAAGGTCATGGTCGACCCTGACCTGGCCGTTGGCCAGCTCGCGCTGCGGATCAAGGGGTCCCAATTCCATGTAGGCAGCCTCAGGGTCTCTGTAGCTTGTGCCACCGGCCTCGCACCGGGACAAGATGGATGACTGGGGCATCGTGCCAGTGCCACTGCTGATGGAGAAGGTGGTGTCCTTGAGTCGCGTGGTCGAGTCGGGGCTGTGCTGGAGCCCGCCTTTGAAGCCGCTCGACTGTTCTGGGTTGTGGGAGAGGTTGTTGGTGTTAGCCATGCGCTGGGCCGCCAGAGTGCCGAGAGGTAGGATGACGACGACAGAGGTCATGGTCAGCGATGCTGATTCGAAGTTGGTGAACTGGCCCCATTCTAGGCTGGCAAATACAACTATACACAGGGAACAATTGTCAGTCTTGGTCCATGGATCAGGACACTCAGGGCTTGAGTGGCTTACCTGGAATGACCATAAGAAGACCGTTTGTCATGATCAGTATCTCCATGGGAGTCAGGAACTTGTAAGAGGGCAGCACACCCCGGTTGCTGATGAGATGTTCCGCCAGCTTTATGTTGAAGAGGGCGCAGAACCAGCAGATGGATACGAGGTTGGTGATGATCATGGAATGAACGACCCAGACATAGGTCGGTGGCGTCACAAGAGTCAAGACAGCCTCTGTCTGGATAACGGTAAAGGCGATCCTCCACCCGATGGTTAGAAGGGTGATGGCCGCAGAGACGATGCCGAGTGCGACCCTGGCGGTGTAGCGCCAGAGGGATACCATGGTCCAGGCCTGGTACATGAGCGCCGCCTCGATGATGATGACCAGCAGCATTGAGAAGATGTTGGCGGCGACAGGGGCTTGGAAGTCGGAGCTCCGGAGGTGGGAGTAGTCGTTTGCCCAGAAGGCGTAGAAGTTGTTGAAGGGCGAGGGGAACCAGGCGCAGAGGAGAGCCATGCGGATCATGCAGACGAGCAAGCCCAGGACGTGCAGGACGCTGGAGGGACGCCGGAGCTTGGCGGCCGGCGTAAGTATCAGCACCACGACCAGCATGATGACGCAGGCGCCGAGTTGAGAGCCGTAGCTGATGCAGATGCTGAAGCTCTCGTGGTTCATCGCGTCGACCTGGGCGAGAGGGGCGTGGAGCTGGGTCCGTCCGTCGGCGGCCAGGAATGTGACGTTCTGAAGATGAGGGTTGAAGGAAGCCATGGCGGAGGAGGCGCTGACGAGGCCGGCTGGGTTTGCTTGATCGGGAAAATGTCGAGATGTTGGAACGGATTTGGTCCGTCAGGGCCGCGCTGGAAAGAGAGAAGGCTGGAGGAAGAAGGAGATGCCAGCTGCGATCCTCCAATCTACGATGAATCCTGGGGTATAAGTATTGGATGAACAAGAGGTGTACGGCTTCACTGAACAGCACAGGTTCATGTCGTCAGTGGGAGGTAGGTTGAAGCCAGACGCAGAACGCAAAAGCAAAAAAGGGTCGGAAGCATCATATTGTTGTTCGTAGAATAATAGTAAATTGAGTTCATCGCAGAAGCAAGCAGGTTTCACGGCATGAGGCAAAGGTCGCACGTTAGGTGGATCAGCCATATCTAGTGGTGTAGTATTGTTCTCACGGCTTGGTGGCGCCAACCCTTAGTATTGTTGTTGACCGAGTATGCATCCCGCAATTAGCCGGCCGCCAGGATAGGCATCGCGCCCATGCCCGTGAAAGTTGCAGCCAGAGCCATGGCAAACATCGGACTGAAGGTCCGGCAACCGCCCCATTGATTCAAAGCCCGTGGATGGTCGGCCTCCTCCCGCAACCTCGGGGTGGCGCACACCCAGGCTCATATGCCGACAAGGATGCCACCTGCAGGTGCGGGTGACTTGGACGGACGGGCAATCAAAGTGCCGCCCGTTGGAGGCTTGGCCAGCAGCTACCGTGCGCTCTCCGACGACCCGCTCGGCGTGCGGCGGCATTGATAGTCTGGAGTTGCTACCCTACCCTTTGCTATCGCGCTGATCATGGTCATGATGCCAGCCCCATTCCATCACCGATCTTCTTCACCAGCGCCTTCTTCAGATACCACTCCCGGGCTAACGACCGGGTCATCTTCGCGAAAACGGCAGGTGAGATGCGCCCACGCTCAACGGCGCGGCCAAGCATGAAGATAGCGTCCCCAAGTGCCCTCTCTTCTGCAACCAACGTGTAGAGTTGATTGGACACAACAGTTGGCGCAACTAGCAATTCATCAATATCGGGAGCCGGATGACTTCTCGAGCCCTCGATTACAGAGTCTGCCTTGTGCAGTGCGTCGTGAAGAATGTTGGTGTTGGAAGTGAGGAGACCAGAGAGTTGCGTCAATTGGCCCAGCTCTGCTTGTAGCGTAGGGATCACCGCTATCATAGCTGCTCTCTGGGCCTGCAATCCTGCCATGGTAGACTCATTCTGCTGGCGGCTCCTCTGTCGAATCGAGGCGAGCGTCTGCGCCAGTTGCCGAAGAAGCGCGTCCTTCTCTGGGTTGGGTGGTACTGGTGGAGCGTTAACGGCCGCCTGTAAGGAGGTGCCCAGAGACAAGGGCTCGTCCAGCAGATCCGGGGGCGGCGCCCGTTGCTGCTGCTGCTGCTGCGGAGTGGGGTTGTTGGCGTGACTCCAGCCTGGCGCAGGTTGGGGTTGGTACCGTGGGATCGGATCAGGCGAGGGCCTGTATTGCTGTTGGTGGTGATAATGATGCCGGCTTGCATCGACCGCCTGGTGCGGGTAATGCTGAGGGGGAGGACCTTGGAACGCCGGTGTCGATGGACCAGGCTGGACGGGTTGAGGTGGTAAAGGAGGCGCAGAATCGTAGCGAGACGGCCGTTGAATATTGGGCCCGACGTGCGCGGGGGAAGCAGCTGGAGGAGGGCCACTGCTACCGTCACTGGTGTTTGTCCTCGCACCTGCCAAGCCAGGCGATTCGTGCCGGCTTGGCGCATGGGGTTTTGGTGGTTTCGGGGGCGGAGGAGGCCCGGAGCCTCCACCGGGAGAGCGAACCTGACTGACCGGGCTCGGGGCCATCTCAGGAGGATGAGGAGGCAGGGGAAGCGGACTTGCGTGAGCTTGGGGAGTTTGAATAGGGCGACTCTGCTGTCGTGATACCACGGGAGGCTCCTTGGCGAAGACATCTGCCAGGACTGCTAGGAAGTCCTGCAAGGTAGATTTCTGCAAGAGAGTTGAGCACGGTCCCATAAAGACAAGCCGGTGGACAGGTTGAAAGGGTCACATACGTCCCAGTAATCAGCCCAGCCGACCAGATAGGGATGGTATATTTGGCCTTGAGGGTCAACATGTTGTCCGGGGCGTACTGTCATCGTCTGGGTCGGGATGACGTAGACAAGAGGAGGCTCCCGCGGGTAGGCATACGGCACCCACACCGATATGGGAAACCTGTACGTATTGCCACGGAATGGCACAGGCAATGTCCCAGTGATATGCAACAGAAGGGCGCTGGTGCCATTGGCAAAGGCTGGACAATAGATGTCAGCCGGTGATCGAGGAGAGAGGGAGGGTGACTGGGGCGGTACTGTGGACGTCTGTTCGCGGCGACAGGGTAGGGTATCGATCGAGCGCGCGGGCTACATCGTTGTAGGTACGGTTCACATCGTGATATTCCTGCACAAGGCGCGCATTGAGTTTTGTTAGCCGGAGGCGCACGCAGGTCAAGTCGGGGAGGGGGGCGGACGCACGCTCGTGAGGACGCTGTACAACCAGTTTAGGACATGCTGCTGGACTGGCATAATGGTGAGCGAGTCCTCGGGGAACAGGACAGGCCTAAGCAAGTGTCAGAACACGGGCGAAGCAACAGCCGGCGCATCGCGAGGACGTGGGGAACTCACTGACCTACGGGAATGTGGAAGCACCTTGACGTTGCAAGCACGGTGAGCTTCCCACGAGGCTAGCCTGGAACTGTCCCAGATTGAAGCGATCGGCGTAGCAGCCAAGAGGGGCAGCAGCGCGCACACAAGGGCACGGTACCTTGCCCGGCCTAAGCCAAACCCAATTCTGGCGCGGGGTTGGTGACGCACCAAAGAAGCACTCGAGGTTTAACTTTATCAGCCTGCACTTGCCCGGAGGCTGGATGGTTGGCAGGTATCGGCAAGGGCTCGTATACCCATCTCAAGTCTTGCGAGGCAAAGAGCAATTGAAATGGCGCTGGGAGGGAGTTAGGCGCTCGAGGTGCTAGCGAAGCCAAATGGTCAAGGACGTATATAGCACATGTGGCCTGTACTGACGCTCCTCTCGTCCGAGGTCGCTGAGTTTGTCTACGGGATACCTCATGCGCTGATTTGAAGCAGCTCCCAGTGTCTGTATCCGTCCTTCGAGATCATCGCAAGTACTCTCTCCAAGAGTATTGTTCGGGTGAAGCAAGCCTTCTTGGGTGGGCTCATGCCAAAATCCAAGGCCATCAAGGTCACATCAGCAGCATTTGTAATTTCGACGCTTTTTCGCGCGTTTGCCGACCCCGGAAGCCCATCGGAGGTGCCGGCATGGTGTGATTTTCTCGGTCCGGCGACCGATCCAGCTTCTACAAGTCGTGTGCGCCATCCTTTCCGATGCGCCCGAGTATCGCCACGTCAAAAAAGTTGGTCAGGTTTGCAAACTGGTCAAGCAATACAGCACATGCCCAGATTTCAGTCCTTTGCACGGATATCACCATTACCAACGTCGTCCTGAAGGACATTCTCTTCCCACTTTGTGATCAGTTTCGTCGCACTTAAAGCCTCATCACTTCCCTGTGTCGCCGCATTGCAAATCAGGGGTCATGCTGCCTCCAATCCCGGCTCTGTCTGATTATGGCATCTCTCCCACTCATGGGTTCTTGCCCGACAGTCTGCCCCTGACACGGCTACCAGACCCATACTACAACAAGTGGGAGGCTGTCGTTGCGAACCTCCAGGCCTTGATTCTAAGCCGCCGCCTCCGGGGAGTCATCGATCGCCTCCCAGTTCTGTCGACCATAGGCCTTGAGCACGATGCGGAATGGCGTCGCGCCTATTCTCTCCTCGGCTTCATGGCTCATGGGTATATCTGGGGGGGTGACTCTCCTTCTGATCGACTTCCGCCACCAATCTCCATACCACTTCTCCAGATATCAGAGAAACTCCAAGTGCCTCCTGTTGCTACATACGCCGCCCTTTGTCTTTGGAATTACAAGGCACTGTTCATGGACGAAGACATTGACAATCTGGAGAATCTGGCGACTCTCAACACCTTCACTGGCTCACTGGACGAGTCGTGGTTCTACCTGGTTTCGGTTGCTATCGAGGCACGTGGGGCCCCTATAATCCCCCTTATGCTCACGGCCATCGCTGCCGCGAGGCAAAACGACTCAGCCACGGTTACCCGCTGCTTTCGTGCGTTTGCAGAGCGCTTGACGGATCTCACTGCCATCTTACAGAGGATGCATGAGAGCTGTGATCCGACAGTGTTCTATCACCGCATCAGGCCGTTCTTGGCCGGCAGCAAGAACATGGGCGAAGCTGGACTTCCGAGGGGTGTCGTTTATGAGGATGGCTCTGGTAACGAGAACTATCGTCAGTATAGTGGCGGTAGCAACGCACAGAGCAGCCTGATCCAATTTTTCGACATTGTCCTGGGCGTCGAGCATCGTCCAACGGGAGAGAAGCAGGAGCCCGGCTCAGAGTCGGATCGTGGAAGGCGGCCCTCCAAACACAACTTCATACAAGAGATGCGTCGCTACATGCCTGGGGGCCATGCACGGTTTCTTGCAGATGTCACGCAAGTGGCCAACTTACGCGAATATGTTGAGGACCATACGGGTGATAGCCAGCTATGCATAGCATACGACGCGTGCTTGGCAATGTTGAGCGCTTTCCGGGACAAGCACATCGCTATTGTCACCCGATACATCATCACTCCCTCACGCGAGGTTCGAGCCCGCAGTCGATCAAGGAGTCCAGAGGTGGCCCGCCAGCGAATGAATCTTGCGGTTGCTTCCCAGAAGAAGGAGAACCAAGGATCTCGGAGCCAGAAAGGTACCGGTGGCACTGCTCTGATTCCCTTCCTGAAACAAGCTAGGGATGAGACGGGAGAGCCTGCAGTCGAAGAGTGGACGAGGAGATTCATGAAGCGACAGGTCCGGACCGAGGGCCGCGGCGACTTTTTCCTTGGAAAGCCGCACGACGGCGCTCCGGTTGATACCGAGGATGTCGAAGTCAAGGGCCTTGCAGGCAGCTGGACCATGGAAGATGATGTCGGGGGTATTTGTCTGTACTGATTGCCGTCGACTGAGCCACTGTGTATATATTTGATGTTTGCTGTTTACTGTTCCCTTGAGCGGTTTGCATACATGCCAATTCCATATCAACATAGATCAAACGATCCGTTTCTTGCGCAAGCAGACGATGAATTTACTACCCCACAAGAGCTTAGGAGGTTGTTCCTTCCGCTGGTCAGTTTGAAGTTGAAAAAAAATTAAAAATTAAAAAATTAAAAAATTAAAAAATTAAAAAGAGAATTGGGGGTAGACAAAAGTTTAGACCGCGAGAAACCGCTGGTCGTACAGCATTGTCATCAACATACTTCGTAGAAATTCGGGGATGCTTGCTCAACCGATCGTGCAACGAGGTCTGGAAGGTATTGCTGATGGAAGCTTGATGAACGAGGATCCTCATGCACGTGCCCGCTCTCGAGCCAGCTGATTCAGCGTTCTCACCACGCGCCAGCAAGCTAACCCGATTCGGTTGGTCACATCCTTACCTCTCTCGCCCTGTCGCGCGTTCCTCCAAAGGTCTCTCGCTGAACTTATGCTTTTTCTAAAATCCGCCTTCTCTGCATCACGAAGGTCGTTTTGACTTCCACATCGGCCGCGCCTCTCCGATTGCGATTCTGTGTATCGCACAAGCAAAATTCAGGTTGCTGGTTTTGGCTTTGAATCCCCGCGGCGCCCTCGGGGCTCTGGCACTCGACTGATCCGCCTTGCTGTCTCTCGCCACTCATTTGGTCCCCTTTGTTGCGTTTCACGATCTCGTGCAGCATACGATCGACCTTCTCGCCGGCCTATTCCCCGCCGGAGAAACCTCTTCTTGTGCCGGTAATCGTGTCACCGGAGCATCAGTTCTGTACCAATCATGGCCGACTACGAGGAGGACTTCGACTATGAGACCTATGGGGATGAAGAGGAGGAAGGCATCACACCCGAGGACTGCTGGACTGTCATCTCTTCCTTCTTCGAATCTAAAGGTCTCGTAGCCCAGCAGACCGATTCCTTTGATGAGTTTACGCAGACGACAATCCAAGATCTCATCAACGAATACAAGACTATTTCCCTGGACTACCCAAACCCCCCGGGACCTCCGGGCAAGAAGATTGCTCTTCGTCGATACGAGGTCGAGTTCGGAAATGTCATCGTATCACGCCCTTCCATTAGCGAAACCGACGGAACGGCTGCTTCCTTGCTTCCATACGAATGTCGCGATCGCAACTTGACCTATTCGAGTCCTCTCTACATTCGAATGACCAAGAAAGTTTCGATTGCCGTGGAAAAAGAGATACCGTATCATGAACTCGACGAAGCGCAGTTAGCCGAGCTGGAAAAGACGGGGGAGTCCCCGACAACGCTGGAGTGGGAGGTTGAGCAGTCAGGAGGCGACGACGATGAGTTGGATACAAACAAACCAGACGAATGGAAGAACATGGTATTCGTGGGCAAGCTGCCTGTCATGGTCAAGTCTAAGATCTGCTACCTGAGCAACGAAACCGATGAAAGTCTCTTCCTGGTCAACGAGTGCCCGTACGACCAAGGTGGTTACTTTGTCATCAATGGCAGTGAGAAGGTTCTCATTGCGCAGGAGCGCTCTGCTGCCAACATCGTTCAGGTTTTCAAGAAAGCCCAACCAAGTCCATATACCTACACCGCCGAGATCAGGAGCGCTTTGGAGAAGGGATCCCGTCTCATCTCGAGTATGATGCTGAAGCTCTTCGGCAAAGGCGATTCGGCACGAGGAGGTTTTGGGCAAACCATTCGCACCACCCTTCCTTTCGTGAAGGAGGACCTACCGGTGGCTATTGTGTTTCGTGCACTCGGTGTGGTTTCCGACGAGGACATTCTGAACCATATCTGTTATGATCGAAATGACAGCCAGATGCTTGAAATGCTCCGGCCATGTATCGAAGAAGCCTTTTGTGTCCAGGACAGGGAAGTGGCTTTGGACTTCATCGGAAAACGTGGTAACAGGGACCAGGCCGGTTTGAGTCGCGATAAGCGTGTGCGAGTTGCCAAAGACATTCTTCAAAAGGAAACTCTACCTCACATCTCGCAAAAGGGGGGCAGCGAGACAAGAAAGGCCTTTTTCCTCGGCTACATGGTTCACAAACTTCTTCAATGCGCTTTGGGTAGGCGAGAACCTGACGATCGCGACCACTTTGGCAAGAAGCGTCTGGATCTAGCTGGACCTCTGCTGGCCAAGCTTTTCCGTGGTATCATGCGCAGGATGAATCTGGAATTCTCAACCTATCTACGACGTTGCGTTGAGGCAAACCGACCCTTCAGCTTGGCCGGTGGCATCAAAAAGGGAACTCTGACCAACGGTCTCAAGTACTCGTTGGCTACAGGAAACTGGGGAGACCAGAAAAAGGCTGCGAGCTCAACGGCTGGCGTCTCGCAGGTGCTCAACCGTTACACTTTTGCCTCCACGCTTTCTCATTTACGCCGCACCAACACTCCTATTGGCAGAGACGGAAAGTTGGCCAAACCTCGTCAGCTTCACAACACCCACTGGGGCCTGGTTTGCCCTGCCGAGACTCCAGAAGGACAGGCCTGTGGTCTCGTGAAGAACCTGTCATTGATGTGCTACGTTAGTGTTGGTTCCCCCGCGGAGCCATTGATCGAGTTCATGATCAACCGAGGGATGGAGGTCGTGGAGGAGTACGAACCTTTGCGGTACCCGCACGCCACCAAGATTTTTGTAAACGGTGTCTGGGTCGGCGTTCATCAGGATCCCAAGCATCTGGTTAGCCAGGTCTTGGACACTCGGCGCAAGTCCTACGTGCAGTACGAGGTTTCGCTAGTCAGAGATATTCGGGATCAAGAGTTCAACATTTTCTCCGATGCGGGCCGAGTCATGCGTCCCGTGTTCACCGTGCAACAGGAAGACGACGTGGAGACGGGGATTCAGAAGGGACAACTGGTTCTCACAAAGGATCTTGTCAATCGGTTAGCAGAGGAGCAAGCAGATCCTCCAGAGGATCCCGAGCAGAAATTTGGCTGGAAAGGTTTGATTGCAGCCGGCGCCGTCGAGTACCTGGACGCCGAAGAGGAGGAGACCGCCATGATATGTATGACACCGGAAGATCTTGAGCTGTACCGTGCACAGAAGGCTGGAAACGCCGTCATCGAAGACACGAGCGACGACCCGAACAAACGACTGAAGACCAAAACCAATCCTACCACTCACATGTACACCCACTGTGAGATCCATCCCAGTATGATCTTGGGTATCTGCGCCAGCATCATTCCCTTCCCAGATCATAACCAGGTATGTTCCACAGCGCTGCATCTCGTGGCGTTGGTCCTTCGTGAAAACGAATTAGCTGACTCTTCCATAATAGTCTCCTCGTAATACATATCAATCGGCCATGGGTAAGCAGGCCATGGGTTTCTTCTTGACAAACTACTCTCGTCGCATGGACACCATGGCCAATATTCTATACTATCCTCAAAAGCCGCTTGCCACCACCAGATCCATGGAATTCCTACGGTTCCGAGAACTGCCAGCAGGTCAAAATGCAATCGTCGCAATTGCGTGCTACTCTGGTTATAATCAGGAAGATTCCGTCATCATGAACCAGAGCAGTATTGACAGGGGCTTGTTCCGAAGTCTGTTCTTCCGATCCTATTCGGACCAAGAGAAAAAGGTCGGCCTCAACTACACGGAAGTTTTCGAGAAGCCTTTCCATCAGAGCACGCTGCGGATGAAGCACGGCACCTATGACAAGCTAGATCCCGACGGCATCGTGGCACCGGGTGTGCGAGTTTCGGGAGAAGATATCATCATCGGCAAGACAGCCCCGATTGATCCAGATAATCAGGATCTTGGCACGAGGACCACTGCCCACCAAAGACGCGATATTTCAACCCCCCTTCGAAGCACCGAAAACGGTATTGTCGACTCGGTTGTGGTGACGGTCAACGCAGACAATGTCAAGTACGTCAAAGTCCGAGTACGAACAACCAAGATCCCTCAAATTGGTGACAAGTTCGCCTCTCGCCACGGACAGAAGGGTACGATTGGTGTAACATACCGACAAGAAGATATGCCTTTCTCGCGTGAGGGTCTAACGCCGGATATCATCATCAACCCCCACGCTATCCCGTCCCGTATGACAATTGCACATTTGATTGAGTGCTTATTGAGCAAGGTGTCAACGCTCGAGGGAATGGAGGGAGACGCAACCCCGTTCACGGATGTGACGGTTGATTCGGTGTCTGATCTGCTTCGCAAGCATGGCTATCAATCTCGAGGCTTCGAGATCATGTACAATGGCCACACTGGTCGTAAGCTTAGGGCCCAGGTCTTCTTTGGCCCGACATACTACCAGCGACTGCGCCACATGGTGGACGACAAGATTCACGCACGAGCTCGCGGGCCAGTGCAAATCATGACCAGGCAGCCTGTGGAGGGTCGTGCGAGAGATGGTGGGTTGCGTTTCGGAGAAATGGAACGTGATTGTATGATTGCCCACGGTGCGGCAGCCTTCTTGAAGGAGCGATTGTTCGAGGTATCGGATGCGTTCCGAGTCCACATTTGTGAGATCTGTGGACTTATGACGCCTATCGCGTAAGTATCTCAGCGCGCTCGCAATTTGAAGAAATATGCTAACAGCTGGATAGGAACCTTTCCAAGCAATCGTTCGAGTGCCGGCCCTGCAAGAACAAGACCAAGATTGCGCAGATTCATATTCCTTATGCTGCCAAACTTCTTTTCCAGGAGCTTCAGTCCATGAACATTGCGGCAAGGATGTTTACTGACCGATCCGGCGCCTCCGTGAGGTAAAGGTAGACGTAGCCGGATGGTAGAGGGGTCTACTTGGTTATTCGGACGTCTTCAGGGAAATTTGCTTACGACACACGGTAGATCCTTGATGGAATGAATTGACGTTGGGAGGGCTCACATGAAGGAACCAGGGAGCCCAGGAACTGCGCATGGGGATGCTTCTCATCATTCGTATCGTTGTCAATGTGGTGGGATAACAGATACCGAAGTGTGTCAATAATAGCACAAAAGTATGTTACTAGTATACAAACAAATAACGAGGTCTATGCTACACGAAATGAATAAGAGTGATGACGACGGGATTGTTGTACAATGCATCAAGCTGGAATAGACGGCAAGCTCGTATGCCTGAATCCAGGCTATTTCTGTGGCGACGAGTTCGGATTGTCCTGATCTACGGAGTCGTGAACAGTTTGCTCTCGTTTATACTCTGCTTCAAGGATCTTCTGCATGTCGAAGTCAAGCTGGCGCTCGCGCTTTATACGCTGTTGTTCCATGTCTCGAACGACGCCTTGGTGCATAGCCTACGCCATTGTTAGAGGCGGTGAGGCCGAGGTAAGCCTTGGGGTAGTGACGGCACGAAACTCACATCGCGCTCAAAGGTTTGCTGGAAGTGAACGGCAACGACGGTGCAGGCCGCAACAAAGGACGTCGCGGCGAGCGTTAGCTTGGACGCCTTGGACATGGCCGGGATGAAGTGTGTGTACCCGCAGTGTACGGCTGGTCCTTTCCACAACACTTCAGATATCTCTGGGATATTGCGATGGAAGGATTGTATGAGCGTGAAGTGAGGGCCTGCCGGGGTCCAGGTTTGATAAGGATGTATGTGGAAGATAAGCGGTTCAGCTCATGAAGCTTTGAGTTTGGCTGGAGACTCAACTGGTGCTATATTTTCCCAAGTAGGCACATGTCGTTCGCAGCCTTGCAGGGGAATACCAGCCTCGCATACATGGATAACCTGTGCAGTCTCTGGGCCTCCGGTGTGCACAATAATGCAAGTACCTCTAAGTGAAGTGGGGCTCTAGTCGATGTACCTCCTCGAGTGTACCTAGAAATGTGAAATAGCAGGTGCTTGGCGCAAGGTAGACGGCAGGGGTGCCATGGCAGTCACGGCGTGCTGGCGAGGTACCTGTATGTGGGCACGCATCACCGACGACGCTACTACTGTACCAGCTTCCTGCAGCGCTCACCTAACGTCACTCTCGTTGGAGCACCGTCAACCTCCACATCTGCGAGCCTCGAACTCCTACGCCTGAACCTCCGTCGACAGCATCAAGAGAGGGTTTCCACCTATCAGCAGTGATCAGCTCACTATTTCTATATTCTCTTTACCCATTCTACCACCATGGTATGCCCTTTCTCTCCCCTCTTGCCCCATTTGTCTGCCTTGGCTGTGGTTGCAACTCGATGCATTGGAGAGTCAACGCTGCTACGTGCTACAAAGCGCAAGCTTCAGCTCGTGGCTCATCCCTCAAACTCTCAGCATACACGCATTTTCCTTTGATCCCAGCAGTCTCTTTTCCGTTCACTTTCGGAAACTTGAATATAGCACTCTTGGCTTGAGGCACCTGCTAACTATAGCATTCTAGTCGGCACAGAACTCGGCTGGTATCCAGACTCTCCTCGATGTATGCTTCGCTCAACAACGCCGCTCCGACCACTATCCCAACGCGAAACACAGCTACTGACAAGATCCACCATGGCAGGCCGAGCGAGAGGCTGCAAAGATTGTCCAGAAGGGTACGTGTGTTGTGGCTGCGCAATGCTTGGATATGCTGATTGGAATATCCGCTAATGCTTGAAAACCTAACGCAGCCCGCGAGTGTGAGTCCAGCCAACCTCCCTGCTCAACAACACGAACGATGAAGTAACGAAAACTGAATCCCTTAGACCGAACGAAGCGCATCAGGGAAGCCCGCGATGAAGCCAAGAAGGAGATAGAGCAGTACAAGAACCAGAAGGAGGAAGAGTTCAAGAAATTCGAGGCAGAGGTACGTCCCTCGACGGATAGCCGCGCAGGCGACGGATTTGTTAACAAGCCGCATTGCAGCACAGCAAAGGCAACCAAGCCGCGGAGGACGAAGCAAACAAGGACGCCGACAAGCAGATTAGCGAGATCAAGGCCACTGGCAAGAAGAAGCAGGGCGAGGTTGTTAAGAATCTGCTGAGTGCTGTATTCGATGTGAAGCCCGTTGCACCTACAAAAGCTTGAGGGGTCGGTCATGTCAAGCGGCACCAGGCCGATTTCAGCTGTCACGGTACATAAATGAGGAAATCATTGCCCAACACAACGAGACACCCCTATCCTTTGCGACCCGAGATGCAGGGCCTATTCCTATTCAATTGAATCATAGAAACTCCACAAGCGTTGTCAACATGTCTTTGAGTTCCTGACTATCCTCTTCCATGGCGTCCAATCCTTCAATTTGCTCTGAAATCGTCCTCTTCAGAGTGTCCCAATTCTCGTTTTGTGCAGCTAATAGCTGCTGTATCTTTGATCGTGCTCCATTGTCTTCGGCTGCAAGCCACGCCAGTATCGTGTCGATAGTTTGCAGCGTATGGAGCCCTGCGTCTAACCTCCTGGATAATAGCTCGACATCGGACAGCTCGTCACCGTTGGCCGATGCTGTGCTCTCCTCCTCAACCTTTCGTATACGAGTGTTGTAGTCAGATCGCAAACTCACAAGCTTCGCAATCTTGCTGTAGTCCTTTTCCACAAATTTGGCGAGCACGCGGATTCTCTCTGCTGAATCGGCAGGGAGAAACCGCAGCATAGACGCGAATATAGCTAGAAGGTGGACAATGGCACGACGATCCGAGGTTTTGCTGAAGAGGGTGAATGTCGTCTTGATGCCGCCTGCCTCCACAAGCTTCTGGCATACTTCAACGCCCGCCCTTCCGGCCGTGGCGTGGTCTAAGAGTCGCAAGGCAGGGATTTTACTCATCTTGCCGTCTTTTAGCATAATCAGGCACAACTCAATGCCCTCTGCCTGGATCAGTTTATTCTTTCCCTCAGTCTCATCGGCAAGGCATGTTAAAGCTTCGAATAGGTTTTCCATGAACTCCTCCTCCTCGGTGCCTTTCTCAGGGTCGGATTTGCGGTACGGGGCGACCAATTGGAGCAGAATATCAACGGCGTCCAACTTGAGTATGCCCTGCCTGCTTTCCGGTGATGACTGCGCTAGAATTGCCAGGATTTCCGTAGCGTATTGCTTGTTCTGGGTCACGGTTGCTTCCTTTCGCTGCGCACGGTTGAGCAGCCAGCGCAGCACGGTATCGTCCTGCCCGATCTGGGAAGCGGTAGCCGTCCTGGAACACAGGTTTTCCACCACTCCGAGGCTGTGGTAGACACCGTTGCGATCGGACTCGTCGTCTTCGTTGAGGCGGGAAAGGTTGGATATGAGCAGCTCCAGCAGTCCAGCACTGAGGAGGGCATCAGTCAGGGCGTTCCATTGGTCGTCCTCGGCTGACACGTCTTCGTCGGTAAGCTCTTGAATAATTTCAATGGCGTCAATGGCAATATCGGTGTTTTCGTGCGCAAGCAGCCCGACTAGACTTGCGACACAGCCCAAGGCAACGAAGTCCGGGTATAGTTCTGGGTGTTCTGACAGGACCGAGAGGTCCTTGATATCGGCGTCCAGGTCGGCCTCGCTCGTGATGAATCTCTGGGGATCGTGTTCGTATTTCGCTCGTAGCTCGGCGTTCTTCGTAATGCGTTTTTCAAAGTTGAGAGCCGTCTTCCGCAGCCACGCAATGTCGATCTTGTCTGAAATCTGGCCCAGGTCGGCTCCTTCAACAAAGTCCAAAACTTCCGACTCTTGTTTTGTAATACCTCCCCCGAAGAATCGCCCTTCCTCGTCGTCATCCTCGCCCTCGCCATTTCTGGTATCCGTGTCTTCGGGAGGTAGCTCGGGGCCGAAGTCATCATCGTTGCCGTCGTCGGCGTCGGCGCCTACCCGCGCATGCCGTTCTGTGGTATGAGCATCGAGCTTCGCCGACTTGTAAATCTCATCTACGCGCATGAGTCAGTGCCACGTCCGAAGCCATCCAAGCACTTTGAGGCATCGGCTTACTCGGATCGCGAACAGAGTCTAGCTTGCGCTTGCTGGGTATACCAGCTTGCTTTAACATGTTAGAGTTTACCACTTATTTTGTACAGAGATGGATCTGCGCAGATATACTTACCTTGAAGATTTCATCGACGCTGGCCATCGTGGCAGTGGGTATCAAGATCGCTTGTTAACCATGTGAAAGCCAGGGATGGCGGTTCACAAAGGTAAGTACTGAATGGGCGTGGTGATCCATCGCGAGAGCTCCAGATTTACCAAGCTTTAAGGCACCTGCAAGCAGGGGCTGAGGCCCGTTGGGGAATAGCCGCTCCAAAAACTTAGCTTGTTTCGGAAATCCACCAGCATTTAAGATCAATAAACGACTCAGAGACAATCTTGCGGCATCTAAACTGTGTCTTCCTCCCGCCTGAATGTGATGGAGGAGAAGCGAGACTTTCTGCAATCTAAATAAGGCACATCATAGAGGTAATTGGCATTCATTACCGCAATTGAAGCTAAGTACGGCATGCGCGCAGATAGACCACGCTTAGAACATAACATGCATGTATGTAGAATACTAAACTAGCTATCATTATAAGGCACGTACCATTGGCCCTCTCCGTTCCCCCACCTTCCCCTTTCCTTTGGCAAGTGGAGCCTTACCACAAGCACGTATATCCTTGGTATGGGAAATAAGCGGCAGACGTGATATGTAAAGCACCGTTTCTGCACATCTCGATATAAACGAAGCGATGTAGCCCACGTCCTGGATATCCCTCACATCTTCTTTGTCGACGTGCACGACCCATCAACAATATACCGAGAGTCTTGTGTGAAAGCCATTGAGTCCCGACCGACCGACCGACCGACTACGACTTAGTTGACTCTATCCCTTTTAGCGACTCCTGGGAAGCGCCGGCAGCCTTGTCAAACAAACTAGCCGTGACCGCCCCTGACGCTTCGAATGCTCCAGGGTCCGATTTCGTAACGAAACACTGCGAAGCCTCGATATCGAGGAAAGAGACCGGCACTGTGGTAGATAATACTTGCAGGAGGTTTTGGACGCGGGCAGATCCATCGTGGGAACACATGGGCAAAGTCAATAAGGGCGTTACGGCAAGGCTGCTTCGTCCTGAAACGTCTTAAGAATGCCGGGAGTTGGCGTGCCCAACGAGCCGTCGGACTTGTACTCCACTGTTGGCGCCTCGACGTACGCTCACTTGTCATCGACGGGTGCCAGTCCGCGACTCCCCACCACGTCCGCAGCCTCGAAGCCCATGTCAAGGACGGAGCTCTCGTCCTATGAATCTCCATTGCTCCATGCTGGCTCGCGGGTGATTCGTCCGCCTCGTCACTCCTCGTTACACCCGGCAGCAGGCCTTGTGCCCTCGACATTTTACTCCCACTCGCCGGATCCTCCTCCTCACGTCCCGCTATCGGCCGCCGCCTATGCGACGACGGATGGTGGGTGGACGATCCCGAATCAGACCGAATCCGCTCCTTTTTCTGGCGACCGCCACCGTCTCAACGTTGCTTCTGGCAGTGCGCTCGGCAATACTGGCCCCTACTATCAACGCCATCGTTGGTCTGCCTCGACTGGCTCGAGTCGCACCTCCGTGTTGGTGCCTCGCGCTTCCAGCAGTGGGCGCCAGGGACGGCGCGCCAGCTTTGACACGGCAGCTTTTCTCGCAGAGTCGCCGCCATCATCAAAACCATCTTCGCGAAAGCTCCAGAAGAACCGACGTCCCAGCGCCTCGACTTTGATCCCATCAGAGGATCCCCCGCGTGGCCCGCTCGATCCTGCCGGTAGCAGCACCCCAACTTACAATTTACCTCCTGTCACTCTGCCGCCATCCTTGGAACAGACTATTCCCAATCACTACGCTCGCGCACAAGATCCTCAACAGAGCGGCGGCGCTTGGCATCACGGCGTATTTCAGACATCGCCCACACACCCGAGGCGTCTGGATTCTGCCGCCATGGAAGGTGGCCCTGCTACTCTGTCGGCGCAGGTCACCTTGCCCCATGACCAAAACCATGGAGTCGCTCAGTCGTCTCGCGGTCATTCAAGATCGAGATCTGGTCAAGGGAGCAACGACTCGAGTAAGGCTCGCAATGGCAAAGCTCTATCCCAGAAGGCCATGCTTTCGCGAGCCTTACAGAAAGCAAACACCGCCGTTAAACTTGATAACGCCCAGAACTTTGAGGGGGCTCGCGCTGCGTATGCCGAAGCCTGCGAGTTACTCCAGCATGTCTTGCAAAGGACATCTGCAGATGAAGACAAACGGAAATTGCAGGCCATCGTAAGTTGTCCAACTTTACCGCACCCATTCTACGGCGCAAGTTTTCATTAACGACTCTGAACCTTGTAGCACCGTACATATACCAGTCGTATTCATGAGCTAGATCACATGGGTCCGTGGCAAGGTCAAACGAACAAGGCCTTACCGGCACGCCCTACCAGCGTTGCTAATAGTCAAGATACATCCCTTCGGCCAGACACCGACGAGCAAGATGAAGAAAGGGGGGAAGGTGGAGTAGTGGTTGTTGTAGACGAAGAGGACTCGGAAGACGAGGAGGAGGATGCGCCTGTCATTGAAACTGCAACCGTGACTCGAATAGTCAAAGACGACAACGCCCAGCCAGCTCCAGAGCCTGCTCGGCTTGCACTTCAGACATCTGAACTAGGACTTCTACAGTCCTCTTTCTCTCGGTCACCTATACGCAACCTATCACCTAGCAGTATACCATTCACAACCACAGCTGATGCATCTCCTATGCCACCTCCTCTATCTCCCCGAAGACCACCATCACCACCCACAGCATCTTCCGAAAGCAGTAACTTTGTTGTTCAGCCAGACTTTTCTGCAATGAAACCCCGAAACTACGAGTCTAGAGAGCCTCGTCACATTCGAGAGGATAGTCAAAATTCGTGGCTTGATCCTATTGATGAATCTGGAGGCTCAACAGGATCATCGATCCATTCCCGCACATCCTCCTGGGGATACCGGAGAAAGCCTCTTCGAGCCTCTAGAGGTGAGACGGAGGTTGAGTTCGACACTGCACTCGATGCTGCCATTGAAGCAGCTTATGACGAGGGGTATGAGCCTGCAGAGACCAGCATAGCCCATCCTGAGTTGAGCAGGTCTGACGATGAAGATTCGAGAGACCCGCTGCGTCGAGTCGAATTAGCTCGGGAGCGTGTTCGGCAGACTGAACAAGAAGCACTCGAAATGGCCACCGAGCTAGGCGTTCGTTTGCAGGTGCAGCGGCAAAAGCAATATCCGTCGATGGCTTCACCAGGGGATTTTTACGATGAGAACTCATCAGAGGATGAGGAGCGGATCTTGGAGGAAATGACTCGAGACTACACAATTGAAGATTTCGCCATGAATCCTCTCGGACCTTTCGAGGCGAGTCAAGAACCATTGGGGAGCCGGTCCAGGCAGCATTCTTCGGTATCCCCAACAGCCGCTGTACCCCTGTCTTCCATCGCCGAATCGGGCACATCCAAACCAAGTCATGCTAAGCAGGCTTCGATACCGCATTGTCCTCCTGCTCCACCTCCAACACAATCGCTACCAGAGCTCCCTCCACAGCGTCTACCTCACACCACGCAAACGGTGCGAAATCGCCGTCTATCTGGCCAAAACCCAACACAGCTGAAGATCAAGACTGCCTTGACCAATCCCGCACAGCCTGGCGCTCTCCAGGATGCTATGCTGATGGAGTCAAGAGGGCCAGCCGCCAGCCAAATAGCCGAACAGCGTCTGGCCGAAGCCACTGGCCCCTCAACGCGCAGGCCATCTTCACCCCTTACTGACCTCAGCCCTACCGATACGAGGCCATTAGACTCGCCTTTCGGCTCTCGAGGCACCTATTTCGGTACCGACGAAGGGGCCGCGGAAGGACATACCTCTCCCTCGCCTGAAAGGCTACACAAGAACTTGTCCTCTTCCAGCCTAAGAAGCTTGAAGAGCAGGAACATGTCCATGTCCAACTTTGATGATGGCTCCGATATGTCGCCAAGCACCCCTTCGAGTACCTTCTTCTCCAACTCGAGAGTCCCTGCCGTCCCAGCACTACCGACGCCCCTGACGACAGCGTTTCGCGAAAAGATTGAAGGGCCATCCACGGGACTCTCGTTGTTTGATGATAATTTCCATGCCCCCAATAGCCCCGGATCTCCAAACTCAGTTTCCCAGGACGCCCCTGTTCCGCTTGAACCATGCCCCGTAGATTTTATGCTGCGTCCGTTTTGGCTCATGCGATCTTTGTATCAAACCCTCGTGCATCCTCGCGGCGGCTATTTGAGTACCAAACTCTTTGTACCAAGAGATGTATGGAGGGTCAAGGGAGTAAAATTGAAGAACGTCGACGACAAAATTTCACATTGCGATTACTTGACAGCCGCGCTGCTAAAGCTCGCCAAGGTCGACACCTACGATGCAGATGCCGTCCTAGAAGAAATGCAGTCTCTCGAAGGGATTCTGGAGGAAGTCCAGGCTGCCTTGAGTCGGAAACTCGGCAATGAAGTAGGAGTACAAGGTTCAGGGACGTTGTTCAAGGAAGCAGGGGCCACTGCAGAAGGGGCAAACGCGTCTAATTTGCCTCGGTCTGCGAGTGTCTCAGGCAAAACGCCCTCATCATTCTCCTGGCGACGACTACGGTCCAAGAATTCAGCCGTCGGATTAGGAGCCTCGAATGGTACCCGTATCGTTCCAGTGATGGAAACCGGCAAGGACGCTGCCAGTCTGGCATCGCTACCAATGACCACTCACCCGACAAGCCGGCCCGCAAAGCGAGAGGTTGGATTGGCTCAATTCACAGGACCGAATGCCAACTACATGAGTTCGCTTGCCCGGCTGTTCGATGCTGCCCAGGTCATCGGTAAGCAATGCCTTCCTTGCTTATGACTACATATAGCATTCTCCTCAGCTCACATGATATCTTTGTCAATAGATCAAATTGCGCGACAGGTCGATGACCCCGGACTGCGCCATGCTGACAAGACACAGGTCGGGCTGGAGCTGTGTACCCGGCACGCGGCAGAGTTTTTCGGTTTCTATATATGCCGGTTCGTACTGGTAGATCTCGGGTTACTCGTAGACAAATTCATTAAGCGAGGGAGCGAATGGGTCCTCATATGAAGAATATGAGATATAAAGAGCAATGAAATGGATGAGACATGTGTTCTCTTTTGATGTCATATTTAAGAATAATTCTTTACAAATCTATCGGGTTAGCAAAGGCGTTCGTACCAGGGCTGTCCTTCTCAATATGGCTATTCGAACACACCATACAATCCCACATACCCTGCTCAACTGAGGATTTACAGGCACTGGTAGTACCAGTCATTCTGTCTTTGGCAGGTGTAGGGAGCCTGGCACACGGTTGGTCCAGACCAGGAAACACCTCCGCACTGGCCCCAGCGGACTTGAACGGGCCCGGCAGATGTCGTGGTGGCGGCGGGCGGCGTAGTGCTTGTCGAGGTGGGAGTCGGCATCGAGGTCGTGGTCGCAGGCGGAGGGGTGGGAGTGGGCTCCTCGCCACCACCGTTCAGCGCGTTAACGGCCGCAGCGTGCTCGTAGACAAGAGGCTGAGCCTCGGCGTCGTCCAGGTAGATGGTGAACCCATCGTTGTGGTTACGTCCAGTCGAGTAGCCGGAGTAGCCAAACTGCCAGTACATATCCGACATCTCCAGCTCGAGCGACACGGCCTGCCATCGGCCCACAACCTCGACACGGTCAAGGTCGTTGGACGCCAGCCAGCCGTACTCCTCATGCACGACTGGCTTGCCGTTGCCGGCCGCGGCGTGGTCAATGATCCACTGCTCAGTCCACTCGGGGGTCTTGCCCCACCAGTCGGGGTACGAGTGGAAAGTTGTGTAGTCAATGTTGGGCAAGGTGGCCTCGGCATCAAAGTCGCCACCCTCGGCACCGTTGTAAGTCCAGTCTTCGGACTCGCGGTCGAAGTGACCCTCGCTACCAGTGGTGACAAGGTGGTTGGGGTCGATGGACTTGATATGTGTGCTGATTTCGTCATACCACTCGAGAAGAAGATCAGCATCACAGTCGGGGCCGCGGGGAAGGTTGCGAGTTCCATCAGCACCACAGCGGGCCTCGTTGGCAACCTCCCAAGCGAAGATGGCGGGAGAGTCCCTGAAATGCTCAACGACAACGGAGATGTAGTTCTTGAAGGCCTCCTTGATGGCGGGGAGACGGTAGAACTATTGCAAAATACTCAATTAGATGGCGAGAGCAGAACGAATGGATAAAAACGTATTCTTACATCGTCGTGGTATCGGCCACCGTGATTAACGGTGTAGACGTCCATGCCACCGTAATCAGCCCAGTTGTTGGTCAGGGCGAGGACCAGCTTCAGACCGGTGTTCTCGGCGGCTCGAACAACCACCTCGAGGATGCTGAGATCAATGTCGACGGTACCATCCGAGTTGAAGGTTTGAATGACTGTCTCCTCGGCTCCGCTGCCGTACTGGGGGAGCCCGCCAGCGATGGTGGTTGCGTTCTGATCATGGAAGGCCCATGTACGGACAACTCTGAGACCAGCGTCGAGGGCGGCGAGAGCGCCAGCCTCAACATCGGCATAATGGTCATCACCCCACTGTCATGATCGTCTCAGTATACACATGGTTGCAATACTCGATATTTCACTTACAATATTGAACGGCCAGTAGTAGGCGTTGCTGCCAGCAAATATAAACTCCTCGCCGTCCAGCGAGAACTTGTCTCCGCTCGTGGTTACGAATCCACCAGGGACTTGGGCGGCGACCTGCTGACCAGCAAAGGCCAGCAGAGAGGCGGCGAGGGCGTGACGCATTGTATCGGAAGCTTGATCTGACTGTCGATTGAATTGATCTGGGAGCTTACCGAAATTCCTTTGGGAAGCCTGTCCATAATGCCCTTTATATACATCTTGTCACGGCTCGGTGAGCATGCGGAGAGGTGGTGAGAAGGGCGAGTTTGCTGTCTGCATTGGGTAGGCCGGGGACGTCTTGTCCGAACAGCAGGGTAATTGAAGCGTGCGCCGACCGCCAAGGAGGAGCTTGGAGCCGCCGTGGTTCTGCTTTCAACCTGCGGAGCAACTTCATGACCCGCAACTTGTGTCCTTGATCGCCTAACAAACTGATTCCAAGTTGTGGGTTGTCGTATCCTCAATTTGTGGTAATTGCCACATAGGTGGCCAGGTTGATCTCAAAGGCATATGCAGTGCTTAATGCAGAAATAAAATTGTTCTGCAAATGGGATGGTATCATGGGCTGACCGGCTATCTGCTACCCCAGAAATGGAAGATCTTGCGAGCAAGTACTTTGATTTCCAAAGAAAGATTCCTATGGCCAGATAAAAGTTATCAGGCAAACAGTTTACTTACGAATATACACCCCGGCGCGCAAGATCCTACTATAGGCATAGGTGAGGGTATCCTAGATGGCATGCTCCTATGGCGCCTTGCCTATGGCGCGATTAATAATGGCGAGGGTCATTGATATAATGCTTCCGATGGGTATACTCTAATTGCCTTTTCCCGATGGCTTTTATCCGATGGCTTTATTCCAAAGGCTTTATTCCGAAGACCCTAATTAATAGGCTAAATCCTAATACCCGTTAGCTAAGGTATAGAGCTCTATTAAACCGAAGGTATTATATTATATATAGGGAAATATTAAACTTAAGGTATTATATATAAGGAGAGGTATTATAATGATATATAAGGTAAATAGCTAGAATACTTTATTTATAGAGTTTAAGGGTTATATTATTATATTATACTTAAATAGGCTAAATAAAAGTAGTTCCCCTTAAATAGCCCTTAGAAAATATAGATTTTTAAAACGATAATAATAATAAGTTTACTTATAACTTAATAGAAGATATTATAGCTTAAATTATAAGGGATTAAAGAAATTTATTTATCTTTTTATAGACTAATTAATTATTAATTAATATAAAATATAATAAAATATATAAATATAATAAAACATATAAATATAATAAAATATATAAAACCTCTAAATATAACTCTTTAAGCTATATACTATTAATAGAGCCTATTTATTAATTATTAATATTTATTATAATAATAGAACCTTCTTATTAATATATTATTTATTTATTTATTATCTTAATTTAAATTATAATATTATATAGCTTTTATTTATTAGATAATAAATATTATAACTATTTATTTTATATTATTAATTCTTTTTTTAAATTATATTAACTTTAAAAATTTATTAAAGAATTATATATTTAATTAAATAGATATTAATTAGAGGTTAATTAAATTCTAAATTTAGATTAAGATCCTCTTAAAGAAGATAATAATAATTTAAGAGAATAAGAATATAATTCTAATATAAAGATCCTAAATTAAAAAGAGATTTAATATTAAGAAGAAGTAAATAATAACTTAAATAATATTATAATTTAGCTTAAATAGTAAATAGATAGTGTCACGGTTCGGCTGGGCAGTGGGTGGACGGGGAATACATCGGCGGACAGACTCTATTATTATAATAAGCACTAACAACTAGTAGGCAGGCTCTATTAACAAGATATAGCTTAAGGAGCTATATTTAGGGATTCTATTAGTTTCTATGTTTTATTATATCTTATATTAGTTAGTAGGATCAGTCTATATAAAGATAAGTAGGTCCTTATAATCTCCTATTAATCTATAGAAAGGTAAATAGATCCTTATAATCTCCTATTAGTCTATAGAAAGATAAGTAGATCCTTATAACCTCCTATTAGTCTATAGAAGATAAGTAGATCCTTATAATCTCCTATTAGTTTATAGAAAGATAAGTGGGTCTCCTGATCTCTCTATAATCTAAGCTATAATAGTACCCCCCCCTTCTATAATTGAACTCTTATAAGATAGTTATATTTATTAGCTAAGGTCTAGGCTTCTCTGGGTATTAGTAGTAGAAGTTAGTGATAACCTAGGCAGCATTCTTAATATACTTAGTGGGCACCTCTATTAGATCTGGGTATCTAATCTATTTAATAGTATATTTTAGGTAAGCATGGCCTTTATAATTATAATAATCCTAATAGGAATTAATAATATCCTTAATCTCTTATTCTTCTATTCCCTTTACTTTAATTAGGGGGGATTAGGATTAGTATTATTCTAATAAGCAATTATTAGCTATAGATCTTAAAAGGTTAATATAAAAGACTAAGTATATTCTTATAAAATTAGATAATTTTAATTAATATATATATAATAATAGTATTTTTAAGATCTTAAAGAGGCTAATATTCTTCTAGTCTAGCTTCTTCTATAGGTATAGGATCTTAATATTCTAAGAATCCAATTATATAAGCTCTCCTAGCTTATATTATTAAGCAGGGTAGTAATATTGGTTTACTTATTCCTTATATTAGGCTTAGATAGCTATAATCTTAGCCCTTAGGTATTCTAGGATATTATTTATCTTCTATATAAATTATTCTATATCTTTAATTAGTAGATTAATCTTTATTATAATAATAGGTTTAAATCCTATTTAGGGATAGAAGGTATAATTAATAAAGAAGGAGGAGATACTAATGATCTTAGATTTCTAGGAATTAGCTATAAATTTGACTAAAGGCAGCCACTTAGCCTAATCATCTTATAAGTAGGATATATAGGCTTATAGGTATTACTCTAAGGAAGCATTTATCTATTCTATCTAGCTATCTATCTTAGGATAATAGGCCATAGATAATTATAAGTTGATTAAGAATTACCTATTTAATTATTTCTAGAATTAGGTAATAAACTAGGGGCCTCTATTAGATATAATCATCTAGGGCAGCCTATATAGCTTCTAAATATCTCTTAAGTAAAGTTAGATTATATCTTTAGTATTATAGGTCCTCTTATAGGCTAAAAAGTACCTTAATTTTATCAGATAATAGATTATTATAAATATAATATTATAGCCCTAGCTATTTAATAAATATAATATAAAATCTATAAATATATCTTATTAGGCTTATTTAGGGATTAATAAGGGCCTTAAGATATTCTATTTAATATCTTAGGCTGGGTTTATTCTGCAGCAGGTATAGCAGTTCTTAACCCACCTCTTAATATATATTAGCATTCTGGGCTAATAGTAGTCATATAAGATTAGATCATAGGTATAGGCTTGGCTAGGGTGGCTAGTTATAGGGCTCTTATAGTAGGCTTAGAGTAAGGCAGCTTTTAGTAGATTATAATCAGGGATATAGATATATTTCTAGTATAATAGCTTTCCCTAGATCTCTATATATTTAGCTAAGATAATTTAAGGATATTAAGGAATACCTTCTTAGAGTACCTATAATATTCTATCTAATATACTATCCTATTAGTAACATTTATCTAATAATTGGATAATATTCTCTAATAATTCTAGAGTCTTCTTAGGTTATTATATCTTTAATTATCCTCTATATATTTAAGTTATTTTAGCTCTTAGGGATAATAAGAATTAGTTTTCCTTCTTAATAATTATCTAGTTCTAATAATATAAGTGCTTATCCCCCTCTTTAGGGAGATCCTCTAATCTCCTAGTTAAGGAGTCTAGCTTTATACCCTATTTATCTAGGTAGTAGGTAATATAGAAATTAAAATAGAAGAAGAATTCAGATTAATATACCTATCTTTAATTAAATAGCTTAATAATTATAAAATATTCTAGATTCTTATAATCTAAGATAATCTTAATTAAGGATATTATCCCTTCTAATTTAGATTATTATTTCTTAAAGTAATAGATAATTATTATAAGTTTCTTATTATAGATCTTATAATTATATTCTATAATATTATATTTCTTAAAGAAATAGGCTATAAGCCTTAGGTAGCCTTTATTATTATATTATAAGAGGATTCTAATAGATATATAATCTAAAGTATTTATTTTAAGGATGATTTCCTTAGTCTAGTTAAATAGGGCTAGGATTAGGGTAATAATAAATACTTCTTTTAACCTTTAAAACATAAGCTCATATTTAGAGTCCTAGGCAAAGGGTACCCCTTTCTTTATTAGGTGTATTAATGGGGCTATCATCTTGGAGTAATTATAGATAAATTATCTATAGAAGTTTCTAAATCCAAGAAAGGCCTATATATTGGTTAAGCAGGATAGTGCTTTCCAATTAACCACTGTTTCCACCTTGGCCAGGTCCATCCGGATACCATGGTATCCTACGATCAGGCCCAGGAACTTAATTTCCTTAATAAAAAACTCGCATTTCAATGGTTTAGTATATAGGCCTGCCTCTCGCAGGGCCTATAGGACTAGTCGGAGGTGTTCAATGTATTCCTCTTATATCCGGCTATAAATCAGGATATTATTAAGATATATAATATAGAATAGGTCTAGGTATCTTCTTAGGGCAGAGTTAATATATCTCTGGAAGGTAGCTAGGGCCCTAGTAAGGCTAAAAGGTATTACTAAGGATTCATATAGTCCAAAGCGGGTATAGAAGGCGGTCAGGTATTCCTCCCCTTTCCAGATCTATAGATTATTGAAGGCAGAGATAATATTAATCTTAGAGAAGTACTCTATACTAGCTAAGTTATTTAAGCTCTCCTTGATCAGTAGTAGTAGGTAGTAGTCCTTTATTATAATATTATTCAGGGCCCGGTAATCCACGCAGAATCGCAGGCTTCTATTAGGCTTCTATATAAATAAAACAGGGGAGGTGATTAGGGAGGAGCTAGGCCTAATAAATCCTTTCTGCAGGTTCTTATCTAGCCACTCGCATAGTATAAGCAGCTCATTGCAGGATATCCTATATAAGGGGCCAAAGGGGAGCTTTTTCCCTGGCTATAGTTCGATGTGGTGATCCTCTGGCCTATGCAGGGGGAGCTGGTCTGCCTCTTTAGTAGAAAATATATCTTAGAAATCATAGATCTCTTTAGGTAATATGATCTTAAGATCTAGGGGTGGTTATAGTAGTTTATTAATCTATTCTAATATTACTATAAAAACTCAGGTCTTCCCTTATCAGCAGTATAGCCTTGTGGTGTTTAGGGAGATTAGGAGGATATTCTAATTCTTTAGGGCATTAGGGGCCTTGTTCTGCATCCCTTATTAGAACTTCTTAAGTATATTATATAAGGCCTAGGTCTTTATAGGCCTACTAGGAACATTATAGAACTTCTAGCAATACTAGCTATTGAAGGTAAGTATGTAGGCAATGAAGCCTACCTAGGGATCATATTATTTCAGCTATAGTATTCCTAATACTAGGGGGTAGCTAGCCAGCTAGATCATATAGAATATCATACTCCGCTGGTGGTGATTAGTAATACAGAGCCTAGCTCAGATATAGTAGGTAATTTGTCTGCTCTTAGTAAGATGGCCATCAAATACTTCGATTTTAAGTGGTATATATAATAGCTTAGGGATCAGGTTCTAAGACCTAGCCTAGCTTTTATTAATAAATCCCTTACCCTCTACCCTACTATTAATCATAGTATAGGAAGGGATAGGAAGACCATATTCTTAGGTTAACTTAGTGGATAATATTATTAGGTTGGATTATTAGTTAGTTTTATCTTTAATAGGGATTCTATAGATAGTAGTAGTAGAAATTCTAATCCAGGGTATAGGATGTTTTAGGGGGCAAGCCTAGTGCTAACTTAGGATAGGCTTACCTTGTTTCCCTCTGGGTCTTTAGGGTAATATGATTATAAGTAGGAATAGGGAGGGCTAGCTGTGTCATAGCTTGGACCGCGGAGAGGTCAGGAGACCCACTTATCTTTCTGCAGACCAACAGGAGATTGCAAGGACCCACTTATCTTTCTGCAGACCGACAGGAGGTTACAAGGACCTACTTATCTTTCTGCAGACCAACAGGAGGTTGCAAGGATCCGCTTACCTTTCTACAGACCAATAGGAGGTTGTAAGGACCCACTTATCTTTGTGCAGACCGATCCTGCTGACTAACATGAGATGTAATAAAACACGGAAACCAACAGAACCCCTAAACGTAGCTCCTTGAGCTACGTCTTGTCAATAGAGCCTGCCTGCTGGTTGTCAGTGCCTACCGTAGCAATAGAGTCTGTCCGCCGACGCGTTCCCCGTCCACCCACTGTCCAGCCGAACCGTGACAAATTCTAGCGCCCTTATCCGTTTTCAATAAATCGCGCAGCATGGTGTGAGAGAAAGATACGGTTCTTCGGCAAAAGACAGACCCAGCCCCGAAAAGACCGGTTGAGAGGCAAGAGAGAGGAGAATAAGAGGGCACGCGGCCACAACACCGCAATCAACGCCGGCAACTAGGCCGATAAAAGGAATCGATACGAGTGAACCATTTGATCACAATAGAACGAATGTAAGGAAAAAGCAAGAAGAAGGCCAATCGGCCTTAGGCCAATTAACAAGAGGACATACAGGCCGATTGGTGATGTCTGTGGAATTGATCAATTGATGGTTGTTGGATGTCAATGGATGATGATCGATGTGTCCATGTGTGTGCTATCGTTCCCCCACCCCCCCGTTGCGAAACTACGGAAAGTAAGGGCCTTTTATGCCCAATTCGCAATCTCCTATCATAGCTCGGACCGTGGTGTGGTCTTCGGACCCACTTATCCTTTTGCAGACCATCGGCTTGGACCCACTTATCCTTCTGCAGACCATCAGCTGCGGCTAGAACTCGAACTGCGGTATCTCCTTCTAGAGCAAGGAACCATTTTCCCCGAAGGAGCCAATTCTGCCGTCACAGTATGTATGTGCTATTCCAGTTATTGACTGGAAAGGGAATAGTTGTTGGATGGAGGAGGCCTTGTTGTTGCTGGCCATTCCCCGATATCTCCCTTAACACGAAGGGGTTATTCTGGTTGATGGGGGGATGCCCCTAAGGGGCGGGCGCTGGTTATTATTATAATTATTATTTATCCTGATGGCTATGTAGATAGAATGAAAATTTCCTGGCCAGATTGCAGCAGAAACTGTATTATTATATAGAAACTGTATAATCGGTTATTCACAACACCAAGGCTCCCTATAGCGATCAACATGGTAATATGTCGTTATACAGCCATCTTGTCGGCGCGTTTCTATGCCCGCGAGTGACGAGAGACAACGATTAAAACGGATGGTGTGTAGATATAGATAAATAATTATCCGATATGTCGCAGACTCACGATATCTTCAAAAATGCAGTGGTGAGGTTCAATTACATCTCCAACCCTCATACACACACACACTGCGAAGCTTACATAAGGAATCTTATTTGCACCGGATCCAGTGCACCTATGGGGACCCTTTATTGCATCTTGTGTTAGTCAGCAGGATCGGTCTGCAGAAGGATAAGTGGGTCTCGCGACCTCTCGGCGGTCCGAGCTGTGACAGTAGGTCCCTTTGGGCAGCTTTTTTACTAGGTGAACAACAACAGCCTGGGTTGGGTTCAATAGCGATGGCTCGTCTGCCGAGGCGTTAGGTGAGCCGGCAGCCGGCCCGGAAGACGTTATTTTCTTTGGCCGGCTTGTCTTCCGGCCCCGGGTCTCCTCGATGCCCAGGGGGGGCCGTATTCTGAGCCGGGCCTGTACCAAATCCACTGAAAAATGTATCCCTTTGCAGCTAGGACCCAGATCTTGATCCGTCACCTTCTGGCTTGACTGTCCCTCAAACGGCTGGATTGCCTCGGCAACGCTAACGGAGCTGCCAATATTGACGCTTTTGATGGAGGCATCCATCAGGACTTTGACCCACTTATTGGCCTTATTATACGGCGCCGGAACGCCGATTGCTATTGTATCTGGGTCAAGGAGCCGGAGCCGTTGTTTGAGGAAGGAAAACCGGTCAAATGATATGAACCTAGCTATCCGGGACAGCCCGTGGTTCCCGCTGCCTTGGGGGACCCCCCAATGGTCATTTCCTCTTTGTCTGGTAGTAAATCCATGTGGATAATAGCTATCCATATATAGATGTCTGCAACAGATGTTGGGTTCCAGGACCACTGCCGGCTCTGTGGCTTCCAGGACTCCGGGTCCGGGGCCTCCGAGTTATTGTCTGTGTAATTAGCCCAGTTCTGAACAAGCCAGATAGGTAAGAAACGCTGGAATAGCTTCAAGGGCGTCTCAGGAAGCTCAAGGACTTCAAAAGGGCTATACGGAACGTCAAACGGCTCAAGTTTGGCGCCCACCTTGTCTGCGGGCTTCAAATTTGGTCTTACGGTGCTATCTGCATCTTGCTCCGGCTGGCTGTTATTGAGGGTGATGTCAAAGTCGATGCCTTCATCGATAGCAGCGCTGCCAGCAGCTAGGGCCACAGGCCGGGGCACCGGCGCCCGGCGCCGGGTCTACCGCCGGGTCTGGGGTCCGTTGTCTTCCATTATTGTACAGAAAAAAACCGTCTGCACAGAGCTTTCGTTGGTGAGGGTTTTTTTTTGTTACATCATGTACCGACACATTTGTAGTGGTGGTGTGGGGCGAGGTACGGGACTGACTTGTTCGCGCAGTCAAGGGATAAGAGCTTTATTCCACATTTGAATAATTTGCTCTGAACATAAATAGACTTGGCCTTCCCCAGCCAACGTGAACCTGAGGCTACCGCCCGGAACCTGCAACCTTGTCCTCGTTATAAATCCCCTGCTTAAAATTTTCCAAGATGTTGCCCAAAAATTCTGCTAAATCATCCGACGCCCTTCTTGATAAGCTTCCTCCGCTTGTTCTCGACCAAATTTGCCGATACCTGGCCAAATACGATGGCAGGTCTCGACGAAGCCTGCGCTCATTTTCCTCGGCAAACAGTCGGTGTTATTCGGTGGCTACGAGTCAGCTGTTTCGACGGCTTGATCTTACACTGGATGCCGTCCGTGGAATCGCGGGCGCAATTGAGGCGTCGAACGCGACACTCGGTAATGATCGGCTGCGGTTCGTACATGACCTCACGATCTGCGATTCTGGAAATGAAAATCGATCCGGATGGCCATATGAGCTTGAGCAAGAGGAGGCCAATTATGGAGATGATGGGAAAGGGGGACCGTTTCATCGCATATTAGCTGCGACAAGATATTTCTACGGACTGCCTGAAGGCCGAAAGGAAACCACTGACGAGAAAAACAACCGGATCCAACGATGGCTGCCTCTTGCTAATTACCTCGAAAGACTTCCCTCTCTTGCGAGCATTACCTGGACGCACAGCGACCAGGTCCCTAGCTGCATAGTTGAGGCCTTGAAGCAGCGTCCTAGAATCAAGCTTATCATTGAGACTTTTAGTCTTCGAGGAGCCTACCAACAAGGCGGGCGCGGGCAGAATATGGATCCAGAAGAATGTGCTCTTATTACTTCACCATGTCTGCACACCATTGTAGTCCCCCATTTCAGCTATGATGACTTCGGATGTTGGGACTACAATGGCGATGCAGTGAAGGAAATAGCAAGCTCAGCAACCCCTGATGGTTGGTCAAATCTAAGGCACGTGGTCATGATTAATCGACGGCCTGGTGATGGAACCGCGGTTCAAAGTTTAGAGACCAGGTTACCGTGGCAAGGCTTTAGACCACCCGTAAACGCCCAGTCCTCGTCCCCCTCAGCACCACTCATAGACGCTTCGTCGCATGCACACAGCGCCGGGTGTCTACAGAGTCTGTGTCTACTCGGCGATCCTGATGGGATGGTGCCGTCCCTATCCAGCCTCTTATCTTGGAAGCGCTGCATCGACTTCTCGGTCCTAGCAAGGCTCGAATTGCAGCCAGCCGGATACGATACGCTGAAGACATTGACAGACATGGCCAGGTGTGGCCAGTTCGACTTGTTAGAGAGCTTATACTTAGGAACTTGGTGGGACGACCGCGAAATGGAACCAGATAAAATACAGGATATGGACCACATGGCTGTTCAGTTACTGAAAGCTTTGCCGCCCCTTCGGAATCTCAAGATGGAGGAATGCAGTAGTGATGGCCTCTTTCAAGCCATTATGGATAGGCATGGCTCAACTCTGCGCACACTGCACATCTTTCCGGGCAATGAAGGGACGCGGTTTCTTGGACTAGAGCAGGTAAACCAGATTGTAAGGGTATGCCGGCTGCTTCAAGGGCTTACGCTTCTTATACCGCGGTCTTTGGGAAATGCCTTCGAGACCGCCATCTACCGTGCTCTTGGTCGTCTGCCGGTACTTGAGTACATCAAGCTGATTCTCGATTGTACCATACTCGACAAGACGAGATTTCGTCTTCGATTGTCGGAAAGCAGTGGGCTTCTCAAACCAGAAGAGTCGAGCGAACAAGAGGCAACCTTTCTTCGTGAAACTTTCTTCAACGTGGCTGTTGACAGTACTCTAGCTAAATCCATATTTCGGACTATAGCCCAAAGTCAGAGCATGGAGACAGGAATCTCTTACGAAGCCCTGCCCCTCTATAGAATGGTCCTTGAGGTGCTGCCCGATTACCAGTTATATGGTGAGATTAGTAACGTACGCCGCTGGATCGGACGCAACTGGGTATGTGAGCGGAGGTCAATCTCCGAGGGTGACGACGGGAACGGGACTTTGAGCTTTGGAGTTGCGACGAAAGAGTTGAATCGTCTCGCCAGGCTAGATGCAGGGTCTCTTCTGGACGATGATCCATGGTGGTTTCAAGACAGTGCCTTTTTCAAGAGTGTATGGAATAGTTTGTGGCTAACAGGCTCATCTGGGGACCAGGGAGACTGGAAGAACGCATGGAGGAGCTTCCCTTTGTCAGATCTATGAAATTGACCAAACGTTGATGTTATTATTTACTTATCAGGATAAAAGAGGAAGAATAAGATTATAAAGATTAAGGGCAGATAGCATAGCAGTCTAAGGGATTAGGAATAATGTTATATTAAGGGTGTGCTCAGCTCAACCAGCGGAATACAGCACACTTCTTTGAGGTCTCGCAGAGTTCGGTTTCCCGTATATTTAACGAGGTGTTGAGAACAATGATGAAACTATATACCGAGTTTGTCAGGCTCCCCAACGACGACTTCGTTGCCGCTGAGATTGAGCTGTCAGGAGAGTTGAGGGCCTTCACGGGATGTATTGGTGCAATTGATGGAACTCATATCGCGGCTCACGTTCCTGTTGCCGATCAGAAAAGATTCTTCAACCGGAAGAAAAAGATCTCACAGAATGTATTTGCTGCTGTTCGTTTTAATATGTGTTTTTCCTTTGTGCTTGCAGGAGCAGGGGGAAGTGTAAACGACGCAACACTCTATCGATGGTCAGCGAACGAGAAGTTCGTGATACCGCCAGGAAGGTTCTACCTTGCTGACGCCGAGTTTGCACTGAGTCGAGGAGTTGTGATTCCTTTCTCGGGAACTAGATATCATCTCAGGGAATTTGGAGAGGGGGAAAGGCCAGCAACAGCAGAAGAAAGTTTCAACCTGCGGCATGCTAAACTCCGGTCAGTTGTCGAGAGGGTGTTTGGTAGTTTGAAACGGCGGTTCAAATCCTGCGAGAAAACCCGACTGAGTATGAATTCAAGGATCAGATACATATTATATATACACTCACAGGTCTCTGGAACTGCATTAAGGCTGAGGAAGGTGTAATAGATGAGTTCTTTGACGTAGACTTTGGCGAGGAGCTCGACGAGGCGCAGAAGCGGGCAGGCTTGCGAGTTGAGGGTTGTTCTGGGATAAGACTTTGTGAGATTATTGCAAAGGAGAACTGGGCAACCGTAACTGCATACAGAGCAGCAGGAAATATGTAGAACTTGAAAAAAGGTTGCAAAGTCAGGGCGTTGAAGATGTTGGTGTAGAAAACCCGGGCTCTCTAGGCTAGCTGCAGAGGTTGCACTATGCCCGTATAGCTAGGCGTATGATAGGATCGCCGCCGTTGTCTGTTACTTGTAACACATTGAAACACAGGAGTAGATGGACTCGAGTCGGATGCGACTGACCTTGAAGCTTTCGGCCGGGATGATTGTAGGATATAATTATTGAACCTTACCAGTGGCCTTGAGTGACTCATTTTCGTAACATATGGATGGCAAACTTTTAGGCTTTTACCAGTTGTAACCTTTGAGTTGATTAGTGCGTAACCTTTTGGTCGCCTGGTAAGCTTTGGGAAACTCGCCTTGCCGACAATTCTTGTCGCCCAATGTTTTTTGCCCGCTTTGGCTTGAGTGGAGCAAGTCCGCGACGCGTATTTCTTAAACCTCATTTTGACGGTCGCCATCATGTCACGGCCGTAACAAGCTGATATACCCAGCCGCACGGATAAAATATGGGCCGAAGTGGACACCAAACTACTGGGGCCTACAACGGAGTGTCATGGGACTACACAGAGGGAGGAGTCCCTCCATACCTCGTGCGAAAGGATCCCCTGGGACCAGGGATACTCTGGATGAAGAGGGACCTCGCACCATGGCCCAGCGACAGCAGAGACCACGACGCGAAAGAAAAGTTTGTAGCAGGAAATACCGCCTGCCCCCAAAAGGACAGAACCAGCCAATCAGGAGAAGATCACAGGGACCGTGATCCTAGGATCATAGCCAGAGCGCTCCAACAAAGGAGGCTTACGCCTGGCTCACCATGAGCCACGAATGCAAAACCGTGATCCCAGCAGTAAGGCAGTAAGTATATAATTAGGAAGAATTCCCTTAAGGAATTCTTCAGCTTTCAACACAATTCAATCACATTTTCTTATTCTAGGTCCTTAATTGCAACCGATTAATAATAATGCATAGACCTAACCGCTTAAGATAAAATCCTATACTTAAACCTGAACATAAACCCTCAAGGTTGAACTTCATCTTTGAAGGAACACCCCCACTCTCAACCCAACCCGTTACCCTGATCTAGTAAGACCTGGTCGGGAACATTACACTACTATTTGTCACAGCTCGAACCGCGGAGAGATTGGACGGACCCACTTATCCTTCTGCAGACGAGCCGGCTGCTGACTAACGTAGGACGTGATAAAATGCGAAAATCCACAGAACCCCTGAACGTAGCCCCTTGAGCTACGTCTTGTCAATCGAGCCTGTCTGCTGGTTGCCAGTGCCTACCGTGGCAATAGAACCTTCTTGACAACGCGTTCCCTGTCCACCTACTGTCCGAGCCGAACCGCGACACTACGTAGCTCCAACCTATTGGACGCCGAACGCCATGACTGCTCATCCTGTACCCCCAACCCTTCCTGGAGATCGCGCCGACTTCGAACAGCAATATGCCAAGGAACCCGACAGGTGGTTCCGCTACCTGAGCAAGACCTATGCTTGGATGAAGAATCAAGCGGCCAACCAAGCAGATACCGATCGGAAGTTAATCGAGCTACAAGTCCGGGTTCAGACCCTCCAGGAGGAGGCGCTAGTAGCCCGAAGGAACGAGAATACAGCCGTAGCGCAGAGATCCTGGATCGAGGAGAGGCTCAATGCCAAGGAGAAGGAGCTGATGATAGCCCAGATAGAGGCTCACCGAGCTATAGATTCAGCCCTCCCTACTGTAGCGACCCCGACGCCCTCAGTCATCCCCGATCCCCTAGCCAAGGCACCAACAGCTGAGACTTTGGGAGCGCCTCTGCCTCCTATTACCCGATCTACCGCCTCGACCCAGCTTTCAGAACGAATTCCCGACCCTGACAAGTTTAAAGCTACCCGTGCAGACTTACGCCGTTTCCACTACGCCATCACAGAGAAGCTAACCGTCAACCTGGACCGTTACCCAACCGCTGTAAGCCGCATGGCCTATGTGAATAGCCGCTTAAATGACGAATCCTACAAACTTATACAACCTTATATCTTCCGCGGCGTATGCCGCCTCCCTGATTACCATAATATACTGGATATACTACAGAAGGCTTACAGGGACCCCAATGAAGCCCGAACGGCCCGCCGGAAGCTCAATATTATTAGACAGAGGGACCGGGACTTTGCTACATTCTATGCTGAGTTCCAAAGCCTCTCCCTTGATAGCAGCCTAGAAGGAGATGCCCTGGCCCCCTTTCTCAAAAAAGCTGTCTCGAGGGAGCTGTACGAGATGCTGCTAAATAACCCACCGGCCGACTATGGATACCAGACCCTTGTAAAACACTTCCAGAATCTCGACATCCGCCTACAGGAACACCACGAAGGTAGCCGACTACGCCAGCACTACGGTAGAAACTCTTTCAGGCCGGGCAAGGGCATAGGCTCCCCGTCGCGGGAGAGAGCAAACAGGAAGTCACCCTCACCCCCAAGGGGCCGTAGTCCACCCAAGGACCTGCCCGCCGGAGACCCCATGGACCTCAGCAACCAGCGGCGCCCCAGGAACCCCAACTACCGGAGGGAGAACAACCAGTGCTTCCGTTGCGGCTCATCTACGCACTACATCCGTGGCTGCCCAGAACCCGATACCCGCCCCCGATAGTTTCGTTCTGCCTGCATCCACCCAGCCCTTGACCACTCGGCTAGCCCTCCCTGTTCCCGCTCTCGAACATACTACCCAGAAGACACAGAGGAAAACGGGGTGAGCCTGTCCTAAGTCGGCGCCAGGCTCGGCCCCCTAAAACCCCCGCACCCCGGATTAGAATCTCTGCTACTGCTATCCACGGAATCCCCATTGAAGATGAAACCAACCAACGATCCAACCTGATGATATTGCCCGCCGAGCTGACCCAAGAGCAAGGGCCCTCTTTTCCCTCCTATGCTATGATAGACAGCGGGGCGGAAGGCAAAGGATTCATCGATGAAAGCTGGGCTAGGTCCCAGAACCTGATCCTTAAGCCGTTACGTACGCCGTTCGAAATCGAGGTGTTCGACGGCCGCCCTGCCCAGAGCGGACAAATTACCCATTACGTCCGTGCCCGACTCCGCATTGCCGATCACCACCAGCAGAACATGATGTTCTATGTGACCCAACTAGCCAGCTACCCCCTGGTGTTGGGGATGCCGTGGCTGAAACAACACGATCCCCAGGTGGGCTTTGCCGCCCACACACTTACCTTCAATAGCCAGTACTGCCAGAAGTTCTGCAACATCGCTGACAGGCCAACGAAGACCCGGGCCCTATACGATATACCCAGGATGTTCCGACAGGGGATGCTAAACGAGACCCCTAACGCCCTGAAGGATTGGGATATCCTCCCGATCTCCCTGAACACTGCGAGGCTATACTGCCGACGAGGGAAGGTCCGAGTTTTTACTGTGATTATGGAACAGATTGACGAATTACAATAACAATCCCCGGATCCTAATACTGTACTGCCTGAAGAGATCCGCGACTTCCAAGATGTGTTTTCTACTAAAGAGGCAGACCGACTTCCCCTGCATGGCCAGAGGACCACCACATCGAACTGTAGCCAGGGAAGAAGCTTCCATTTGGCCCCTTGTATGGGATGTCCTGTAACGAGCTGCTTGTGCTGCGTAAGTGGCTGGATGAGAATCTGTAGAAAGGGTTCATTAGGCCTAGCTCCTCCCCAATTGCCTCCCCCGTTCTGTTTGTGCAGAAGCCTAACGGAAGTCTACGATTCTGCGTGGACTACCGGGCCTTGAATAATATCACGGTAAAAGACCGCTACCCGCTACCGCTGATCAATGAGAGCCTAAATAATCTAGCTGGTATGGAGTACTTCTCCAAGATCGATATTATCTCTACCCTCAATAATCTACAGATCCGGAAAGGGGAGGAATACCTGACCGCCTTCCATACCCACTTCGGATTATACGAGTCCCTGGTAATGCCCTTTGGCCTTACTAGGGCCCCAGCTACCTTCCAGAGATATATCAAACCCGCCCTAAGAAAATACCTAGATCTACCCTATAATGCCTACCTCGATGATATCCTGATTTATAGCCGGACACGAGAAGAGCATGTCGAACACCTCCCACTGGTCCTACAAGCCCTGCGAGAGGCAGGCCTGTATGCCAAACCATCGAAATGCGAGTTCTTTGTCGAGGAAGCCAAGTTCCTGGGCCTGATCGTAGGATGTCACGGCATCCGGATGGACCTGGCCAAGGTAGAAACCATTGTTAACTGGAAGACCCCAGCCTGTTTGACCGACATACAAGCCTTCCTTGGATTCGGGAACTTTTACAGACGATTTCTCTGCAACTATTGTAAGGTGGTTGCCCCACTCACACACCTGACAAAGAAAGGGGTGCCCTTCGCTTGGGGCCCCGAATGTGAATCTGCGTTCCCGAGGTTAAAAGAAGCCTTTACCACTGCGCCGTTCCTGGCCCCGTTTGACTGAAGTAAGGAGATTGTCCTCGAAATGGATGCTTCTGATTATGTATCCGCCGGAGTCCTCTCGCAGTACGACGATGAGGACCGCCTGAGGCCTGTAGCATACTTCTCCAAGAAGCACAGTGCCACTGAGTGTAACTATGAGATCTACGACAAGGAACTCATGGTGATGATCCGCTGCTTCGAGGAAATTGACCTGAGTTGGAAGGGGCATCATCCCCAATCAAGGTCATCTCTGACCATAAGAACCTATAGTACTTTACAACCACCAAGCTACTTAACCCGAATACGCAGAGGACAGCTGAATATACAACAATCCGAGGAGACCCCATCGCCAGAAAAGACCCTAGAACTACCAGAGAGGATCGCCCAGCTACTAGATGAAGGCTACCGACAAGACGGTATACCGGATAGAATACTACAGGCGCTCCGAGAAGGCGCCCCCCGACACCCCCGAATTACCCTGGCCGAATGCACAAAGGTCCAGGGGAAGCTATTTTACCGGAAGCGTATCCATGTTCCTGATTACAACCCGCTGAAAGCTGCCCTGCTTCAAGCCTACCATAAGAGCCCTGTATCCGGCCACCCTGGCCGAGCCAGTACCTACGACCTATTCTCCCGTGATTACTATTGGCCCGGGATGTTGGCCTATATCGAGAGATGGGTTAAGAACTGCCACACCCGCCGCAGAATAAACCCGGCCCGGGATGCTAGACAGGGTGCCTTAAGGCCCCTGCCAATCCCTAAACAAGCCTGGCAAGACATATCCATGGACTTTATCTCCTTGAGCGCCCGAAGGACCCAAAGATGTAGCCGCCCCACAACAACGTCGCTACATTGAGGGACCTTGAGAAGCCGCCACAGCTAATTTTCTATGTATCTGATTCAGCCACTTCTTACATCATAGACATGGCACCCCAACTGACTGTCAAAGGACCAGGACAACGCCGCGGCGGCGGCCACAGCAGCAACAGCAGCAGCAGCCAGGCCAACAAGGAAGCTAGATATCTAATGCAGCTACAGATATCTAGGAGCCGCCGCGAGCAAGATG
>LDEE01000016.1:14731-26487 GCA_001021365.1 Stachybotrys chartarum | reverse complement strand
GGCAAGATTATGGAGCTACTCTTGGATAAGGGAGCGAATATCAATGCACAGGGCGGCTACTACGGCAATGCTCTACAGGCAGCTTCATTACGAGGTCATGACAAGATTGTGGAGTTACTCTTGGATAAGGGAGCGAATATTAATGCTCAGGGCGGAGAGTTCGGTCATGCTTTCTTCGCAGCTGCGGAAAATGGCTATCGGCAACTTGCTACCCTCCTACTTCGATACATCAGTGACCTAACTATCGCCAACAATAAAGGCCAAACCCTTCTCTCCCAAGCAGCTCAGCGGGGGTATAAGACAGCGATCAAACTGCTTATCAGTACAGATGCAATTGAAATGAACCTGAGAGATCATGATGGGCGGACACCACTACATCTGGCTGCTGAGAATGGTCACAAAGCATTAGTCACTATGCTTCTGAACACAGGCAGGGCTAACATTACCGCAGAAGATTACTGCGGCCTGACTGCATTGCAACTAGCCGCTTTCTTCCACCACGCATCGACAGAAAGATTGCTCATAGAAAACGGCTCCCCCAATTCGCTAGACTTCTACGGCTTAAAGGCGCTTTATTCTTAACTTAGCATATCTAGTTTTGGTCTGCAAATGAAATAATTGGTTAATATAAAAAAAGAAAATACTGCATCTAGACGATGAACTAGAATGCATACTTAAGGTGAGTATTGATATAGTAAGAGGATAGGGTTATTAGCATGAATAATATAGCTAAAAACCCCAGTACTCTATTATCCCTACTACTACTACTACTACTACTACTACTACTACTACTACTACTACTACTACTACTGTGGGAGATAGATACGGTTCCTCGGCAAAAGACAGACCCAGCCCCGGAAAGATCGGTTGAGAGGCAAGAGAGAGAGAGTAAGAGGGCACCAGCCACAACACCGCAATCAATGCCGGCAGCTAGGCCGATAAAAGGGGAATCAATAGAAATGAATTATTTAATCATAATGGAACGAATGTAAGGGAAAGGCAAGCAGAAGGCCAATCGGCCTTAGGCCGATTGGCAAGAGAACACACAGGCCGATAGGTGATGTCTGTGGAATTGATCAATTAATGGTTGTCGGATGGCGATGGATGGTGATCGATGGGTGGTGTCTTCTTGATTGTTCTTGTTGTTGCCAAAACTGCGGAAAGTAAGGGCTTTTTATGCCCAATTCACAATCTCCTATCATAGCTCGGACCGTGGTTTGGTCTTCGGACCCACTTATCATTTTGCAGACAATCGGCTGCGGCTAGAACTCGAACTGTGGTATCTCCTTCTAGAGCAAGGAACCATTTTTCCCGAGGGGGCCAATTCTGCCGTCACACTACTACTACTACTACTATACAAATACCACGACGTGTTCGGTCATACGTTTCGTGTTATGATATAACACACGCGATATACCCTGCTACTACCCCCCTGTCTTTTCTTTTTTATGACATAACACGCGCTCTCAAAACCCCCACTAACCCTATATACACTAAATCTGTCAGAGATCTGCGACTACTGGAGAGTGAATAGGTACACGACTACGCGACGAGCTAGCTACGGCCTCTTCGAGGCCGAGCTAGGGGTCTCTTGGTGACGGTTTCAATTCTTAACCTTCTAACCTATGGCCTCGCGAGGGCATTTATACCCTCGCAGAGCCGGCTTATCTATATTCCAGTCGGAGGACCCACTTATCCTTCTGCAGACCAACAGGAGGTAGCAAGGACCCACTTATCTTTGTGCAGACCAACAGGAGATTGCAAGGATCCGCTTAACTTTCTGTAGACCGATCCGGCGTAGCAATAGAACCTGCCCGCCGATGCGTTCCCTGCCCACCTGCTGTCCTAGCCGAACCATGACACTGTGACCCTGACAAAATCAACCACCAGATATACGCGAAGCCACGGTTTTGCCAACGCGCGCGTATTATAATATAATATAATACAATATAATTAATATAGAATAGACCACTCTACTCGCATCGCTCTCCATCCTACTACTAGCTTTACTACTCTCTCCTTTTTTATCTAGACTTTCCCCCTTATGTACAATCACAATCACAATGAAGCCAACTACAATAGAAGAAAGCTTTCTTGCCTACCTAGGCCTCTGGGTTGACCCTTCTGCTGAACTTCTTTTATGCACTTCTGCCAACTGCCAATACAGCCTCTGCATCAACAAAGCCCAAGTAATATCCCATCTGCGCGATAAGCATGATATCCCAGCCGCCTCGAGGATAGGCCTAATACGTTTGCTTCGCCATCTCGATCTTGGCAATCCCAACTCTGCAGCCCCTCTCAAGGACGGCTCGCCGGAGCATCCCAAGCTCCAGATATATAAAGGGTTCGCCTATCTCTATTATGACTTTCGAACAATCCATCTTCCTAGTATGCGAAGACATCCATCGGATGAATCAGCTCTTTCTTATTCAATAAGAGATATGCCCTCCATAATCAGGCACTAAGCAAGCACCAATGACCTCTTCTAGCCCATCTACCTATAGACCTAGGCCAGAGGGCCGAACTGCAGATACTAGCTTACTAGCCAGGATGGAAGCTTCCAACGATCACCAGAACCGGACATATCCATACTAGCCGCCGCGGTTGCTACAGTCAGACATTTTATAGAGCCGGTCGATTGCCATGTCCATCAAGTCTTCCTCCGCGAAGCGAATAAGGCCCACTATGCCCTACAGTACTATGATAATAGTAGCAACCCTCCGGCTGCTTCCTCGATTTCATTCGCAGAGCAGCGCGTATGGATCAAGAGGACAGGATAGGACAAGACCCACGAGGCCAATGACCATAGACTCTTAATAATCCTATCAGCCCTGCCTTCCAGGCCCTCCTGGCAACATGGAATCCGGTGGCCAGTTGATAGCATGGCTAATCCTAATACGGTTGAAATCAGCACGCCCGAGGATGAAAGAAAGATGACTGGTATTCTTCAGGCTATCGATGCAGTCCTAGATCAGTGCAAGGAGACAGTACGCCACACGAGCCACAACATTCTCTGTTGGCTTAAGAGCACCCGACCACAGAGCAGCTATCCTAAGCCCTTCTCTCTTGTCCATCATGATTCTACTACCAAGAAATATCACTGGGTATGGAAGCGTGTGGTTGTATTTGCCATACGCCTCTACCTGCTTACTCTACATGGCCAGAAGGGACAGATCAGCATAGATCTCAAGCAAAGGCAAGCCCGTATTCTTGATGATATCTGGGGAGATTCACTATAGGATGGGCCTACTGCACAAGGCCGAGCCCTTTCCCCCCTAATTCAGGGCCACTCCAAGAGCAGAGAGAGTAGCTCAGACGGATACAGCAGCGAGGATGATGCAGCTGGTGACGAGTATCAGAAAGAAGATGAAGATAAAGAAGGAGAAGAGATAGAGGCAAAGGGCAGCAACGACGATAATTATACTGATGACAATAATAATGAGGATCATACGGATAATGAGCTTAACGACTCTACACAAGAAACAGCATACTACAATACTATTACTTCCCCTATATCCGATCAGCTTCTAGAGCTCATCTTTACACTCAATCTAGGTCTCTGCACCGAGCATCTGACGAATGGTCAGCCTACGTCAACAGTGCTTGGTTACTTTAGTGGCATTCTTGGGTTTTCAGTCACCTCTGGCCGTTACCTCCCTGCAAGGTCATGCATACCCTATCTCTCCGGCCTTATCTACATCCAGAGGCTCCTCTTTCTTAAGCAGGCCCTTCCTCTTCGATCCTATCCTGCATTAGGCATCGAGCGCCGCCCCCGTGTCAAGCTCCTCGAACGACTAGAAAAGACACGGGAGCGATATATAGTCCATGGCTCCCAGTCCGCGATGGAGGAATTCATCAGCCTTCGTGCCTACGGGCGGGTTGTGGCCCGCTCGGACACGCCCTCTGTTGCATTTCGCTGGAGCGACGATGGTCGGACACTCTCCTGGGGCCGAGGCGTGGATATCTCCATGGATCAGTTCCGGCAGCTCCCTTACAATTATTGGCAACCGCCCTGGCCAAAGGTGGGAGTCGGGCGCGTTTGCGTACGCGGGGGGGGGGAAATGGGCCAAGTGGGGTTCGAGTTGGATTCGTTTGGAAAATGATCAGGAAAGGAAGCCGACTCCAACCAGGCCCCCAAACAGAAGGTGCGCCATACAAAACCCCCCAAAAGTCGACGCAGGCGATGCGATGTACGGCCATGCCGAAGCGATTTGTGATGGTGTAGGCAATTGTAGAGATTTGGGTTAAGGAATAGAAGGAATGGGAAGCCCAGGGTTACATCAGGACAACGAGGGATGAGCACAGACCAGACAACAGCAACCACCCCAGCGGCACCACTACTCGTACCCGCCCCACCAAATCCGGCTCCGTATACACTGCACCGCCTTTGGCGGTGCTAGACAGCAATTCGGGTCAGACAGCATTTCGGGTCACCCGCGATGAATTTGAAAGGCTTCAACTAGAATCTACGTAGCGACCTCATTTCTTGCCCAAATTCAAAAATCTCAGCGGGAGGCAATACTCCTACTAATCGCCAATGTCGTGCTTTTTTTTTTACCGCCTCGCTGGCCGTTTTTTGACCTTCTTCTTGCACTTTTCCTCGTATTGCTTCAAAACTCGAGCGGCCTTCGAGATATCGTCTTCCTTCCTCTGTACCATCATTTGCCGTGCTTTCTCGACAGTAAAAACACCTCCGGTCTGTAGCCTAAGGCCTCTAGATTCTCGTCGCCGTGCCCTAATAATCTCAGCATACCGGGTTCGGCTAAGGCCTTTGGTTTTCTGTACATTATCTGCTGCGCTGAACAGGGCGCCCTTGATGAATCGCGACAGCAACGCTGCCTTATCCGGACCAAAATACAGGTCAGAAGTGATGGCATCTTCAATCTTAGACGCGGTTCTACGGAGTTGACGATAGGTCTTTGGTGTATTTGGGTCTGATGATGAAGGCTGCGGCGTTGGAGACGGTGTCTTCTGTGTCTGACGCTCAATAAGCTGTCCAACGATCTGCGAGGCATCCAAGGGCCAGATCCCGGATTTCTTGAAGACAGACTGAATTGTCGACGAGGTGAAGGCTTTCCGGCGTACGTCTTCAATAATAGATATAAATTCAAGCTTAATGATATCAGTATAGCCATCACGGACAAGCCGGTCTATTGCCTGGCCATGATAATGCTTGTACGGCTGAAAAACGCAGACATCGAGAGGTTGAAGAAGATGGGTGAGATTGGATGGAAGTTCATACGGAATAATGTTGTAATAGTCACACAATCCAATAAACTGCCTCGTATGATGACTGCCGTGGCCATCTAGGATAAGGAGACGTCTGGAACCTCTCTGTGTCTCCCTAGAGTGTTTCTCAAAGTGTCGAAGCCATTCCAATGCAGATTCATCATTGGAATACCCGGATTCTGCGACGCTGATGACAGTCTCTGGATACAGCCCCTGATATTCCTCACACCAGCGGGATGCATGACAGGCAGCCGCGAGGATAAGGAATAGGTGGATAACGTTGCCAGCAGTAGAGATAGCTTCCACCGCGGTTACTGACTCTCGATTTGTTGAAAGTCCAAAATACAGGGCTTTCTTCCTTTTTGTGATGACAACTGCATTTGTCCCCATTCCAATACGGAAGCCGGTCTCATCCATGTTCCAGATGTCCTCTGGCAGGATCCCGTTGTCGTCTATGACCCTTTGGAGATCAGAGAAGTAGGACACAATGACTTCCTGATTTTCTGCTTGCTGACGCTTCAAACCCAGCGTTTTTGTGCGTTTGGTTAGGAAGCCGTGGCGTCGAATAAAACGGGATACCCAATGAGGTCCGATGACATGAATTTCGTCGAGAGGGGTACGGGATGACTGCCGCTCGCGAAGAATCGTATTTGCAGCATCCCTGACGAACTCTGGGCGTACAGACATATTGATATGATCAAGGCGTTCAATATACGCACAAATCGCAGCTTACTCGGCTGCTGTAAGGTTCTTGGTGGCGATCTTCTTGTCTTTTCCCTTTAATGGTGTCTTCATCCGCTGTTGAAGTGTTGAGTAGGGAACCCCAACATCTTTTGCCAAAGCCCTCAGAGATTTACCATAATTTAGCTGTGTATAGATAGGAGCATTATTAATGTCCTTAGTCATTTTCAAAAAGATCTAGCGAGGTTTGATGGAAGTGTAATTATTTGATGATAAAAATGATCAAATTGACCCGAAATGCTGTCTGACCCGAATTGCTGACCAGCACCGCCTGAGGGGCGGTGAGGCTACGAGGCGTCAATTAGGTGGGGNCAAATTGACCCGAAATGCTGTCTGACCCGAATTGCTGACCAGCACCGCCTGAGGGGCGGTGAGGCTACGAGGCGTCAATTAGGTGGGGCGGGCACGAGTATACCATAAGAGGAGAAGGGGAAGCCAGGAAGGGAGTCAGTAGATCAATTACAACATAATAATACAATACAACAATAGCAACCAGGGAAAGAGTACATATAGTAGCAGCAGATGATAATAGGCAGTTATATGAATAAGAAGAACAACCATATAAAAACCCAGTATAGATAATCATATAAGTAATAGTATAGATGTAGATAGTAGTAAGGAAGGAAGGAAGGAAGGAAGGGAAGAAGGGATAGCACCTAGAGGAAGAGGAGAAGGAGCATCATATCAACTATAATACGCAATCCAAGGTTATACATCCACCAGGCAATATAATCCCATAAGCGATTATTATCAAGGCGCATCTGGTGCATAGCATGCGATGCATAGCGCACCACGGCAAAGGGCAGGCCATAGCATATAGCCGAATGTCTGCAGAAGGAAAAGTGGGTCCAGGGGTATATGGTGCGGATAGTACCCAGAGGAAGAGGAGAAGGAGCATCATATGAACTACAATACGCAATCCGAGGTTGCACATCCACTAAGTAATATAATCCCATAAGCGATTATTATTAAGGTGTGGTGCATGGCGTGCGATGCATAGCGCACCACAGCATAGGGCAGACCATAGCATACAGCCGAATATCTGTAGAAGGAAAAGTGGGCCCGTAGGTATATGGTGCGGCGCGCCACGACCCAAGAACAGTGCGTAGAAGGAAAAATGGGTCCAGGTGCAGTCCATAGTAACCAGGCCAGCAGGTTAATATAGCCATTGTACGATTGCATGCAGAAGAGCAGGCGGGTAGGGTAGTATAGATCGGCGAGCAGGGCCATCCATCATCCAGGCCAGGCAGCAGCACAATTAGAATGGAAAAGAGAGACAAGGGGGACAGGCCATAGTATCCCTTTGATGCACCTCGGGCTCCAGCCCACCATCGTACAAGGATATCGGCCAATGAAAATGAGGCCCCAGATAGCTACTTCTTTTCCCTATCAATCTAGCCTATAATAGAAGTACCAGCATTTGTCAGATTGACAAAGAGATACATTACACTGCTGACAACCGTATCGGCTGCGCCTTCTAGGGGCCCGTTTGAGGCTATTCCCACTGACCTCTTCTCAGGGCTGCCGCTACCGCTGTGGCCGCCGTCTTTGGCCGCGCCCTGAAGAATTTGGTGTCTGTAGGCGCGGCTCGTCATAACGGAAGCCCTGATAGACCACACAAGGCGAGTTTTTGCCTCTATAGATGCATTAATATGTATCTACAGCCATAGATGTATCCCCTGACCGATATACCTATCTTGAAGAGCCTGTCTGACCATAGTGATCATAAAGCTCCTTAATAAGCCTATGCCTCCAGTCTCATTATATAAGATTAGCCCAGGGCTCAGGGCCATCACGAGACCACGCGTGGGACTGTAATAGATAGCTATTCACAAGCATTGTATCAAGGAGAAAGGTCCATGCTAATGCCTGCCAATGGCCGCGGTAAACACGATGCCGGAGACTGTCTATGGCTTGAAGCTGATCACCTATATCAACAGCGCCTATTTGGTGGTTATAGGTGACTGTGATCGAGGGTATAATCATCTCCTTAATAGGCTCATTGCTGAAGGCAGCCCTGACCGGCTTTGAAGTTGCTGTCTTTGAGGTTAGCCGGCGCTGTATATAGGCTTCGAATTCCTCGCCAGTGAAGACAGTTGATAATAAGAGCATAAGGGCATTATCCTTCCAGCCGATTTGATTGACCTTTGAACCAGTTAGTAGGGGAATTCCTAGGGAAAATGTGCCTAGATAACTGACCTTATTATCTACTGTTGCATAGGCTCTAAGCTCGTTCCATGGTCAACACTTGCCCGCCTTATCACGGACCTTTGCATTAATAAGGCCTTTGTAGATACCATAGTTCGAACGGGCTGTGCTGGTGGCACTGTGGCCCTTGTGCCTAAGCTCTAGGAATAGCTGTGGGGATGAGAATAGGTTATCGAGGAAGACATAATAACTGGTTGCCAGCAGCGACTTTATTAGGAAAGGAACCACGCTTTGAATCCGGTTAAGGGCAGGCTTTTTAAGGCCTTTAGGTGGCCTGCCGGCAGGGCCATATTTCTGCTGTGGCCGGTGGCAGAGCCAGCCTAGGAAATAGCCTCGTTAGGCCACAACCCACACTTTAAAGCCTGTGGGCGTTGGCTTAGTCTTGATCATCAGCTTCAGCTTTGACTTGCCTATAAAGGCCACGATCATCTCATCAACTGCTATATTAGTTCCTGGATTATAGAGGCTTAAAGAGGCAATCTGTAGGTGGGAAGACTATTCCTTAATACAGTCAAAGGCATCATGGTTATGTGTGGTTGTGTGGGCTAGGGCACAGATCCGGACCCGAGACCTAAGCTATTCAAACCGGCTACTAGGCATCAGCCTTGTTATAGGGTGAATTGGGTGATAGGAATCGGCTGTAGGCATCTTCTAATAGTCTCAGATGCGGTCTTCTGGATGAATTCCCATATAAATCAACAGGGCAATCCATATATAGATCTCTAATAGGGACACAGGAGCCCAGCCCTTAACCTCCGCTGTCTTGGCTGCCTTATTTGTATAGTCAACCCAGCAGCTAACGAGGCCCTCCGGAAGGAAGGTCTATAGCAGCTATAGGGCTATGGGCGGCAGAGGCAGCCACCTAGAGTCTCGATTGACTAGTTCTAAGGGCTCGAAGTGTATGCCGGTCTTGGGTACAAGGGGAAGGTCGGGCCTATAGGTGGCATCAGCAGGCTGCTCGCGGCGGCAGTTATCTATCACAACGTTGATGCAATCGTCGGCGCTGTCGAGGAAGGAAAGGCTTTCTTGCGGCATCGTGATGGTGATGTCAGGTGTTGAGAAATTACGGAGTCTGTTGCATACTAATTTTGGTGGGGAAGATTTTTTGTAGCTTGAGGTACCGACTAGTCTGCGGGGGTGTTGTGGGCCCCGAGACGCCTTGGAGCCCGAGGTGCATCAAAGGGATATCCTTGAACAGCTAGGACCCAGATCTTGAGCCCTGTGGGCGTGGGCTTCGTCTTGATCGTCACAATCTGGCTAGACTTCCCTTGGAAGCACTGCATAGCTTCATCGACACCAATGATGCTACCAACAATGACGATATCGAGGGCGGCTTCCATCATGACGTTTGCCCATTCGTTGACCTTGTTATCCCCTTGACTACGCAAAGGCTCCTCTGACATTGTGGCCCCCACACCACCCCTGACGAATGCGTCATACAACAGTCTACAACCACCATCCCTGTATAGTGTAATTTGATATGTACAGCCTGGGAATGACGCCCGTGACGTTGATGAAGCTTTTTCATGATAATTCTAAGCCGCCGTGACGATGGAAACCACTTCCGAGGCTGCTGCGGGTACTGTGCCGGTCCAGAATCGAATTCCCGTCTCGACCAACCACTGTCAGAGGGAACAGGCTAACGACAACACAGTCAGACCAGTCCTGGACCCTACGAATCGTATCCCTTTGAGTGTGCGAAGGCGACCCCTTTGTATTCGACCCACATACCCCTCAATTTAGGTCGGTACATGAAGTAACTTTCAACCCTTCCCTATCANAGATGTAATAAAACACGGAAACCAACAGAACCCCTAAACGTAGCTCCTTGAGCTACGTCTTGTCAATAGAGCCTGCCCACTGGTTGTTAGTGCCTATTGTAGCAATAGAGTCTATCTGCCGATGTGTTCCCCGTCCACCCACTGCCCAGCCGAACCATGATATTCCCCACTAAAATTATATACGTAATGGATATCAATAGTACTGCAATAGAAGATATAATAGTAGTTAGGGGCGTTAGTGAGGCTGATGATGAGCTTTTTATATGGCTTGACCACTATTAATAAGAGCGGGAAGATAATATCACAGGGAGACCGAATTTTAAGCCTATTAAGAAGTGTGGTGACATCTTCTATCTAATGCAGCCGGATCAACGCTGCCCACTTCTATCAACGTTACCAGCAAGCCCAGTCGACCTTCTCCAGCTCTTTCTACCTATATCCCTTATAGAAAGCTGGGTCTACTATATGAATAAGGCTCCTGAACCTACTCGAGGTCCCGGACCTGGATCTCGCGGCAATGGCAGCTATCAACAGCAGCCCTTATAGCGAGGGAAGGCTTGGAGCCTAACCTCGGTGCCTGAGATCTATCTATGGCTTGCTATATAGATTTATAAAGGTCTGTATAGGGAAATCCGTCTGAAAGACTATTGGAAGGTCTCGGGGATTGAAGGGGAACCTTCCTAGTCACCCTATTGTCAAATATATGACTTTTGACCGGTTCCAGCTATTGTCTCGCCGTATACGAATTTCGCCCTTTTCAATGCAGCCATAAGGGCCCTTCCAGCCCTATGATGAATGGTCTAACTGGATACAAGCCATTTCTTTGCAACTCTGGGTTCCGGGCACAGATATCGCTGTAGATGAGTATATGGTCGGCTTTGAAGGCCGTGCCTACGAAAAAACAAAGGTCCCAAAGAAACCAACGCCTATTAGGTTCAAAGTCTGGGTTGTCGCCCAACAGGGCTATTTTTTGCAGTGAATTTGGCATACACCAAAATCGATGCCTGCCGGCATCCGGAAGTTAAGGGAAGGCTCACAACAGCAGGGCTCGCAACAGCAGGGCTCACAGCGCAGAAGAAAGCGCAAAGCTGGCGCCGATACAGAGGTGGCCTTGAACCCTACATAAGCTGTGGTTGTTTTGCTTATATCCAGGCTGCCAGCAGCCATCTATCATATCTTCCTTGATAACCTTTTCTCATCGCTGCACCTTTTCAGGGCTCTAAGGAAGCAAGGGATAGCTGCTACAGGCACAGCCCGGGTCAACTGTGGTATCTACAAGCCCTTTGTTATGGCCAAGCAGCAAGACCAGACCAGGAAATGTTGGGCTTTTAACACAGTCAAGGCTATGCCTATACCAGAAGGTCATGTAAGTCAAGGGATAGGGATCCAAGCCACTGAATTGGTGCATATTTGTATAGCTAACCTTGGATTCTTCCCTTCAAGGTCAATTAAATCGCTTGGAAAGACAACACCCTTGTGTTGATATTAATAACTATGTATACAGGGGATGAATTCAAGCATAAGGTTCGCCGGCGGCCTTCCGCAACAGCATAGTCACGCCCTATCCGCCACGAATTTGGGCCTGATGTAGTCAAGGAAATGCCTATATTAGAAGCTGCATATGCCTATAATAACAAGATGGGCGCTGTAGATATAGGGGACCACCTACAGGCTACAGAAGGTCTTGACCACCGTAACCATAGGGGGGGTTGGCGGGCAATAGCTTGGACCTTCCTGCTTGAAATAGCCCTTATTAATAGCTATCTATTGCAGCAGAAGGCCCCGGGGCCCTCGCCG
>LDEE01000156.1:727-16852 GCA_001021365.1 Stachybotrys chartarum | reverse complement strand
TAACCCTAACCCTAACCCTAACCCTAACCCTAACCCTAACCCTAACCCTAACCCTAACCCTAACCCTAACCCTAACCCTAACCCTAACCCTAACCCTACTCCCCTACGCCACAACGCCACAATGCCACTACTCCCCTAAGCCACAACGCCACAATGCCACTACTCCCCTAAGCCACAACGCCACAATGCCACTACTCCCCTAAGCCACAACGCCACTACTCCCCTACGCCACAACGCCACTACTCCCCTACGCCACAACGCCACAACGCCACACAACGCCACAACGCCACACGGGTTACTCNCCCTAACCCTAACCCTAACCCTAACCCTAACCCTAACCCTAACCCTAACCCTAACCCTAACCCTAACCCTAACCCTAACCCTAACCCTAACCCTAACCCTAGGCCACAACGCCACAATACCACTACTCCCCTAAGCCACAACGCCACTACTCCCCTACGCCACAACGCCACTACTCCCCTACGCCACAACGCCACAACGCCACACAACGCCACAACGCCACACGGGTTACTCCTACTCTATATCCACCTACCCTATATCCCTTCTTCTCCTCCTTCTTCTTCTTCTTCTAATACTTTATATTAATATAATAATATATTAGGAAGGCTATAATAACCTATAGCCCCTCTAGGCTAGATTTATAAGAAGCTATTAAGAGTATATATACTAGAGTATAATATTAACCTAAGTTAGTTATCTCTTTTAATCTTGTTTTATTCTTTAGTTATAGAGGATAGGGTATAGGAAAGGGGAAGAGGGAATTATTATATTAAGCTTTAATTATAGATATTATAGTATCCTCATAATAAAGGCTCTCTTATAGGAGCTAAGTTATTTATTATTACTTAATTAGGTCTAAATACCTATCTATAATAAGCTATTTACTATATATTTATATTATATCCATAGAATAAATAACTAGTCCTATTATAGACCTTCTTTCACCTTCTAAATAGAAGATTATTAGCTCTACTATAAGATAAAAGGGAGGATAAGAGGAGTAATATAGACTAAGGAAGTATAATACAAAGAGGGTTATAAAGGATATTAAGTAATTATATTTATAGATAAATACCTTTCTTATATTTAATATTAACTCTCCTCTATAGATTATACTTACTCTTATTAAGCCTAGATATTATATAAATCCCTATAGGATATAACTAGAATATAATAAGTCTAGGCCCTAGAAGGGAGTTAATTATAATTATAATCAACTGAGCCTACCTTAATTAGGAGGTAAAGATCATTTCTTATATTTAATATTAATTCTCCTCTACTAATTATACTTATTCTTACTAGGCCTAGGTATTATATGAATTTCTATAAGATATAAATAGAAAAACAATAAATCTAGGTCCTAGAAGGGAGTTAATTATAACCATAATCAACTTAGCCTACCTCTACTAAGAGGTTAAGAACATTTCTTTTAAAATACTTTATAAATTACAACATTATAATCCTTATTAAATAAAATATATTATATACCTAGTATAAATTATTATTATTTTAGCAGATTTTAACTTAATATTACTTAATATATTATATATATAATATAATTACCTCTATAATATTTTTATCCTTTATAGGGTAGGTTTAGTTATATGATGTAGCTTATATAATATATTAGCTAATCAATTTCTGTAATATCCTCTATATCCTCCTATCGTTCCTGCTCTTTCTTCTTCTTTACTCTTTCATTATTCCTTCCGAGCATGTAGGTGCGCATCCCTCCACTTATAATCCAATATACCTTCCCCATTACGCATCTCGATCCCAAGCCCAACCCAGACCCAATATGGCATCTGCACGTACTGGCTCCGACCTCAAAGGCTCTGAAGCAGACAAGCCTGACAACCTGACGGATTCGTACGGACCAGACGCGACTTCTCTGGATAGTCACGTAAGATCAGCGATTGTGCTTGTGTTTTCTTGAACTAAGGCATCTATAGCACTCTTTTCACCACCAGGACCCAACCAGCCGTTACATTTGCACTGCTTGCATCGATGGCCTGTTGAGAACTGGATTTACCCTCTGTCGCGCCGGGCCCAATGGAGATTGTCTGCCATGCCTCATCGAGCATCGCGTGTGTGATTAGGATGAACACACCCTTGCTTCCAATCCTGGCCTGCGCACAGTTCTCGATCGCATACTCCAGCTCGCAGCACAAGGCGGTCATATCCTGGCTTCATCTGGTCATGGTCAGGAAATCGAGTATAGCCAGGAATGGGACCAGCTACGCTACGACTTCATGCATCTTCGGAATGCAGTAAAGGCAGCGGATGCCTCGTACTTTCATTCTACTGCCGTCTACCTCGGCAATAGCCAGCTCCCGAGCGAGACCGGGTCTCCGGTTATCGACCATCCGTCCCCGCCCACTCCCATGGAGTTTCCTATACCCACTGAAGCATTCCTGGATGAATTGGAGATGCAGCCTATTGGGCCTGGCCCTGATGAATTGTGGGAACAGAGCTTCTACCGGGATCAACACCGCAGACGGTTCCCGGGGCTATACAACAGCCCAACGCCCCCTCCAGGTTTCCCTACCGTATACATGGGCGAATCCCAGCTGCCAACCGATGCTATGCCATCGCCTGAACCCGAGCATGAATCGCCTGATGTCTAGCTTCGCGAACCGGTCTAAGAGGCCTGTCCCTGTCCAAGGTACAACTGAACCCAACCCCTTTGGAGCACCCTACGCACCCTAATGCGAGCTGGTAATGAACAGTGATGATGATACTATAGAGTCTGGCCCAGATAGTGGAGTAGCTAGGTAGTTCTCAGTATAATATACCTGATGCCTAATCCCCACTGACTTAGTCACTAAAGGCTGTAAAATATAACTCTATTGCTTATGGTTTATATGATACTAGTAGGGTTTATATTATATACCTATACTGTTGATGTTATTATTATGTATGGTGAATACCTAACTTGATTATGGCCATAATCAAGATATCCTATTGTTGATGAGGTAGGTGTATGCAGATGGTTGAAGATAGAATAGTTAAAAGGGCCAGCAATGGCCAACCTCAATAGTGAAAGTGGCCCTTTTGCCCAATGGACCCGAACAAAGTCAAACAACGATAGCATCATCAGCTAGAATGAACCCCATAACTTGATTATAGCCATAATCAACATAGATAGACTCTGTACTATTTAATATAGTCCACTATTACGAGGACTAGTACTATAAGGACTATATAAACTTTAGTCGCTCTGAGGATAATATGGTCGAATAGGATCATACTATATGCAACTACAAGAAGCAAGCCTATAATATGCATGAGCTTAGTAGTACTCATCGGATAATATGACAGCCTCGCCAGGCTTCTTGTTGGCCGTGTCTTCTTCAACCTCCTTAGGGTTTAGTAGATTGGATGTCCAGCTATGCTCAAACTCTTCTTGACAACGGTTGAGGAGGTATTTTCGGAACAGGTTGCCGCCGCTCACGATATTTCCGTTCTTGTCCTTAATACGCTCGTCACGGACCTCGGGACTCATAGTCTCCAGCATGCGCTTACAGAACTTGGCATACATAGAAGCCCAATGCGCTTCATCCGTGGCCTTCTCAAACGTAAGTTGGATGACCTGTCGCAAGGTTCGACCGTCAGACTCGTCCTTGGACTGCGAAGCAATCATGAGGATCTGATCAGCGATCTTGTCGAACTTCTCCGGCGTCATCTTGTTCAATGCCGCCTTCACCTTCCTCTGCACCATTTCAGGATCGAGGTAACCAGCAGCAGCGGCTGCGGTGGTCGATGCCTTGTTGCCCACACTAGAGGGCTTCCAGCCAGAGGCGGAAACCGTGATGGGCTTCACCTCCTGGCCAGCGGTCAAAGGCATGGTCTTAGCTGCTGTGAGAGAAAAGATATGGCTCCTCGGCAAAAGACAGACCCAGCCCCGAAAAGATCGGTTGAGAGGCAAGAGAGAGAGAGAGAGTAAGAGGGCACTGTGGGAGAAAGATACGGCTCCTCGGCAAAAGACAGACCCAGCCCCGAAAAGATCGGTTGAGAGGCAAGAGAGAGAGGGAGTAAGAGAACACCAGCCACAACACCACAGATGATGCCGGCGACAAGGCCGATAAAAAAGGGGGGGTGAATCGATGGAAGCGAATTATTTATTCATAATGGAACGAATGTAAGGGAAAGACAAGACAAGAAGGCCAATCGGCCTGAGGCCGATTGGCAAGAGAACACACAGGCCGATTGGTGATGTCTGCGGAATTGATCAATTAATGGTTGTCGGATGGCCTTGCCTCTGCCTCCTTGGTTGGTGATGATGATGGCGTCCTTCGTCCTCTCTGAAAGCTACGGAAAGTAAGGGCTTTTTATGCCCAACTCGCAATCTCCTATCATAGCTCGGATCATGGTTTGGTCTTTGGACCCACTTATCTGTCTGCAGACAATCAGTCTGGACCCACTTTTCCTTCTGCAGACAATCGGCTGCGGCTAGACTTCGAACCGCGGTATCTCCCTCTAGAGCAAGGAACCATTTTTCCCGAGGGGGCCAATTCTGCCGTCACAGCACCAGCCATAACACCGCAATCAATGCCGACAGCTAGGCCGATAAAAGGGGAAAATCGATGGAAGTGAATTATTTATTCATAATGGAACGAATGTAAGGGAAAGGCAAGAAGAAGGCCAATCGGCCTCAGGCCGATTGGCAAGAGAACACACAGGCCGATTGGTGATGTCTGCGGAATTGATGAATTAATGGTTGTCGGATGGCAATGGATCATGATCGATGTGTGCTGTCTTGTCGATTGTCCTTTTTCTTCCTTCTTATTATTGTTCTACTCCTTCTTTTTTCTCCCTGAAAACTACGGAAAGTAAGGGCTTTTTATGCCCAACTCGCAATCTCCAATCATAGCTTGGACCATGGTTTGGTCTTTGGACCCACTTTTCCTTCTGCAGACAATCGGTCTGGACCCACTTTTCCTTCTGCAGACAATCGGTCTGGACCCACTTATCCTTCTGCAGACAATCGGCTGCGGCTAGACTTCGAACTGCGGTATCTCCTTCTAGAGCAAGGAACCATTTTTCCCGAGGGGGCCAATTCTGCCGCCACACTGCCTGTGCATCTTTGGCGTTGTAGTCGTTGCGGCGGCTGCCACGAGTGGAGCGGCTAGACTGGCGAGGAGGGTTGAGGTTGTTGGTCTGCGATGATGTTCGTGATATGGACGCGGAAGCTGGGAAAGGCCTGCTAGCACGGAAGGAGGGGGNGGGGGGGGGTAGAGTGATTAAATCCCCTCCTATTATACTGTGGAGCAAATAACCTTCTGCTTGGAAGGTGAAAGAAGGTTCCCCATGATAGGGCGCCTTGTTTGTTCAGCAAACATATTACAAACACGTGGTAAACAGCTCTGTGACGGCGGGTATTTGAATCTGGGCATGTGGGATAGATGACTTAGATTCTGCAAGGGAGTTCCTACACCCGAAACCATAGTGACCTTTGTGATGAAAAGGCAGCCTGACACCTCCTATCAACCCTCCTCCTTCCTTCTTCCTCCTCCTTCTTCCTCCTTTTTCCTCCTTCTTCCTCCTTCTTCCTCCTTCTTCCTCCTCCTTAACCTTCTTCCTCCTTCCCCCTCTTTCCTCCTTCCTCTTTCCTCCTTCCTCTTTCCTCCTTCCTTCTTCATCTTCCTCTCTCACTTATCTCCTACATCTTCCCTCTTGCTATACCTCGACCCGCTGCGAGATCCAGCGCTTCAGTCCGCCATGAACGAAGTCCCCTCTGGCGCCCTCTGCACCAACTGCGACCCTGATCGCCACGGCCCGAACTGCAGCCCCACCCACGCCTGCTATGACGAGAGAAAGAGGAAGACAGAAGCTGAGGAACAGGAAGGCGTGTGGGTTATGCGCGGCAAGGAACGGCCCCTGGAGCAGTGGTGCGTGATGTGCATCGACCGCGTGCGGATTTGGTTCCAGGAGTCTTGGGATACCCAACTTGCGTGGGACAAGGCGATGAGCAGTAAGCCAGGCCAGAGAGACAACCCTCCTACTATTATCCCTATGCCCCGCTGTTACGGACCTATTGGTAAGTGCATACCTAATATATGAAGGCTATTCATGGTGCTGATTCTATGTCTGTAGGGAAAGAGTGCTATGGGTGCAAGTTTACCTTTGTGGATGGCCGTGCCATAAGCTACTCTGCTACTCCTTACTTTTGGCGAATTGGCCAGGAGATGGCCTACCTCGGACGAGCTAATAGCGCGGTAGGCTATTCTATGGTCTACCCTTGTTTACGTTACTAACATTGCGCATAGGACAAGCTGGAGGCCTTTGCGGTCGCCTGTCTCATCAAGCGTAACGTCTTGGCGAAGCATGTAGATAACATGACTGGGAAGTATGCGATCCTCTATGGCCTACCTACGGACAAGGGAGCTGGGAGAGAGAATGATAAGTAACATTATCACTATGATTCGGATGGGTATGCTCACTGGGATGATGAGTAAGAGATTGGCCTTGATGGATATGGCTCATGGGTAGCTGGATAGATTAACTAATCCTAGTTCAGGCTTTCCAAGACCTTCAAAGGTCAGGTATCATCATAAGGCCTTACAGGCTAGATTGGTCGTTTACAGATAATACAGTAAAAACCCAGCTTTACCTATAGACTTTAATATGCTTTCTTGGTTTCAACCCTGATACTATTATCCGAGTAGAGAATATGTCTAGAAAGAGGGACCTCTTTTAGGCCAGAACAAATATCTACTCATCCAGACCAGAATAATCGATCCCTATGACTTGATTATGGCCATAATCAATATGACCTATTGCTTAAAGTATATGAAGTCAGGGTCTGTACACTTAACCCCATGACTTGATTATGGCCATAATCAATAGTACCCATTTTGTAGTCCATGAAGTCACTGTTGGTACACTGAACCCCACGACTTGAGTATGGCCATAATCGATTTAGCCCGTTACTTATTATTTACAAAGTCATTGTCCTATGTAACGAACCTCACGATTTGATTATGGTCATGATCAATATAGCCCGTTGCTTGTTGTTGATGAAGTCATTGATATGGAAGTCTAGCTTGTGCACCTAGCCGAAGCCAACTGCGCTATCAACCTATCTAGGCATCATTATCCTCGCCCTCATCGTCCTCTTCTCCAGCAGCCTTATTCTCAGTACCTTCATCTCCATCATCTTCATTCCCAGCATCCTCGGTAGGATCGACGCCATCATCTTCTTCATCATTGACATACTCGTCGCTGAGACTCTTGGCGTCCTTGACCTCTTGTCGAAGGGTCATCTGACGAAGACGTTTCATGGACGCTTCGTATTCCGCGTCCGCCTTGACCTGCTTCTCAACGTCTTCTAGCGCCGTATCTAACTCAGGCACGAACTCGGTCTTGAGGACGGACAGGGGTGCGGTGATAAGGCCCTTGAAGAAGGACGTGGGTTTCTTCAGAAGAGTGTCGTAGCAGGCCCGGACAACGTGAATAGCATTGTAGACCCAATCCTTCTCTCCAAGGAGGAGCACCAGCCTTGCAAGAATTGAGCAACAGTGTCCCAGTTTGTGGGCCCTTCTGCTGTTCGCTTCTATTTCGCTGCCCTCCATGGCGTTCATGATGGTCCAAGCGTATCGATTGAAGGAATGTCCGAGATGCGTCTTCTGCATCTCGTATATGACAATCTCGCGCATGACACCCGTGAGCCAGTCAGGCAAGCTAGACTCTGCAGACATTTGCTTGGCCCATTTCGATAGCGCCAACTTCTCTTGGTGATCATGGAAGGAATCGATCACCTTCAGATTGTGCCAGGTGACTTGCTCTTTCTGACCAATTCGGTTGAGACGGGCATGCACTTGGTTGATGATCTTCACGTTGTGGTGGAAGTTGATCACGGCGCCAACATGGCAACATTTGTGTAGGTTGACACCGGTTGCCATGATGTTAATGTTCGCCAAGAAGATCTGGACCTTGCTCTTCGGGTCCATGAATTCTTGCGTCGCCTGCGCCTTGGCTGTCGCCTTGTCGCCACTGCGGACAGTGTTCACGTGGTACCCAGCCATAGTCAGGATCGAAAAGACAAGACTATTCTCCGTTAGAAGTGAACTCAACCAGCGGGAATATGGGAGCAGGGCCACGAGTTGATTATGATCACAATCAACTCGTGGCCTCGGGGTGGTATTAGGTAGTGGGCGTGAACTTACTATTGGATGAAGGGAGTGTCGCAGTAAATGACAAACCGCTTCTTTAGGCTCACGTATCTGTGAGCTAATTGCAATAATCTCGTAGTGATGGGTGAGCCAGACAGAGCCCAAACCAGCTTGTTTGGTTTAGATCCAAGATCGTGGATGTGCGGGTCGATGCGGTTGGCTGCGTATAGCATGTCGATGCCTCCAGACATGCTCCCAGTGAGCAACTCTCGGACATGGGAAACGCCGCCAACAGCATTCTTGTCGAGTGCGGCTCTGGTCTTTTCCACTTCGGCCTGTGTCATGAATCTGCTGGCTTCCATGTGGTTGAGTGCTTCTTCAAGTTCATCGTTGTCCACCCCAGGGAAGACCTCCTCTTCTGGCTTGGAGATGAGTGGAATGATATGGGCGTCGTGTGCACCCAGTACACCGACCCGATACGATCCAAAGTTCAGCCTCCCATTTTCGCCGTCTCCCTGTGTGGCCTTGACTTGGGAACCCCCACCTTTGGTCGCCGTTGTGACCGGGGTGCCGCCAGAGGGTGCTTGGAACAGAGTCTTCGCCTGATCTATCCCGTGCTGCCTCACAAAGTCCCGCATGGTTGGCGCAAACCTGAGCTCCTCCGTGATAATGCGCATTGGGAGCAGGTCCTCACCTGGGTACTTGACTTGACCGTTGGGGAGCGTAAGTCGGCTCCGCATCGTTCGGCGCATGCTGATAAGGTCGAGGACTTGGTGCGTGACGCGGTGTCCAAAGTCGGAATCCCAACCACACTTCATGCCTACGCGACGGTACAGAGTAGGGTGGATCTTCCAGATCGGGTACTCGGTGTTGTTGAAGAATTCGGCTGATTCGGAGAAACCAGGATTTTGTTCGAGGAATTCGGCTGAGAAGATGCCCGGCACCTCCTTTCCATCTATCACGTTCACATCCAGCAAGGGGTCGTATTCGGGATGCCAGAGTAATTCGATGTAAGGGATGCGCGCTGTCTCGAACCCATCGCTCTTCAAGTCCATCATACCCCACATGAGGTATAGTGGAGAAGTGAGGTCTCGAAGAGTTGAGGTGATCGGTGTACCAGTAACCCATACGAGGGAAGTAAACTTCAAGAGGTGCAACATCTGGGTGAAGATACTGGTGATGCGGCGAGTAACTTGTGCCTCATCGGCAACGAGGTAGCGGAAGCGAATCTTCGACCAAATATCGTGCTTGAGACTGTACACACGTAGAACACCATCCGGGGTACCATTTCCAAGGTCGGGCGTGATCTTGACATAGCGGCCTTCCAAAGCGTCGAACTCTTCTTCCGTGTAGCCTATATTCTTGCCCTTGTTGTCCTTAAAGCGTTGAATGACTTCCTCGTCGGTTTCAAGTCGGTCGGGCTCGGGTGGTTCCTCAGGTTCGTCTTTGTCGTTTTTCCCCTTCCCCCGTTTCTTGCGTGAGGCACCCTTAGTTGTATCCTGTTTGCGCTTGGATCCTGTCTCCTTCAATTCGGACAGCATGTGGCGACGCATGAAGCGTGTCGTTGTGCAGGTAACCTCCCGGGCATTGAAAGTGTTGTAGCTGGTCAGGATAAGAACACGGGCTGTCTAGTCAAGGGTTCAGCGAAAAGCAGCAGTAACGGGGGAGTTGATTATGGCCATAACCAACTGCCCGTCTCAGGGACGCCAACTTACTTCTGGATTGCCGCGATCACGCCGACACTTCTCGAGGAGCTTGGCCATCTGGGACTTGTTGAGGACGGTGGCCCTCTTGTCTGGGAAGGTGGTTTGGTTGGCGTAGTAGATGTAGGTTCTGTAGAAGAAGTGGTCCTGAATCTCCTGGTAAGTCTGCATCATGGTCTGTACAGGATTGACAATGAGCATTGGGTAGTAATAACGGAACTATATCATATTAGTCGTGTCTGTTGGTGGCGGCATTGTATCCTACCTTGTTTCCATGCCCATCGTCTACGGGTGCTTGCTCCGGCTCATGCTCTTCTTCGTCTTCAGACTCTTCCTCAGGCTCTTCCTCTTCGTTGTCCATATCGACATCATCCGCGCCATCCAGGTTAGATATCGGCATTGGAGATAGGCTTCGAGGCGTGCCCCTGTCGCTGAGCTCAGACTCGCTGCCATCGACAACCTGGTCAGGCTCTGGGGCATCACCGCCCGGCGTGGGTCCAGCCGAATGCTCAACAGGAGTCAAAGGTGAGTAGGGTGGCGGTTCGGGCGTCACCCTACCTGCGGATCCACCTGGTGTCACGGGCGCGGGGGGTGTTGGCGCAGGAGACGTGGCCGCAGGAGCCGTGGGTACAGGAGACGTGGCCGCAGGAGCCGTGGGCACAGGAGACGTGGCCGCAGGAGACATGGGCGCAGGAGACTTGGGTGTAGCTGCTTCGATCCCATACTTGGCCATGTGGTCGGGGAAGTACTTCAAGTTGTGCGAATCGCGTTTCCGAGCATCGGCCTCTGCGAGTGCGCAGAATGTCTTTGTCTTTCCAACGCCCATGTCGTTGGCGAGCAGGCAATGAGGATTGGCCGAGTTGGTGACCCGAAGGAGCTGGTATAGGTCTGCAGGGGCAGGTCAGTTGATTATGATCATAATGACCAACGGTTGGTTATGGTCATAAGCAACTCGTGGACCGAGGGTTTGTACGTACCTGCAACCTGATGATGCTTGAACGACTGCGTGGTCTTGTCGTAGAACTGCAGGTCGTCGTCTGTTGCCCTGATACCTAGTCGCCCGAATACCTTTTTCCACTTCAAATTATCAGGTGGCTTCTGAAAGTTAAAGAGTGTCTCCAGAATGAAAGCCCTCTTGATCTCGTTGTCGAGACCCTCGGCGTTTTCTGGATGTTTCTCAATGAACTCATTGACGAGGTCCGAATTGTGCACCGTGCTGGTGAATGTGTTGAGTGCTTCAGCGTCAATGAGGTGCTCCAGGTCAATCTGGACAGACTTTGCCTTGTCGTACGCCGCCTCGACATCACCCCAATTGCAGAACTTAACAGCGTACTTGACAATGGCTTTGAGCGTAGTATCGTCGATACGAGCCTCGTCTTGGTCAATGCCAAGTTGTGTCATTCGCTCGGTTCGAGTTGCCGGGACCATGTTTTGTGCCGAAACCGACAGGACGGCTGTGATGAGGTTGATGTTCTTGTCTCTCTGGTCCATCGGTTTTTTGGTAGGCGTCACAGGGTCTTTGTTAGCCCTCGCTTGCTCCCTCAACTCAGCCTCCTGCAAAACCCTGCGCATCTGGTGATTCGCTATAGTATCACCCTCCTCTAGAGTTGGGATCGTGCTGATTTCAATGTTCGGGTCGACGTAACCTGGGAAAGGCATATTGTCGTTGGGGGGCTTCTTCGTAGCAATAACATTGCGGTTGGGCATTCGTCGAGTGTACGCGATGATGATCATGACAACAGCGCGATGCAGATCCTCCAACGTGAATTTCTCCGCGACAGCCAGTTCGGTGCTAATGTCATCAGCAGTTGGGAACCGAGTAGGGTACAATCCGCGCCTGTATTTCGGCTTATCAGGAAACCGTGTTGGGGCGAAGATGAGCAGCTGTGCTGCAGCCACAAGGATGGAAGCGCCAAAGTCGATGCCGTCGTTGTCAACTTTATAACCGACAAGTTGACCGCGTGTGATGAAGAAGGGCAAGGGTTTCCAAATGCCACGAATGACAACGTCCACTAGCTGCTGGGTGCTCTTGTCGTTGACATACTGTCGTAAGATGTCGCTGGAGGACATGGCAGTCGCACCTTCTAGTGTTGTTAAAGATCGACAGGCCCTCAATGCATTGCCCATGGCCTCTGCGAATTTCTGTGCTGAAGGAGTGTTTGGTCTGCCACTTTCCTAACGTGACCTACCAACCGCGTCCTTCGTGACAGTGTCTGTGACCTCCATGATGATGTCTGCCGTAAACTTCTTGCGCCAAGCCAGCATGAACCAGCCATCGATCTCACAAACTGGGTTATAATTAGCCAATAACTCATAACCAGGCAACAGCCTGCAAGGGCCCAGTTGATTATGGCCATATTGAACAACGGTTCAGTATGGCCATAATCAACTGGGCCCTTGGCCAGTGGTTTGGAAGGGGTGTAAACTTACCTGGGTTGTCAAGAAAGCCATTAAATGTGATGATGTTTTCGAAGTGGCAGTATTTTGCTGCGATGCCTGCTCCACCACCTTGGGGTTTCCAGTCTCGGATGATATGTACACCAGGGACATGTCCAATGTCCTCCCAAACCTTGCGTTGAGCCTTGGCCTGTCTGGCCGTTTGCTTTGTGGTGGAATGCAGAACGACAGGATAATCATCTGCAATCCACTCAGGAATGGGGCCTGGTGCGCCGCATTCAGAGTTTTGTTCGTTGTGTTCTGACTCGGTCAAACGAAGGATTGCCTTATAACTGAAGACATTGTTGAAGATTTTGTTGCTGCCAGTACCTTTGGTTGGGGTTTTATCGGTGGTCTTTGTCTTAGCAGCGGTAGTCTTCTTCACTTTGGCGGCGGATGCATTGGTGGCGGTTTTCTTCGCCTTGGCAGCGGTTTTGGTCTTCTTTGGTGCCATATCGCTTACCCTTGCTGGTGTCTGGTTAATCTGTATGGGGTGGGTATGGAGTAACTGGGGGCAGGGGGGACGAGGGGGGGGKGGCGGGTTGATTATGGGCAGAATAAACGTGGGGTGGAAAACGGTTGCCGCCTCGCGGCTTCCACCTGCTTGATTGGGGCGCCGCGCGACACAGTGGCGGCACAGCGACGGATTTGGACGCGGAAAACGGCTAGAATCGCAGAATTAGCTATTTTGAATTGATTGGCCTCAAGATCAGGAACTTGCTTGTTGTTGCGCGGCAGATTTGTGGTGTTTTCTGCGGCGTTGTGAGAGTGTGTACGGAGTAAAGAAATAAAGGAAGAGGGAAGGAGCAGCTGTGGGACCTTGTATGCAACTTTCGCGCGAGCGCGCTAGTCCGGATTCGGTCGGCTGGTCACGTGACTTCCTGGGCCTTGAGGTTGGCTATGGTCATAATCAAGTGCAGTACATAGTGTCAATCGGATGTTCGTGGGTGGCTTTGTTTTTGATACTTAGCCCTGTAGGGTACTGGGCCTTGAGGTTGGTTGTGGCCATAATCAAGTGCGGTCGGTGTATGGTGTGGTTTGGAATTGGGCCTTGAGGTTGGTTGTGGCCATAATCAAGTGCGGTCGGTGTATGGTGTGGTTTGGAATGCTCTGAAGGCTACTGGGCCTTACAGTTGGTTATGGCCATAATCAATTGCGGTGTATGGTGTGGTTTGGAATGCTCTGATGGTCATCAATTGGTCTAATTTGCATGTTTATGGTTAGGTAACCCTTTGGTGTGTCAGAGATCTGGGACTACTAGAGAGTGAATAGGCGCACGACTTCGCGATGAGCTAGCTACGGCCTCTTTAAGGCTGAGCTAGGGGTCTCTTAGTGACGGTTTCAATTCTAACGTGCCGGATAAGCGAATGTCCCAGACAAGCCAATGTCCCACAAATTGATCCTTCCACCCTAACATTGATTGATCAATGGATTCGCAACAACCAAGCATGACAAGCTTGAACAGTGAAGCTAGTATTATTCTAGCACTCTAAGCGCTTCAAAAAGACCTAAAATTGAGCGTGCGACGCGCAGCTACGATCTACAAAGTGTGCCCGAAGACGCTGGGCCGCCGTCGGCAAGGCATGAAGCCTCAGAGTGAGATCATGGCCAATTCGCGGAAACTATCCAATCTAGAAGAGCAGAAGCTAGTTGAGTATATACTTGATCTAGATTCGCGAGGATATTCCCCTTGGATAAGTGATGTTGAAGATATGGCCAATCTGTTGCTCAGTGACCGCGATGTGTTACCTGTTGGCACGCGCTGGGCAGGGAATTTTATCAAGCAGCAACCAGACCTTAAGATGCGTTTCTTTCGCAGATATGAGTACCAGAGGGCTAAATGCGAAGATCCAGTCGCGATAAACGCGTGGTTTCAACTCATGGAGAACACAATCGCGAAGTACAGCATCCAAGTAGATGATATCCACAACTTTGATGAGACAGGCTTTATGATGGGCATTATTGCAAGCGGCATGGTTATCGCAGGCGCAGAGAGGCATGGGAATCCTAAAAGGGTCCAGCCTGGGAACCGGGAATGGGTTACTATCATTCAATCAGTCTCTGCGTAAGGCTGGGCAGCGCCGCCGTTCATCGTTGTTGCAGGCCAACATCACCTCTCGAGCTGGTATCAAGAGAGCACTCTCCCAGGCAATTAGGCTATAGCAACTACGAAAAACAGCTGGACCAATAATGCTACAGGTCTCCTATGGCTAAAGCATTTTAATCTGCATACGATAAAGCGATCAAATAGTGCCTATTATCTCCTGGTCCTTGATGGGCATGAAAGCTACTACTCTGCTGGGTTCGAGGAATACTGCAAGGAGAATAAGATTATCACGCTCTGTATGCCTCCTCATTCATCCCACTTACTCCAGCCTCTTGATGTGGGCTGCTTTGGGCCGCTTAAAAAGGCGTACGGTCGAGAAATTGAGCATCTGATCAAATGCTGTATAATGCACATTTCCAAGACCGAGTTCCTTCCTGCCTTCCACACCGCATTCTGAGCTACAATGACCAAGAACAATATCAAGGGAGGCTTCTGAGGAGCTGGCCTTGTGCCTCTGAATGCAGAACATGTTATCTCGAAGCTGGATATGAAGTTACACACTCCAACACCTCCTAAGGGGTCCCCAGAACTCCCAGACCCTTCGGTCTTGAAGACCCCAAAGATAATCAAGGAGATGGAATCGCAGTCTGCCTATCTTGAAAATCAAGTCAGGAGACACAAAAGTAGCTCTCCAGCATCAATAATTGATGCTATTAAGTCAATGACCAAGGGTTTGAAGGCCCATCAACATGAAATGGCATTACTGAGGCGAGAGTGTCACAGCTTGGACCGCGGAGAGGTCAGGAGACCTGTTGGTCTGTAGAAAGGTAAGCGGATCCTTGCAATCTCCTGTCGGTCTGCAGAAAGATAAGTGGGTCCTTGCAACCTCCTGTTGGTCTGCAGAAAGATAAGTAGGAGGTTGTAAGGACCCACTTATCTTTGTGCAGACCGATCCTGCTGACTAACATGAGATGTAATAAAACACGGAAACCAACAGAACCCCTAAACGTAGCTCCTTGAGCTACGTCTTGTCAATAGAGCCTGCCCACTGGTTGTCAGTGCCTACCGTAGCAATAGAGTCTGTCCGCCGATGCGTTCCCCGTCCACCCACTGTCCAGCCGAACCATGACAGAGCTTCCTGGATGAAGTTGGTCGGAATGATGATGCTATGTATATTAATGGCTAGCCTAGACAAGGGGCCCTTGTTACGGTGCCCCTATCAAAAAACACCCTTGCTACGGTGCCCCTATCAAAAAACGGTGCCCCTATCAATCCGTACGGTGCCCCTATCAATACTCTATCTATATCAATAAGCTATTAGGCCTCCTATAAAACATTTCCTTCCCTCAACCTCATCCTTAACACCAGAGCAACTCCTATATATAGCAGATAGATATTGTGACAGCAGAATTGGCCCCCTCGGAAAAAATGGTTCCTTGCTCTAGAAGGAGATACCGCAGTTCGAGTTCTAGCTGCAGCCGATTGTCTGCAGAAGGATAAGTGGGTCCGACGATCAAACCATGGTCTAAGCTATGATAGGAGATTGCGAATTGGGCATAAAAAGCCCTTACTTTCTGTAGTTTTCGCACCAGAGGACAATCGACGAGACAACACATATCGATCATCATCCGTTAACATCCGACAACCATTAATTGATCAATTCCACACACATCACCAATCGGCCTATGTGTTCTCTTGCCAATGGGCCTAAGGCCGATTGGCCTTCTTCTTGCCTTTCCCTTATATTCGTTCCATTATGATTAAATAATTCACTTCCATTGATCCCCTTTAGCGGCCTAGCTGC
>LDEE01000154.1:0-17065 GCA_001021365.1 Stachybotrys chartarum | reverse complement strand
CATTAACTTAATAACTCTAGAGTCAAAGCATTAAAGCCTTAATACTACGATTTAATAATATTAGGATAACTATATAAATAGGGAGGATTCTATAGGATCTAGTTAGAGGACTTACTAGCTATTAATATAACTTAATTACTATAATCTACTTATATATTACTAGATATAATACTAGACTTTAGTATTACTTAGTATAATACCCTAATCGCCTATTAATATAAAAGACGCCTACCTAGTATTATTATAACTATAATAAGCTAATATACTTAGCTATATAAATAAACTATAGATTAAAACAGGTATATTATTATACTAATAATAATTATCTTAAAGAAAGGAAGATTAACTAATAATAAAAAGGATTATAAGTAGATATAATCTAGGATTATAATTAGATATAATCTAAATAAGCAGATTATAATAGGATTATAATAAGCTAGCCTAATAAAACTATAATCCTATAAATAATTACTTAATATATTAAATAAAAAGAATTCCCTTATAGAATTCTTTAGCTTTTAATATAATTTAATTATACTTTCTTATTCTAATTCCTTAATTATAATTAATTAATAATATAATACCTAATATACCCCTAATTACTTAAGCTAAAGCCCTATACTTAAACTTAAATATAAACCCCTTAAGATTAAACTTTATCTTTAAAAGAATACCCCCCCTCTTAATCTAACCTATTACTTTAATCTAATAAGATCTAATTAAAGATATTATATATTAAAAGCTCTTATTCTTTAATATACTATTTTATCTTAAATAATATTATTTTATTAATATAATACCTAAAGGTATTAAACCTACTAATAAGCTAATTATTCCTAAGGGAAAGGAAATTATTAAACCCCTTAACCCTAAACTAATAGATACTAAGTCTAATAATAAAGAAGATAAAGAAATCACCTTATTTAAAGTAATAATCTAGGAAATAAAGAAGAAGATAGCTATTAATATAAAGCAAATAGAAGAATATATATAATAACTTATAGAATATATAAAGGCCAACTAGGAAACCCTTATAGAGGAAGCTTAAGAGCTCTATAATCACCTAGCCAAGGCTACCCAGTATATAGGCAAATAAGCCAAAGGCTATAATAAGAAGATCTAAGAAATATAATAGCTTAATTAGAGGGCTACTATAGGAGGAAAGGATCCCAGAGAGATCCTCTACCTAGTAATACCTAAACTATAGGATGGTAATACTACTATATTATAAGGATTCCTCACCTAATTATATACCTTTTTTAATTATTATCCCCTATAATTCAAAGGTAATATAAAGGTAATAATTATATATATTATTAGGTATATAAAGGGTATAATACTCTAGTAGATGGAGCTATACTTATATAAGTTTAATAAAAGGTATAATAACTCTAGTATAGGCACTATATAATTATTCTATAGCTACTATGTGTTTGAAACCACCCTGAAAGAAACCTTTAGAAGGATTAATAAAGAATAGGAAATAGAGATGAAGCTTTGAAGCCTAAAATAAGCTGGCTTAGCCTTAAAGTATATTACTAAGCTTTAATAGCTATTCTCTTACCTAGGGGATATCTCTAATAGAGAATAGATAATATACCTCTATTAAGGACTTAAAGAAGAAATTAAGGATAAACTATATAAGGAGGATTATCCTAGTATATTTAACTAATATATAATAATAGTAGTTAAAATCAATGATTATATCTATTAATAATAGTTAGAAAGAGGTAGAAGAAGAAATAATAATACCCTTAGGCTATAATAATATTAGTTCTAACCCTAGAACTACTATTAGCCTAATACTAAAAGATATAAGTCTATATTAATAATATATAAGACCTAGCCTAGATCTATAAAGCTAGATACTAAGGTATATAAAAAGACTAATAAGTTATATTTTAATTATAAAAAGCCTAGATACTTTTTAAGAGTCTATAAAGCTCTATAAAGGAATAATAAAAAGTTCTAATTAGTATTAAAGGGATTATCTAAGAACTTATTTATAATAGAATAAGGGAAAACCCTTATAATAGCTTAATAAGAAGTAAATACTATATATAGAATATAATTAGGATTAATAGACCTAGATAAAGTAATTTACTTATAATATAAGATAATACTTATAATTATATATAAGGGATATAATATCCCTAATAATAAGTAAGATTAAAGGAAACTTACTAAAGAAAACCCAGAAAAATATAAAAGAACTTATATTATAACTATCTAGAAGATAAGAGAGGAATAAGCTAATAAAAAAGAACTATAATTTAAGGGATATTAGATCCCCTAAGAAGAATATTAATAATAAATGCTTAAATTAATAGGTAATACTAAGTTATATAATAAGATATATATAATAGTAATTAAATTAGTATATATATAGGCTATCTAAAAAAAGAAAGCCACCTAGGAGGAACTATAGAAGGACTAGTAATAATAAGATTAGATTATAAGCTATAGATTAAGATAATATAAGAGGACCTAGAACCTCTATATTAGCTGAGCTACCCCTAAGAAATAGGATAAATATAAGGAAGCCTAGATAGAGGGCTTCCCTAAGAATAATTAGATTATAAAATACTTTATAGAATTAGGAAAACTAGCCATAGTCTACCTATAACTAATAGACTAGGAACTAGTACCTAAAGGATAAAAGAACCCCTAATAGCTTAATAGAATAATACTTATAATAGTAAATAATACTTATAATAGTAATAGTTATATAATTAACTTAAAAGAAGAATACTATTAGTAGATCTAATAAAGAGCTAGCCTATAAGAGGATATTACCTTATTAATCCTAGAAGATAATAAGGATAATAAAAGTAATAATAAGTTAAGTATTATATAAGAAGAAATTATAGTAGATAATAAGTATAGATTAATAAGTACCTACTTTAGAACTAATATATAAAGAGAGCCTTTCCTAGGAATCCCTAGAGAGCCTAAGAATAATAATAACAATATTAAAAGCATTAATAATAAAACTATGGCCTATAGTTATAGGTTAAATTAAATGTAATTCTCTACTAATAATAATAGGTAGATTTATATTAAAGGAGATTAGGAAATTATAGAAAAATTAAAATAAAGATATAATCCTAGAGATATATATTATAATCTATTTATCCTTATATTATAAATTAAAGAAGCTATAAAGTATATTAACTATAAACTATAGAGATATAAAGAAGATAATATATAATTTAATATTAACTATAAATAATATAAAGGCCTATTATAGGTCTTCTACTACTAGATAAGATACCTAAAGTATTTAGGGGAGAAGATAAAGAATAATATATTCCTTATTAAATCTAGAAGAGGATCTATAATAGAACCCTATAAGTATACTAAAATAGTAGAATATAAAGTTATTATATATTACCTATATAAGAAAATAGTAAAACTAGAATAAAGTAGGGAATATTATCCTATAGAATACTATAAGCTATTAGATAGATAATAAGATATAGAACCCTATAATTATATAAGTATATTCTATGAACTATACTATAAGTAAAAACTCAGTATATAATAATACCTCTAATAGAACCTAAGAATAAAACTCTAGGATTATATAGAAGGGGGCTATTAGAAGAGAAAGAATAGGAATTAGGGAAAAGATTAATACTATTTATAAAAAGGGCTATAAGTATAGTAGAAGAAAACCTAATAACCCTATATACCTTTAAAAGGAAATAGTATAAGAAAATAATATTAGAAGTAAAGATTATAGGAAAGAGCTATATTATACTAATTAATAGTAGATCTATAGCTAACTTTATTTTAATAAGTATTATAAATAGTAAATAACTATTATAAAAAAGAAAAGAATTATTATATTCCCTATATATAAGAGAAAGAAGGAAGTTTTATTATAATAATAGAATAATTAACCTAGAGATTAATTACCTTATATTAAAAATCCAAAGAAGGGAAATAAAAATCATATATAATATAATAAATATTATATATAATATTATCCTAGGGCACCTATAGTTTAAGGAATATAACCTATTAATTAACTAGGCTATAAACTAACTAGAATAGAAGCTATTTATCCCTAGTAATTCTAATAAATAGAGAATTATCTAAGAAATAGAATTCTATAATAACCTAATAACTACCTTATTAAAAGAAAAAGAATAGATAAAACTATATAGGCTATATAAAGTAAAAGCTAAAATATTAACTAAGAAGGTAATATAACTTAATATCTAATATAAGTAAATAAACTTTAAGTAGAGGAAAGTCCTTATTATAATATATAATAAAATCATAAGGATTAACTAAGAAAAGAATAATAGCCTAATTAAAGAAAGAACTAAATATATCCTAATAGAGTTTTAGAAATATAGAAAACTATTCTAAGAGGAACTAGAAACTAAATTATTAGAATATAATAAAATAGATTATATAATCTAATTAATAGATAGAATAATACTTATACTCTTACCTATTTATAGATTTAATTTAAAGGAGATAGAAGTACTTAGGGAATATCTCTAGGAAAACCTTAGGAAAGGGTATATTAGAGAATTAAAATCACTAGTAGACTACCCCCTAATATTCATACCTAAGAAAAACAGAAAACTATAATCAATTATTAATTATTATAAGCTTAATAAAATTATAATAAAAGACTATATACTATTTCTATTAATAATAGAAATAAGAGATAGGTTATATAATATAAATTAGTTTATAATCCTAGATCTTAAAGAAGCCTATAACCTAATCTATATTAAGGAAGATAATAAATAAAAAACCGCTTTTAGAACTAAGTTTTAATTATTTAAGTATATAATAATATCTTTTAGATTTATAAATATATTAATAATATTCTAATAAATAATTAATAAAGTCCTATAAAAATTCATTAATAGAATATATATAATATACCTTAATAATATTCTTATTTTCTTAATAACTTAAGAAGAGTATATATAATATATTTATAAGATATTATAAGCACTATAAGATATAAACCTACTAATAGAACCAGAAAAAAGTAAATTTTATATATAAGAAGTAGACTTCTTTAGATATATAATCTAATCTAGAGAAATTATAATATAAAAAGAGAAGCTTAAACTAATTAAGGATTAGCTAATGCCTAAAAATATTAAAGATATCTAGAAGTTCTTAGGGTTTATTAATTATTATTAATACTTTATTAAGGATTTTAATAAGATTATAATATTATTTAATGAACTTATTAAAAAAGATAAGAAGTTTAAATAGAATAATAAAATATAGAAAGTATTTAATTAGATCTAAGAACTATTACTTAAAGAACTAATACTAATTATATTCGATCTAGAGAAACTAGTTATACTAGAAACTAATTCCTTAGACTTTATATTAAGAGCTATTATTAATTATAAAGATAATTAAGGAAAAAGGAGATTAATTATATTCTATTCTAAGAAACTCTATAGAATAGAACTTAATTACCTAATCTATAATAAGGAATTCTTAGTAATTATTAATACTTTTAAGGAATTTAGATTATACCTAATAGATAATAAGTATAAAATTATAATCTATACTAATTATAAGAATATTATATATTTTATAATAACCTAGAAACTTAATAAATAATAAATAAGATATATAGAATACTTAGTAGAATTTAATTATAAAATCCTATATTATAAAGGGATAGAGAATAGTAGAGCAGATATACTTAGCTAATAACTAGATTATAATAATAGCCCCCTAAAGGCCAAAGGATAACTCTTTAAGGAAGAAGATAGGGAACTTATCCCTATATAACTCAATCTAATCTTATATATTATTATACTAAGTATAGATAATCTAGAATTAATCTACTTAAAAATCAGAAAATAATATAAATAGAAACTAGATAAAGCCTAGGGTAACTATTATATAGGATAGAATTAGGAAATGTCCTACTATAATAATAAGATATTTATACCCTATAAATTCTAAAATAAACTAATCTAAGAAGTCTATAATAATAAGATTAGAGGATATTAAGGAATCCAATAAATACTTAAATGAATCTAATAGTCCTATAACTACCCTAGGCTTAAGTAAGACATTATTAAATTTATTAATAACTATAACCTTTATAAGAAAAGCAAGATAAGCTAATATAAACTATATAGAGAATTAAAACCTATATTAATACTAGCTAAACCTTAGGAATTAATAATAATAGACTTTATTATAAAGCTTCTACTATCTAAGGATCCTATAACTAGCTATAAGAATAATAGCATCCTAATTATTATTAATAGATTTATAAAGTTTATATACTTTATTAAGTACTAGGAAGCTATAAATATAGAAACCCTAGTAGCTATATTCTTATAATATATTATAATAAACTAAGGACTACCTAAGGAAATTATTATTAATAGAGGAATAATCTTCGCCTTAAAGTTTTAATAAGGGCTAATAATATAACTAGGTATTAACTATAAACTTATAATAGCCTATTACCTATAAATAAATAGATAGATAAAGTAATTAAACTAAATCTTAAAATAATACCTATATTATTATATTAACTACTAATAGGATAATTAAGTAGAACTATTACTAATAGTATAGCTAAGCTATAATAACTCCTTAGTAGAATCTACTAAGATTATACTCTATTATACTAATATAAGCTATAAAATAGACCTAAGATAAGAAGTATTACTAGGATTATTTAATAATAAAGCTATACTAAAATTAAATAAAATTAGAAAACTATATAAAGAAATATAATAAGAATTATAATTTATTTAATAAAGATAAATAAAATACTATAATTAGAAAAGATTAAAGGGATTAATCTTCTAAGAAGAAGAGATAATCTACTTACTATAAAAAAACATTATAATATAATAACTAAATAATAAATTAGACTTTAAAAAATTAGGATTATTTAAAATCCTAGAAAAAATCTTAGATATTAATTATAGATTATTACTAATATTAATAATAGGAATTCACTTAATATTCTATATTTTATTATTTAAAAAAGTACTAGAAAATATAGAAGAAATATAAGATACTATTATTATATCTCCTATTAAAGGGGAATATATAGTAGAAGCTATCTTAGGAGAATAAAAGTATAAGGAAGAGATATAATATAAGGTTAAATAGAAAGATTACTTAGATTTAAAAAGTATATAAGAACTTATTAAGTATCTATAAAATGCCTACTAGAAGCTATAATAGTATTAGAAATAATAATAGATGAACTTCTAGAGAAGTTAAGTATTAACTAATCTATAATATTAAAACCCCCTAGGAGCTAAATATTGCTTACTACTTATTGCTCTATAATAACCCTATCTTTAGAATCCAACTTAGCTATCCTATAAGAGAATAGCTTAGAACTATAAATATTTACTAAGGCATACTAATAATATAATTGGGTTAGATAGTTAATAGCCTTTTAAAGGGCCCCCTCTGCCTACTTAATAGAAGCATCTAACTTAAGGTATTGCTTATAATTATATATTACTAAGGGAGTTAGTTGCTAGGAAAAACTAGGAAGATGAAGAACTACTAATAGTAAGGTATAATAAGGGAATTATTATATTAATAACCCTAATATATATACTTAGTATAATAGGAAGAAGATAAATCCTTTAGGATAATATAATACTTTTTATGCTTATAATAATATAAATAAGGTATTTTAGAAATATAATTAGTATCTAAAATATAAAGAGAGAGGGTAAGATACTTAAGAGTTTTATATAATTTAGATTTTTCTATATAATCTAGTATAATATTAGAATATAATAATAATAGAAAAGAAATAAGAAATTATATAGAATATAACTAGAGGAATAACTAACCTTTTATATTAGGCCTTAGGTTATAGCCTTATAAGAGAGGAGATTATATTATAGTTATAATAAGCTAATATACTTAATTATATAGATAAACTATGAATTAAAATGGGCATATTATTATACTAGTAATAGCTATCCTAAGGGAAGGAAGATTAACTAATAATAGAAGGGATTATAAGTAAATATAATCTAGGATTATAATTAGGTATAATCTAAGTAAATAGATTATAATAAGATTATAATAAGCTAGCCTAGTAAAACTATAATCCTATAAGCAACCACTTAGTATATTAAGTAAGAAGAATTCCCCTATAGAATTCTTTAGCTTTTAATATAATTTAATTATGCTTTCTTATTCTAGCTTCTTAATTATAATTAATTAGTAATATAGTACTTAGTATACCCCTAATCCACTTAAGATAAAGCCCTATACTTAAACCTAAATATAAACCCTTAAGGTTAAACTTTATCTTTAAAGGAATACCCTACTCTTAGCCTAACCTATTACCTTAATCTAATAAGACCTAGTCAGAGATATTATAAGTATCCTTTAATAGTTAGAATCCGACCCAGATATTATATATTAATAGCTCTTATTTAGAGAATTACTATATACTCTAAGTAATAACCTTATACTATTATTATAATAATTAATACTCTAAATAACACTTAGCGAGCTTAGGGGGCTACCCTAATACTAATACCTACTATTTAAGCACTTATATAACCTATATAGCCTATATAGCCTATTATACTACCTCCGTATAGCGATGTCTTATAGGTAGATATAATTATAGAAATTAACCGGCTTAGGGCCTAAGTTAAATATATTATTATAATCTAGCTAGTATAATAATAATAATAACTACTACTATTATTACCTCCTATATAAAGACCTTATAATATTAGAGCAGATATTAAACTAGTAAAGTATAATCTATTTAGTAAAAACCCTATAGATATTTAATAGTTTATTATAGATTATAAAGGATACTTTAAGTTCTTTCTTATTATAATAGCTAATACTTAAAGCAAGGTATTATTAATAATAGGACTAATAAAGGGAACTATAATATACTAATTTAAATTAATTAAAAGAGATTACCTTAGAAAAGAAAATAAAGTAGATTAAGATAAATAAACTAATTAAATCTTTAGAGACTAGGATAATATAGAAATTATCCTAAGGGAGGTATTTAGAAGCATAAATAAAATATATAAAGCCCTAAATAAACTTAAAGATCTTATATAAAAGGGCATTATATTAATCTACTATATAGAATTCTAATACTATACCTTATAACTAGATTAAGATAATAAACCCCTTATAGATCTCTTTTATAAAGGACTTAAGGAGGATATTAAGGATAAAATCTATAAAGAAGATAGGCCTAATATACTTAATAAATATATAGTAATAATAATTAGGATTAATAATTAATAGTATAATTAAAGGAAGTAGAAGGCTATTAAGAACCCTAAATAAGAAAATACCTAGATATATAAGTATATACCTAATTAAGGGAGATTATAAGCTAATAGAAATATATTATAAGGGACCTATAATAGACCTATAGAAATAGAAGTCCTAAAAGCTAATAAGAAACTATATAATAAAGACCTTAATTATTATAATTATAAAGAACTAGGATACTTAGTTAAGAAGTATATAATACCTAAGAAGCTATTTTAGAGGGTATTAAGTAGAAGAAATAATAATAGGCCATAAAGAATAATTATAATAATTAGGGCATAACCTATCCTAAGGCCTAATATAGACCTAGAGAAGGTTAAGGAATATTAATAGTTATACTAAACACTATATTATAATAATATATATATAATCTACTAAGGAAATAAGAATAATAATATAAATATAAGGACTTAATACCTAGTAGGGAAGGAAAAGGGGTACCTTATAAGTAAATATAAGAAAACGCCCCTAATACCTTATAATAGCCTCTATTAAATAGTATATTATAATAATAATTACCTAGATTATAAGGATAAAAAGGATAATAGATATTATCCTAGATATTTACCTAAGGACTTAAGAAGAAGAATTAGACCCTTTATATTTACTAATAAATAAATAATAGAGCTAGAAGAGGTAAAAGAAGATTATTTTAATAATAATATCTAGGTTATTAGATATAATAAGATAATATAAGAACTAGGGATTATATATAAGAAAAGTAATCTCCTAGACCAGGGAGATATAAAAAATAATAAATAGGTTAAGATCCTTAGATTATTAAGATTATCTTCTAATAGAAAAGTAAGAATTATAATACTTAGGAGATCTAAATTATAGATTATTTATAATAGTATAAAAGAGGATATTATATAATAATCTATTAAAATCCTAAATTAGTAGCTAATTAAACTTAAATAGAATTAAGAAGTTTATAATATTAAAGAAAACTATAAAAGGATATAAAACCTAATTAATAGAATTATAAATAATTTTAATATAAAATATTATAATATTTATTAAAACCCTAGGAGAATTAGAAGATAGAATAAAACTTACTTTATTATATAATATAATAAAAAGGGTTAATAATATACTTATATAAATATAAAGGAATATACTTATAATTATAAGAAGCCTAATTATAGAAGAGTAATAAAGGGTAAGGTATATTATAAGGATATATTAGGATATTCATATTAGCTAAAGAATAGACTAAGATATATTCTATATTTATAAAAGAATAATATAATAGATTAAAACTAAATAAATATACCTTATATATATAAGTAGAGGAAGATAAGCTAAAATTATTCTTAATAAACCCTAAATATTATAAAATTATATTAGTATTATATTTTAATTATAATTATTAAATATATAAGCTATAGAAGATTACTAATAACTATTATCTAGAATAATTATTAAGAGTATTTATTATAGGATAATATTATAATAAAGAACTTAGGTATTTCTATATAGAATAATAAGTTAAAGAAGATATTATTATCCTAGTAAGGAGGAAGTATTTATTCTTAAAGGAATACTTAAAAAGCAGAATATATAAGGGCTATAAGTGCCCTAAGTATAGAATTTATAATATAGAGAAAATCCAAGAATAATATAAGGTAAAAAACAGAATATACTATTTATAAAAGAGCTATAAGATAATTAGAGCAAGAGAAAATAACTCTTAATAAGGGCTCTATAAATAGAACTACCTAGATAAATAGAATTTTCTATTAAAGTAATAGTTAAAGGAGTTAAGCTAATAGTACTAGTAGATAGTAGAGCCTAATATATTATAGCTTAGACCACGGAGAGGTCAAGGACCTACTTTTCCTTCTATAGATTAATAAGAGGCTATAAGGATCTACTTCTCTTTCTATAGATTAATAGGAGATAATAACCTACTTTTCTTTCTATAGACTAATAAAAGGTTATAAGGACCCACTTTTCCTTCTATAGATTAATAGGAGATTATAAGGATTTATATCTCCTTTTATAGACTAATCCTACTAATTAATATAAGATATATTAAATATAAAAACTAATAGAACCCCTAAATATAACTCCTTAAGCTATATCTTATTAATAGAGCCTACCTACTAATTATTAATACCTATTATAATAATAGAATCTATTTATTAATATATTCCTTATCTACCTATTACCTAGCTAAACTATAATATTATATAGCTTTTACCTATTAGATACTAAATATTATAATTACTTATCCTATTCCCCTAACCCTCCCTAAAGACTAGGTTAAATTCAAATAATAGTATACTAAAGAACCTAATAAGTAGTTCAGCTACTTAAGTAATATTTATACTTAGATAAAGGATTAAGTAATTAACTAAGCAGATATTAATTAGAAGCTAATTAAGCTATAAATCTAAATAAAGATCCTCTAGGAGGAGGTATTAGTAATCTAAAGAAATAAGAATATAGCTATAATATAGAGATTATAGATTAAGGAGAGGCTTAATACTAAGGAGAAGGAACTATTAATAGCCCAGATAGAGGCTCATTAAGCTATTAACTTAGTCCTCCTTATTATAATAACCCTAATACCTTCAGCTACCCCTGACCCCTTAGCCAAGGTATTAATAACTAAGATTCTAGAAGTGCCTCTACCTCTTATTATCTAATCTATTACCCTAATCTAGCTTTTAAAATGAATTCCTAATCCTAATAAGTTTAAGGCTATCTATATAGATTTATATTACTTCTATAATACTATTATAAAGAAGCTAATTATTAATCTAGATTATTATCTAATTATTATAAGCTATATAGCCTATATAAATAACTACTTAAATAATAAGGCCTATAAACTTATATAATCTTATTTCTCTTATAATATATATTATCTCTTAGATTATTATAAGATACTAGAGATATTATAGAAGGCTTATAAAGATCTTAATAAAGCCTAAATAGTCTATTAAAAGCTTAATATTATTAAGCAAAGGAACTAGGACTTTATTATATTTTTTATTAAGTTCTAAAGCCTTTCCCTTAATAATAATCTAGAAGGAGATATCCTAGCCCCCTTCTTTAAAAAAGCAATCTTAAAAGAGCTATATAATATACTATTAATTAACCTATTATCTAATTATAAATACTAGATCCTTATAGAATACTTCTAGAACCTTAATATATATTTATAAGAATATTATAAAGATAACTAATTATATTAGTATTATAATAAAACCCCCCTTAGGCTAGGCAGGGGTATAGGCTCTAGGGCATAGGAGGGGATAAATAGGAAGTCCCCCTTATCCCTAAGGGGCTATAGCTTACCCAAGGACCTATTTACTAGAGACCCCATGGACCTTAGTAACTAATAATACCCCTAGAACCCTAACTACTAAAGAGAGAATAACTAATACTTCTATTATAGCTTATCTATATATTATATCTATAATTACCTAGAACCTAATATATTCTCCTAATAATTCCATTCTGCTAATATCTGCCTAGCCCTTAATTACTTAGCTAGCCCTTCCTATTCCCACTTATAATTATATTATCCTAAAGATCTAAAGGGAAATAAGATAAGCCTATCCTAAGTTAATATTAGGCTTATCCTCTAAAATATCCTATACCCTAGATTAGAATTTCTACTATTATTATTTATAAAATCCCTATTAAAGATAAAACTAATTAATAATCTAATCTAATAATATTATTTATTAAGTTAATCTAAGAATATAATCTTCTTATCCCTTCTTATATTATAATTAATAATAGGATAAAGGGTAAGGGATTTATTAATAAAAGCTAGATTAGGTCTTAGAATCTAATCCCTAAGCTATTATATATATTACTTAAAATCAAAGTATTTAATGGCCATCCTACTAAGAGTAGATAAATTACTTATTATATCTAAGCTAGGCTTTATATTACTAATTATTATTAGTAGAATATAATATTTTATATAACCCAGCTAATTAGCTATCCCCTAGTATTAGGAATACTATAATTAAAATAATATAATCCTTAGATAGGCTTTATTATTTATATACTTATCTTTAATAGCTAATATTATTAGAAGTTCTATAATATTCCTAAGAGGCCTATAAAGACCTAGGCCCTATATAATATACCTAAGAAGTTCTAATAAGGGATATAAAATAAGGCCCTTAATATTCTAAAGAATTAGAATATCCTTCTAATCTCCCTAAATATTATAAGGCTATATTACTAATAAGGGAAGACCTAAGTTTTTATAGTAATAATAGAATAGATTAATAAACTATTATAATTATCCCTAGATCTTAAGATTATACTACCTAAAGAGATCTATGATTTTTAAGATATATTCTCTACTAAAGAGGCAGATCAGCTCCCCTTATATAGGCTAGAGGATCATCACATCGAACTATAGCTAGGGAAAAAGCTCCCCTTTAGTCCCTTATATAGGATATCTTATAATAAGCTGCTTATATTATATAAATAGCTAGATAAGAACCTATAAAAAGGATTTATTAGGCCTAGCTCCTCCTTAATTATCTCCCCTATTTTATTTATATAGAAGCCTAATAGAAGCCTATAATTCTATATAGATTATTAGGCCCTGAATAATATTATAATAAAGGACTACTATTTACTACTACTGATCAAGGAGAGCTTAAATAACTTAGCTAGTATAAAGTACTTCTTTAAGATTAATATTATCTCTGCCTTTAATAATCTATAGATCTAGAAAGGGGAGGAATACCTAATCACCTTCTATACCCACTTTAGATTATATAAATCCTTAGTAATACCTTTTAGCCTTATTAGGGCCCTAGTTATCTTCTAAAGATATATTAACTCTGCCCTAAGAAGATACCTAGACCTATTCTATATTATATATCTTAATAATATCCTGATTTATAATTAGATATAAAAGGAATATATTAAATACCTCTAATTGGTCCTATAGGCCCTATAAGAGGCAGGCCTATATACTAAATCATTAAAATACAAGTTTTTTATTAAGGAAACCAAGTTCCTAGGCCTGATTATAGGATACTATAGTATCTAGATGGACCCAGCTAAGGTGGAAATAGTAGTTAATTAGAAGGTATTATCCTACTTAATTAATATATAGGCCTTTCTTAGATTTAGAAACTTCTATAAATAATTTATCTATAATTATTCTAAGGTAATAGCCCTATTAATATACCTAATAAAGAAAGGGATACCCTTTACCTAGGACTCTAAATATAAGCTTATATTTTAAAGATTAAAAGAAGCATTTACTATTACCCTAATCCTAGCCCTATTTAACTAAACTAAGAAAATCATCCTTAAAATAGATACTTTAGATTATATATCTACTAGAATCCTCTTATAATATAATAATAAAGACTATCTAAGGCCTATAGCCTACTTTTCTAAGAAGTATAGTACTATAGAGTATAATTATAAGATCTATAATAAGGAACTTATAGTAATTATCTATTACTTTAAGGAATAGCAATCTGAATTAGAAGGGGTAGTATCCTTAATTAAGGTTATCTTGGATTATAAGAATCTGGAATACTTTATAACCACTAAGCTACTTAACTAGAGATAGGTATATTAATCTGAATTCCTCTCCTATTTTAACTTCTATATTACCTACTGCCTAGGTAAGCAGGGCATAAAGCCAGACTCCCTAACTAGGAGATTAGAGGACCTCCCTAAAAAGGGGGATAAGTGCTTATACTATTAGAGCCAGATAATCATTAAGAAGGAAAACTGGTTCCTATTACCCCTAAGAGCTAAGGCAACTTAAATATACAGAGGATAATCAAAGATATAATAATCTAAGGAGATTCTAGAATTACTAAAGAAAATCACCTAGCTATTAGATAAAGGCTATTAATAGGATAGTACATTAGGTAGAATACTATAGGCGCTCCAAGAAGGCGCCCCCTAATACCCTTAAATCACCCTAGCCAAATATATAGAGATCTAAGGAAAGCTATTATATTAGAAACGCATCTATATCCCTAATTATAACCCACTAAAAGCTACCCTACTCTAAGCCTACTATAAGAGCCCTATAGCTGGCCACCCTGGCTAAGCCTGTACCTATAACCTAATCTCATGTGACTATTATTGGCCTAGAATGCTAGCATATATTAAGAGGTAGGTTAAGAACTGCTATACCTACTACAGAATAAACCCAGCCTGAGATACTAGATAGGGTGTCTTAAGGCCCTTATTAATCCCTAAATAAGCCTAGTAAGATATATCTATGGACTTTATATTATACCTACTAAGCAGCTAGGGTTATAATATTATACTTATAATAATCTACTATCTAATAAAGATAAGGCACTTTCTAGCCTATAAGGGGACCTATAATACTAAAGATATAGCCTAACTTTACTTAAGAGATATCTAGAAGCTATATAAGCTACCCTGGATAATTATATCCAATAGAGGCCCCTAGTTTATTACCTAATTCTAGAAATAACTAAATAGGCAATTCTTAACCAACTTATAACTATCTATAGCCCATCACCCTAAGATAGATGGCCAGATAGAATAGATAAATACTTCCTTAGAGTAGTACTTATAAGCCTATATATCCTACTTATAAGATGATTAGGCTAAGTGATTGCCTTTGGCTGAATTTATAGCTAACTCCTAGAAGTCTAAGACCACTAGTGCCTCCCCCTTCTTCACTAACTATACCTTCTACCCCTAAATAGGGTTTAAACCTACTATTATAGTAAAGGCTAATCTATTAACTAGAGATATAGAATAGTTTATATAGAAGATGAATAATATCCTAGAATACCTAAGGGCTAAGATTATTATTACCTAAGCCTAATATAAGGAATAGGCAAACTGATATTATTGCCCTGCCTAGTAGTATAAGCTAGGAGAGCTTATATAGCTAGATTCTTAGAATATCAAGACCCTATGCCCATAGAAGAAGCTGGACTAGAAGAACATCGGCCTATTCAAGATCTTAAAGGTACTATTACTATATATATATTAATTAGAATTACCTAATTCTATGAGAATATACCTAATCTTTTATATTAACCTTTTAAGACCTATGGCCAATAATTGCCTACTAGAATAGCACTAACCTTAACCCTCTTTAATTAAGGTAAAGGGAATAGAAGAATAGGAGGTTGAGGATATTATCGATTCCTGTTAGGACTATTGTGGCCGTGGAGGCCATGCCTGCCTAAAATACACTATTAAATGGACTGGATACCTGGACCTAATAGAGGTGCCTGCTGAGCATATTAAGAATGCTGCCCAGGTTATCACCAACTTCTACTGCTGATACCCGGAGAAGCCCGGATCCTAGCTAATAAATATAGCCATCTTATAGGAGTTCGATTATAGAGGGGGGGGTACTATCATAGCTTGGACCGCGGAGAGATCAGGAGACCCACTTATCTTTCTGCAGACCAACAGGAGATTATAAGGACCCACTTATCTTTCTGCAGACCAATAGGAGGTTATAAGGATCCGCTTACCTTTCTATAGACCAATAGGAGGTTGCAAGGACCCACTTATCTTTGTGCAGACCAATCCTGCTGACTAACATGAGATGTAATAAAACACGGAAACCAATAGAACCCCTAAACGTAGCTCCTTGAGCTACATCTTGTCAATAGAGCCTGCCCACTGGTTATCAGTGCCTACCGTAGTAATAGAGTCTGTCCGCCGATGCGTTCCCTGTCCACCCACTGCCCAGCCGAACCGTGACATTAGGGGACTATCTTAGATAGTAATTTTAGATTAT